>VWZZ01003428.1:561504-624438 GCA_013399095.1 Psophia crepitans | reverse complement strand
TTCTTATTATTATTATTATTATTATTATTATTATTATTAAGCAAAGTGACTATAGGGTATATGTAAACCAAACCCACATTTTACCAGTAACTAGAAATTACATGACACTGAGTATTTCTCACGTAATAATTATGTAATCATCATGTTTTTCTTTGTATATAAATTTTATTTAAGTTGTTTCTTGACACTGCATCAATCTTCGTAATAAGCATGTGCAAGAGCTTTCATTTGAAAAAACATTTCCTTTTCCTTTTTTTGTTTTTTGTGGTAAAGGTTCCCTATTACTTATAACAACACATAATGACTACTTTGGAGCCTCTATGATCTGTACAGAGAGTAATGTGTATTTTTAAATGATCTGAAATAAATATCTATCAGCAAAATGTGAAGATCAAATTATTTGGTTGTAATACTTGCTTAAGCACCCCCAATTTTTTTTGTTCTTTTGCTAATCACATTGAAATAAATCTGCAAATGATGCTAGAAAAAAAATCATAAAAGCAGTCTTCCTTTTCAGTTTTTTTTAAAATTCACTTTCCTTTCCAACTGGATAGAATATGGACAGTCTAGGTAC
Source organism: Psophia crepitans (assembly GCA_013399095.1). Taxonomy (NCBI): domain Eukaryota; kingdom Metazoa; phylum Chordata; class Aves; order Gruiformes; family Psophiidae; genus Psophia; species Psophia crepitans. The sequence continues at coordinate 623,864 of VWZZ01003428.1, read as the reverse complement.
TCCTATGGTGTTTGGGAACTTTACCACTTAGTTTCCAGAACCTGGAGATTAAAATAGACACAAGTGGGAAAAAGGAATCTCATAGTTTTGTTAGTTTCTTTGGTTTAGATAGTTATCTGTACCTTTAAAAATATCATAACAGTCATCAAAGCCTATGGCTTTGATAATTTTTTATCTGCACTGCAGAAAATTAATTCAAACTAATACTCAGATGCATTATAATTATCTCCAAATTACATTCAAATGTGAATTATTATTGAAGATCTTAGGATCAGCACAGAAAACAAACTGTTGAAGGGAATTTGAAAATTATACTTTGTAAATGATCTGATCAGAATTCCCATGTGAAACTGATGTCCTCCCCTTTTCAGCAGGAGACTTGAATATCTGTATCTTTCAATAGAAGGGTTTGAAGCATGTAAGATCCTTATCTTTTCTCCAGAATATTATCATTTGCCACATTTTTGTTCTATCAGTTATGGCTAAAACCCCAACGCTGAAAAATGGATTTAAGAGTGCTCTTCCTCCAAGTTTACCTGCGCTCTGATGACATTCATTTGTAGAAAACCCGTCTCCTGGAGGCTAACTTTTAAGATGTAACATTCCTGTTAGTGATATTTTTATTAAATACCAGTTTCAACCAACATTTTGAAACTTTTCTATCTCAGATGAGAAGAATAAATTAATGACAAAAAGCATATTTTGTCCATCTCACCTGAGTTTTCAAACACATTCTACAATAGAGAAGTGCCACAGCTTTTTGAAGAAAAAGTAGGTAGAATTTATTAGTGTGGACCTGAGAAAAGTATATTTTTATTGGGCCTTTTCCCAGGTATGGCTGCTCTTTACGACTAAAACAAATGAAAAGAGAAATCTCTGAATCGAGGTGTGCAGATAGGTTCAACTCGTGGGTAGGCATCTACCATAGACATTGCCACCTAAGTGGTAGATGTTGATCAGGGTTTTAATTAAACTAAAACTAGGGTCTTGTGATGGCAAGTATCAGAGAATTTTAGAAGTAGATCTGCTTGCTCTATTTCTTTCTCTATTTCTTCCTCATCCTTCCCAGTCAATCAGCAAGCTAGTCATCCTGAAGACAACAATTTGATAGAGTTATTTCAGGTATTGTGGACAAGTGAAAATTATAATGGTGGCCCCGGGATAAATGCAGGTCTGATTCGTGAGCAGCTGCTGGGCCCACCTCGGCGTGGCCGGGGGGAAGGTCTGCCCACAGGCACGCGTTGCAGAGAGCGCGTGGGGACTCAGGTAGGGGAGATGAGGGATGGATGCAGTTGTTACTCAGCAACACATCTGAAGGGAACATGTATAGATGGCTTTGTCTATTGTGCTGCCTTTTCAAACTGAGTCGATAATGCCAGTGTCGGTTTCAGGCGAAGCGTGTGCCAGATTACAGATAGCTAGCAATGGCATTTGAGAGCCGTTAATTGTGAAACTTGAGAAGAAAATGTGCACATTCTTTTTCAGAGTGCTATTCGAATGATGGCCTTTTTATCCCAGAACACTGTGGGTTTCACTTTTATTCTCTTCCCACATAAAATGCATCAAGTGCACCGAGTCGCTTTCACTTGGCAGCTTATATATTGCATTCTTTGCAGGGACTGCTTTGGCTTGTTAAAATGTGCCCCATGTATTAAAATGAAATTGTCACTGCTGTGTGGTGCAACATAACATGGTTTGACACTAAGCGCCTGCAGCTACAGAAAACAGACTTTTATTGCATTTATTCTTTCAGAGACAAGAGTCTCTAAAGACTCAGTGCAGACATTCGCTTAGTTAAATCTGAATGAAGCCAAAGTGAACAATCTAAGTTGCTGTCGTCGTGCTTGCACAAATGGCCCAACCCACATGATACGCAGTCATACAACCTGAAAGGGACAATTTTTAAGGATTCCACCTGAAACAAAACGACAAAAGACTTTGACTTGCTTGGAGAATTAATCAGGCAATTGGGTTTTGGGTTTTTTAAATTATTTTTTATTTTCATTCTTTCTTTTTTTTTTGTGGCGGTGGGGTGGTCCTTTGAACTTTGGCAAACTTGTACCCCGAATGACTTACTGCTGCTTTAAACTCTATGTGAGCTGTGCAGAATGCATGTTACTCTTTCCCAAAAACCATGTGACTGGAAGTATGGTTGATAAAGTCATTTTAAAAAGATCTCTGGTGAGAAGTAAGTAACATTTATGTCAGTGGAGTTACTTTGCAGAGAGTACCTGGAGGTAAGCACTAGTGTGTTGAAGGAGCATTGAGTGGTTTTTAAACATAATTTTTCTAAGATAAACAAAAGCAATATGATGTTGGATTTTTGAGTTTGTTTGCTTTTGATGGGGTTTTTTTGCTTTCCATTTCTCTCTTTCCTCTTTTCAGATGTTCCGATACCCACTCTGTAGCAAAGTCAACTGTTCTCTGGAGTAGTGTGTAGTCAGTTTACAAGACCTGAAAGAATGGTGAATTCCCAGATGTGGTATAACCGTGGCTTGGGATTTGACTAGTAGCTTTGTAGTCTTTACAGTTTCTTCAATAATCTAAGTACTAGTTCACTGTTAATACTTTGATTTCTCAATGCTGAAAGTTATCTTGAGGTTGTATGAGATGACCAGGCATTTCACCTGCCAGTAATACATGTAAATTACTGTCTTCACCGCAAATTTGGCTTTATTTTGTAATAGGCACGTATGCTTTGTCTTTGATTTGCTATACAGTCACTCTGTCTTTGCAGGTTATTTTTTTAACATTGTAATCCTTAATAATTGTTGCTCTGGGTTCTTCTCCAAATCCTGTATTTATTTATTTTTTTCATGCCATCTGAAGTTATTTTCATTGCACAAAGAATCTAGAAATATGTCCTTTGCCTTTCCAAGCAGCACGTGAGAGTATAAAGAATGTCCTTGTTCAGGGTGATCCCCCGGCGCCAAAAGGCGACTGTTCATTGACACTGCTGCGGCTCACACACAGCTGGGAGCGCAGCTGCAGGCTTTGAGGGTGGCAGGTCCTCCTCACAAGCCACACCGCACGGTAATGAGCTCAACCAGTTTCTCTGCAGAAATCAGCAAGAACGGCTTTGAAGATTTCTCTCAGCATCTGTGCTTGTCCTTTTTTTTAACCTTTTGCTTTTTTGTTTTTGCTGACTGAGCATTTTCGTAACACTCTAGTAACACGTATTACCTCTGCCCCCATCCCACTCTCTTCTCTTTTCCAGAATGGAGTCTACAGAAAAATGTGAAGTAGTAATTCAACATTTTAATGGCAAATACCTGAAAACCCCACCTGGTCTACCAGGTAAGTCTAGCCATCATTATGAAGTTTAAAATTCACTGAAGAGTTTAGAATTCAGAAATATTGGAATTTATGTTAAGAGTGGCTTGTATTACTGGCCCTTCTAAGAGGGCATACAACTTTCCTGGTTGAAGCAGATTATTTATGACCCGTAGCAACTTCTGTCTTCCCCAAGTTGGTTATTATTCAAACATTTATGTCTGACAGCAGTAAATTTAAATACGTATAAAAATCATGTTGTCTTACTGTGTCTTCTCCTTTGAAATGCATAGATTGTGTGTGATTTTTTTCCAATTAGAGCAAAGGCCACATAAGTAAATGCAGTGCTTTTCTACAACCTATATATATAGGCTTATATATAGAGTATACCAATATAACTAGACCAGCAACCGCATTATAGGTTATAAAATAGCCAGTATTTCAGGTTGTAGTAACTTTGTATTCTTTACAATTACTAGTTAGTAGCTACCGAGTACTGAGGATATTTCAAATATGAAGTGATTTTATACCGTTTCTGCTTGCCATAGCTTACTGAAATCGTGCCATTTTCTGACAATAGCCATAGAATATATTCAGAGGTGTGTCCCTGCTACATCAAAAGCCCAGTTCCAGCCAGTATCTTGCTTTTGAAATCTTCAACTGTCATCTGTGTGGTCATCAGCTGTGCAAAGTTTAGTGATCAGTTAACCTGATTCTTAGTGCTTGACAAAACCTCCCTGAGGTCACAAATCTGCAAAAATTTCTCCGTCAGATTGTCTAAAGCGTTATGCTACATGAGCAGGAAATCATTGCAAGAATTGCATCCTAAGTTATTCTCTTTTTTTTTTTTTCTTTTTAACTTCCATTAAACTGTTTCCTTTTTTGGTTACTTTCATTAAATTCCTCCTTATTCATTGCCTGGTTCTTTATGCAGAAGATGCACTAAATACTCTAATTAAAAGAGAGCCATCTGCACAGCTACTGTGTACAGTAATTGAATGCTGCAATGTACATATAAATTTGAGTCAGATCACCTTCATGAAAGTGTAAAAGTTTTAGCACAAGCTGGAAGACACAGTCTTACGGATTTCTTTTCAAAAGTAGTCATTGACAATTTTTCTCAACGTCAACTAATGAAGTACAACACCAACGGGTTGGACTACATGATCTTTCGAGGTCCCTTCCAACCCTTGTGATTCTGTGATTCTGTGTGAAGTACAACAGACTTGGGCTGCGTAGAACAATGGGCAAAGCAACATAGGAAGGGACCTTAAACCTTTGGCATGCCTTTCTGTGTGCATACATTGGGTCACAGCAGTAATCTGTTTAATATCGTAGCAACACCCACTGGAAAGAGTGTGAATAGCAGGGAATTGGTAAGTGCAGCTTTGTCATAACCCTGTGTGCCCCATGGTCGTGTTGCCAGTTGTCTCAGAGAGGACACATCATTTGAGCCAGGAATAAAGCAGAATGTTCTTACAGTGCGTGTTTGAGACAAAAGGAGCTACGTGGTAAAGAATGAGAGCTAGAAATTGAATTTTTAAAAATGTTTATTTAATTTTTAAATTAGTCAGGAACATACTGGGTATTCAACAAGAGCAATGTGGGACATCAAAATAGGTGTCTTCATAAGATAACATGATTACTTACTTTTGTTCCAAGGGGTACACTGAAGTTGGATTTTAATGGTTATAACTTTTGCTGCTTTCTCAGTTAAAGTACATGAATCAGTGCTGAGTTTCCTGAAGGAGGTGGCCATGTGGTAAAGTTGTCTAGTACTGTTTTGATCTGATGGCATTTAGTTGCAAGGATGATCTGGGAAGAGACTATTTTAAGAGTTTTCATGTACCCGAGGGCTGTTCAGACGCAGGTAAATCATAATGCAGCTTGGGACAAAGCCAGGGAACCAGTAACTGAAGTCACTCAAATATGCACTAGATATCTGTAAGATCCCATTTTGTCCTCCATTTTTTGAGGACAGATCTTGTAGCTCCAAACACAGGTAATTAGAAATTATCATATGGTATTTGAGCCACATAAAAGAGAATATTTGTGCCTTGTTATTAGAGATGGGCACTCTTCAAATCCATATTTAAAAGAATTTTCATATTCATTCCTCTTCTTAGGAAGCCAGAGAACAAACGTGATCACTTGAGCAGTTGGGTCGATTCAGGTGATACTGGTCACTCTCATTCATTTGCCTTTGATCCACTGCAAAACACACTCAGTTCTAGTTTCTTCTTGATGTAGTTTCCTGTTAGAGCTTCTACTCAATTTATACATCTGTGCTATGAACCTGTATTTAAGCCTCTCGGCAAAGACAAAAGCATCTTGCTTTATCCCCCTCCTGGCGGCTGCTTGTCTTCCTGCATGGAGGAAGAAGGAAAATCAAGTCTCCTAGTGTACTTGGCAAAACACAATCAGAGTCTGAAAATTATCCTCCCAGCATCTCAGTAATTGGCATAGAAAGAAAATCATCTCTAGTTATTGCTGTGACCTCTTTATGGATTTCAGTTAAAAAATGAGGAACTGGAGAACATTAGCGGAAGTATGCAACACTATCTGTTATTAACCTTTACTACTCAAAGACATGATCTTACTGCGAGAGAAAATTAATCAATCCTTTTAGGGTTAAATTAAATTGATTTAGGATTTTCAGCTGGATTTCTTTCAAGTGTAGCAGTGGACTGGGAGGGGTTTACATTTTTGTCCACATCCCCTCTCACCCAAGCTCTGATGTTTTGGTTCAGGCTTGCCAGGTAATAAAAGGTTGCATGAGGCCCATCAGGAAAGAAATCGACCCGGCTGCAGGCCATTTTGTATTACCCTGGTTTCTGAGGCAGCAGGGATATGTACCTGACAAACAGTTTTGGCAGCCACCTTCCATTCATGTTGTCTTCCCCAGTTGTGTTCCCTGAGATGTGATCCTGGCGCCACAGTGGGATGTATATGTGTGGGAATACCATGTCTGTAGAATAAAATGTTCATGTGTTGTGGGGTGGTTGTGCCGGGTTAACAAGTCACGATGGAAGAAGGAGTGGAGTAGGTAGTTTTCACGTGGTGCTGAACAGCCCATCAGAAAGACTGGACACCATGGCTCTGGCTTTTACAACGTATAAACCATGGACCATGACTTAGTTATGTTCCTCCAAGAGAGTTGTCCTCAAACATTCACTTTGAATACAGAGCTCTTTTCCAACTAGTGTTTCCTTGGAAAATGGGATGTAAATTTGGTTGGATGTATTTTTTGTTGTTGTTGAAATAAGATAGAAATTACTGTTGGTTAACTGGGCATTTGAGCGCAGCCTGGAGACACACGTCTAAGCTGGCCCCGGCCAGTAATATGGGCAGGAAAGGGTAAAGCTGTTTTGCTTCTGCAAGGGAAGGAGGGCACACAGGGCGCTCTGGACACTCTGTATTCTGTTTGTTCCCAAAGCAAAAAGATACCATTCCTTGTTTGACTTTCTAACTTCAGCTACTGTCGGTTGTCTCTTAAAAATTGTAGAGCTGAACAGTTGCAGCTCCAGACTACTCTACTTCAACCCAGTGACAATGTAAAGGTTATTTTCTGGTACTTTAAACATTTTGCTGGTCAGATGTGCATTGTCTGGGTAAATTGAGCAGTATCGTGTCTATATTAGTGAATTATTCTTGTTAAGGGTGCTTCTCCATCCAGTTCCTTGGCTTCGTTCCATTCCAAAGGGAATTACTGCACTACCCTGCTTGCTCAACTAATAATCATTTCAGGATGTTCAGTCTTAGATATACAGTACAAGATAATTGGTTGTCCCATAAATAATTAGTTAATATCTTTGTGTTTCTTCCAGACTGAGAAAGTACAGTTGTCTCCAGAAATCTGCACACTGTCAGTGCTTGGCAGATTCCATGTGAACTTCGTAAATATTCTGAGCAGCTTTGAATGATTATTTTTAGTGGGGTTTTTTGTGTTTGTTTTTATTTTCCATTGTTAGCACTGCTTTTCTGAGATAAATAGACCAGGGCCTACCAGGTCTATTTTTTGCCTATAGGGAGTGCAGCATTACATGAAACTGATTGTATAGGCTCTCTATTGCCACTCTGAAAGAGAAGTCAGCAAATGAACACATCAGACTATAGCGCTGTACGTCTCCATCAAGATGTGAAGGGCACTATTAATGATGAAAGTAACTGGTCCTCAATCTTTCAGTGTTGCATCTCTTTTTGTTGGTGAATAGGGGACTTTATATGAAATCCTGCTAATTTATCACAATTTGCAGTTACTGAATTCAAGTAAAAATTCCTAGCTTTTCTGTCAGTAACAAATTGATTTCTTTTTGGATGGGCGAGCTTAGGGTACAAGAGTTTTTGTTCAACTCCCAGTATCCTTGGATGTCTTTAAAAAACTTAATTTTCTCTTTTTGAGTAAATGCAAAGACTTAATGAGTTCTTACTTTTCTCTGTGGAATTTCACAGGAACATGCCTCAATTGCAGTAATTATCCTCTGCTGATACGTCCATTATGCTCCCTCACAGCATTTTCTATTCATTATAGTACTTCCTAAATTTTGTTTGCTTTGTAAATACTTTTGGTTGTCAGAGGACTTTGGGCCAATTCCTATCTCAGGGGAAATTTCGAGGAAGTGAGACACGTGAATGCTACAATGCATGGTCAAGAATCGTCCTGTTTCGTAGTAGCTCTATGTGGCTTTTATTGCCAATATTAATGGCAACAAATATCTGACAAAAAGAAGGAATAGGGAAGGTTAAGAATCTCACAAATAACAAGCGACTGTGGTATTTTGGGACTGCTTTTTATGACATTTTTGTCTTGAAAAGGGCCCATGCACTGCATTTTTACGGACTCATTTCACTAGAATGAATGGCTATTTTCTGCCTCTGTCCTTAGTTTAAATATTTCTCTGAGGTCATCTCTTTGATTCTCCAGCCACGGGGTGTAAATTCAAATACTTAATCTTTGCTTCCGAAAAGTTGACTTAGAACATGGGATAATCTAGAGCAACATGTTTTCTAGGAGATCGTGACTAAAATGGTCGTGAGAAAACAGGGTTCTGGTTGAGGGTTAATTGTGCAATGGATAGTACCAATGTTTTACACTGTTTTCCTTTCTCTCTTAGTGGATGAACAAATGATATCTTGTTTGTCATTAGTGATACTGTAAATTGGTTTTTTGAATGAATGAACTTCAAATGTTTAGTTTGATGAATTTCTTGCCCCTTTCTCTTAGTTTGGTGCTTTATCTTTTTATGTAATTTTCTCCTCATTTATATGCATAAAACAGTGAAAAACTCTTCCGAAACTATATTCTTCAGGAGTTTACCTTTATCAAGGTAAGTAATACATTACTATAAATATCCATATCTTTCTCACTCTCTTTATATATGTATAGGTATTTGACATTTTAAACAAGACAAAACAGCAGTCAAAGGTAAAAATTAGATACTTGTTTGTAGTTGGCTTAAAACATCAGTTCAGTGCTACAGAGAACTTAAACAGAATAAAGGGCATTCTGCTAGATTTGCCTACTGGTAATACTCAATGGAGCTAGTTTATAAAGGGGTTTATCTTTTACATGTTGTTATCCTCAGAAACGATCTTTATTCCAAAAAACCCCAAATTCTCTCACTTGTATCCTCAGTTTCTTTAATGTATATCATGTTGTTATCTTAATCTTTTATATTGTCTACCTCCGAAGAATTCAGTTTTGTAAATATTTTATTGTTATCTACTCACTGCAGTATATAAATCCTTGCCTACTGTATCAGAAAATATAATCCTTGTAAAGACCTTTGTAAAAAAACAACAGTTTAACAAATTTTCTATTTCTTTACCCTGTTTTCAATTCCTTGCTGTCATTTTTTATGGAATTGCTGTTATCTTTTGCTTTCTGTAGTCCACAAATGCACATATTCAGCTCGCTGTTAGCAGAAATTTCTTCTACATCTCAAGTGGTCTAAACATCCTTTTAACTTCTGCCGGTTCTCAGTCTTCATCTTTGACAGACAGTTAACATCTTTAATTCCTTCTGTTATTGTCCTGCCTGAGTCCTGGCGATGAACATGAAGCCACTGTAACTCCTCCTGCGTTGGTGCTTCCCATGTCCCTGGCAGTGTGCAGACGACAGTCCCCAGCTCCGGTCTCTCCAACAACCTGCTCAGTGCAGAATGGGCCCTGTGGACCTGTTGTCTGGATCGTGTTGGACGTTAAGACGTGTGTCTGTAGTATATGCAGCTCTCAGAAGAGAGTCCCTAGGGAAACAGAGTTTCATTATTCAGACATCACATAAGTTAAGATCACATAGACTTTGCTGGAAATTTGCAGGCTTGCTTCCCAAGAAACTAGAGGATGGGTACTGAATTAGTAGAAAATACAGAATCTTTTGCTTCAAAAGCAATTCTCTGCTTAGATTTCAGTGGCTTTGTTTTGTGGCTCGTGCAGGTTTCTGTGGTGTGGCCAACCTCGTCAGTGCTGCACATTCCGCTCTCCCTTTTAGAGCCATGGCTGTCGAACACCACCAGCGGAGGCTCCTGGCCTTGCTCTCCTGCTACTCGGTCAAGTATCTCTTGTTAATCCAGCCTTAACTGGCTCTTCAGCCATAGATCTCCAATAGGTTGTGATTTCAACTGAAATCAAGCATCTCTTGGACTGTCTTCCTCTCAAAGACAACCTTTAAAAGTCAGACAACATTTGTGTTGTTTCATGGCATTCTTCATAATTTCAAATGTGAAGTGTGTCATTTTTGATCCCTGAACAAAACAGGTTTCTCCATCTTTAGCTCTTTTTTTTTCTTTCCCCAGAACTATGCTTATGTAACCTTCAGTTGTCCTTGCCATGCTGACATTTGTGTAGGTGCTTCTGGCTTCACAGCACAAGCTCCATGTCTTGCTGCAAAGATCCATTCCAAATTTCCTAGATTTTTTGGAATTTGAAGACTATGTTCTTTAAAGATAAGAGATACTTCCCAGAAAAAGAAGTTTGCCTGTCTATTCAAGACTTGATCTCATTTCCATTTAGCTCAAACAAAGACTCCCTTTAACTGGCAGGATACAGATGAGATGTTTACCCAGTAAACCCCAATAGCAGGTATGCACTTATTTCTTGGAGGAACATCAGCTGAGCTAATTTGTATTTCAGATATTAGGAGGTGTGTATCAGTGCTAAATCATGTAGTTTGGGCTCATCAGGGAATTTGCGTGACAGAAGACAGAGAGCTGACATTGTCTAAGGCCTGCTTTTCCAGAAATATATAGAGATGCAGATGATGGGGACAGTCTCAAAGATCTGATGTGCTGCATATTTATGTCTTGTTTTATTTGAGCTTGTGCTGGTCTGTGAGGTCTTAGGAAAAGAACCGTATCTTTCTGCATTTTAAGTAAGTATATTATGAAATACTGACTTTTGTAATCTGACTGTATAATTAATGAGAAATTAAATCACAGGGTTTTTTATTACTTTGTAACTAGAAGTAATAAAAACATGTAAGATCAATTTGTGCTAGTGCAGTAATTCAGGTCATGATGTATAAAACAGCATTACTGCAGTTTGGATTAAGATCTTTCACTTGGGTTGTAAGATTGGAGTTAGAGAACAATATGGCATATAAATGAGAAAAGATCATTCCTTGTTTCTTTCTGTCGCAGTATCACCTGTCATATCTTTCCTAAGATTTCCAGAAGTCTGCAGCACAAATGGAGAATTGCATTCCTTTCTCATTCGTAATATCTAGTGGTAGTGAACTGTGTCACAGTTTATCTAAACTAATTTTAATATATACGTTTTTTCTTTTATCTCAAAATGCATTTTTGCTTTGAAGAGTGGCCATGTAAATCTTCTAATACAGCAAATCCATTCCCTTTGTATGCAATATATTTGCTTACGAACAAAAAAGTCTCCTCTGTACGTTACTGCTGCATAACCAGCGCAGCTGAGAGCATGTGCACTGAATTCTGTCGTGCCTCATACATCAGCTGGAGAAGTGTCGACAAGTTTCTGGTCCAGGGACAGTGCTGTTCCTTGGATGCACTTGTAAAATTCAAGACGAGACAGACGAGTTGCGCAGGTGTTACAGCAGGCAAAATTTATGAGCCAGAAAGATTCACAGCTTGAATTTCAGATTGTTTAGGTCTAAAGGGCTGGCAATTTGAAACAAAGCAAAACAAACAAATAAAAACATGCAAATCAGAGCATGAAACAATGTGGAACATTGTAAAGTCATTTGTACATGATTCAGATTTCAGGGAGGAATTCTGCCTTTGCATCAACTGTGGCCAGCAGTGGCACAACTCCTCCTGTTTTTTTCCTCTCCTGCATTACTTTATTAGTCCCTTCAGGACACTTGAAATGATGGAGTACATCTGCTTTGCAGGCCCTACTGCTGCAGTATAGTGTTGTCACACCTGAGCCAGCTAGTTTAAAACTAATTTAGAAGCTAACTTGAGCAAGTGTATCAATCTGGCTGAGCACAGACTAACCACTTGAGCCCATACTGTGTTATGCTCAATAATATTCAGCAAGTGGTTTACATGATCTTTTTCTTTTTTTTTAATCAAGGGGAATTATTTCCCTTTCATAGAAAAATTCTTTCATTCCTCCTCTTCCTCCTCCCTCCCTCCCTCATACTTTTCTACCTGCTTTCACATAAAACATTTTTGAATTCAAAGTATAGAGAAGTTTAAGTCAGAAGTTTCAGCCTGAACCTTTGCCCTGTACAAAAAAAGTTTTATTGAAGCTTAACAATGTACAAGTAGATTTTTTTTGACACACGCCTTTGGATGTCCATATTTCAGCCAGAAGTGGAGGCCTCTGGGATTGGCCTTTTCAGATATCCCAATAAAATTGGAGCATCGATTTTTGACGCATTTTGGAACGCCGCTGTAAATCAGTAAGCGTCCAGGTGACGGGTGCCTGGTCTGTACTGCCTGCGGGGCTCAGTGCGGACAGGGCGGCTGGTGCCTTTGAGCAGGCTTGGGCGGCTGACAGCCTTACAGAGGCTCTCAGGTGTGTTTGCTCCATCAGGGCTGGTGTGGAGGGTTTTCTCCAAATGTTTTTTTTAGTGGCAGAGCTCACGAAGAATTAGGTAGCTTGAAAGAGAAGACACATATCCAAACTTCCGAGTGCTTTTGTGAACAGAAGTAAACCTGCAGGTGCTTGGTACGTCCTGAAGCGTTTGGGGAGAAACTTTGTGATGGTGCCTTTAGGAAGGACTGTGTAGTGAGAAAGGGAGTGTAATGAGAGAGGGAAGGCACATATAATGAGAAAGGAGTATACAGGGCCTGTCCTCCCTTCCAGGGACCCTTCCAGTCTTGCCTTTCTGCCACTTTTGCTCCCTCCCTCCCTCCCTCCAAAAGTAAACCTTTCCCTGCCACCAGAGTAGCATTGAGGACTCTTCTGTGGGGCTCTCCCCTTGAGACAGTGAGGTGGCATAAAGTGTCTGAAGTAGTGTGTGAAGATCTTTCCCTTTGTGATTCATCCAAAGAAAGATGAGCAGTATCACAAGAGCAGTTTCCATATGTTTTAAATACCAGGAGCCTCTTGCGTAACTGAAGTCTCTCTCTCTCCCTTCTCCTCCTCAAACTGCACAACAGAGAAAAACAATTCAGCCTGAAAGCACTGGGAAAGCAGCAGGCTAACATTTTATTTGATTATTTTTTTTTTTGTCACAACAACAATGTCATTATGCTGGGCAGCAGGCCTTAACAGCAGTAAGAAACCCATTTCTCGTCATTTCTGATAGCCTTTCTTGTTTAAATGGCAGCATTTGATCACAAGATCACAGAAAGGTCTTTTCCAGGTTCAGACACAGAACTTGAAAGAGAGGCAAAACAGCCTACATTTTACTAGGACTGCCTTAGTGTCTATGATGTGTCTGCAATTTACCTTCTGTGATGTAAGAGACAGGGAGGGGAAGGGTGCTGGGTGTCTGATTCTACATTTATCCTTTTTGTTAAAGCTCATTAAACCAGCATTTTATATGTAGCATTCCCCACTACCCTGTACCTAATCTTCAAGTATGTAGTATTTCCAGAATTGCTGCTGTTCAGCAAAGAAAAAGAAACCAAAAAATGAGAGAGGAGCGGGAAAGGAGTAATTTAACTTTTTGATTGTATGGATATGATATGAGAAAATACTTTTCAGAGTTTTACAAGCCTTATTTCACATAAGACTTTCCATTTCAAAAAAATGCAAATTTTAAACACAAAAAAAAGCCTAACAAAAAAAAATGTTGCAATTGTCGTGGGTGGCTCTTCAGTTACAGTATTACATTACTGAATACCGTCAGCATCTTCCTCAATTAGATTACTGATTACACTGTGAATTCACTGATTCTGAGCCTTTTTTCCCCGACTTTTTCCCTTCCTTTCCCTTTCCTCCCTTTCCCTTTCCTCCTTTTCCCTTCCCTCCTTTTTCCCTGTTTCCCTTTTTCCTTTTTTTCCCTTTTTTCCCCTTCCCCCCTTTTTCCTCTTCCCCCCCTTTTTCCCCCTTCCCCCCTTTTCCCACTTCTCCCCTTTTTCCCCTTTTTCCCCCTTTTTCCCCCTTTTCCCTCTTTTTTCCCCTTTTCCCCCTTTTCCTTTCCTTTCTTCCTTTCCCCTCTTTCCCTCTCTTTCTTCCCTTCCCCTACCTCTTCACCTCCTTCTCTCTCCCCTCACCCTTCAGTAAATACCATAACTTTGTGATCAAGTGTAAAATTTTCTGGTTCAGAACTGTCAGTAGAAAGTTTTGGAGTATGTATTCAAATTAAGAAAATATGACCCAGCAGCCTACTAACTGTATTCTTGTCTGGCTGTCCCCCTCCAAGCTCACCCACTGTAACAGCACCATGAGTGAGCACCTGCCCTCCAAAGCACTCTCCTTCAAGAAATTATCAGCTGAGTTTTACGTTACAGTGTAATGAAAGCTGCAGCATTTGGGATTTTCAAAAGAAGGCTGATAGCACGAGAGTGAATATATTGTGAGAGTCTGTCTTGCGCTGCTGCAGGAGCTGATGTCATTGGTTATTTTCGTCTCTAATTTATCTTATTTCAAACTAACCCCAAGGGTGGCTCTAATAGAAACCAGGGAGAAGTGAACTGGATTCTCTAGAAGCAGAGAGTATTCTCCCTGCGTGTGAGTGGCAGCACCAAAAAATTTGCCTTTGCCTTAGGGGACTCTGATTCCAACAGGCGTGGTGTGTGACGGGCACAAATTTACACTGAGCAGTTTTTCCTTTTCCATATGAGTTACCTGTGTTTCAGCATAGCATATAATGTAAGAAAGAATAGTCATTAAAAATCCTAAACAGAATTTTTTGTGATTGAGGTGTTGGTAGGCAGTTTTTCATTTATGTGAGTATATGTTTTGCCTGCCTGTAGTTTCAACCAAATACAGTTCTTTTGTGCATCTCATGACCCAGGTCACTGGTTTTAGCATTGCGTACTAGGCAATTCATCCAAACTGGGATTTAATTTCGGTGCTAAGAAGATAAAAGATATAGATAGGACGGTAATAGTTCAAGATGGAAAATATTGACAAGATTGGAGCATGTCTAAGTTTTATTTTAAAGCTTTTTTCCCAAGATGTTGCTTGTTTGCTGGCTTTGGAAAAGTGAAAAATATTCACCACCCCTAAAAATGAACATCATGAGAGTGCTGACTCAGGATTCTTCTGTTCTGACCATTTTGCATGATCTTTGATTCCAGAAGTTTTTTCTGGACGTCAGAGTAGTGACATACAGGAGACTTGTTTTGGAAGTGATCTCCTGTGATACTCCTCTGTTATCTGTTCCTAATTTAACATAATTGTCATTTTTTAAAGTAGTATGAGTGAGAGGTATGCCAGTCCCATTAAATTGCACAGATACTTAGGTATTGAAGTCTTTTAGGTTTAATCGAAACTATCGACCATAATCAACATTGATATAACCAAGTGCATGAAAATGAATTGATGGAGCCAGGCTGTCAGACCTGTGAAATAAAACTGTTTCTTTATCCAACAAAAACAACTTGGAAGCTGAAAGCTTCTATTTGTCACACAAGAAAGATTAACTCAGGATCAGGAAAAAGATCCACCCTTCCTTTAAGTCAAGGGTTTCAAAAAGATCCTAATTATATTGATTTTGATAGTGTTTTTTGTTCAGCAGATGTTTTTCTCCTAGGAAATAACATGAGGACCACCAACACACTTCAAACAGACCCCCAAAAAAGAGCAGTCACCACATAATGGTTTTCAGTCACCACTGGCGGGTCTGAATCAATGGCTAATTTGTCATCTCATTACCATTTCTCATGTATCAGATCCTGTACCTAGCAGTGAACATGAAAACCTTTCTGCCTGATTGCTGCACATCTTCTAATAACAAACACAAACTTAATTCTATTTATTGTCATGTTTCTAACCTTCTGCAGGGGAAGAGCAATGCAGGCAGAGACTACTAACTGCTGTGCACAACTGCCATTGTAATCCAGCCCTTTTTCCAGGAACATGGTGAATCCCAAGCAGTCCAGTCTCAATCTGTAACCTGTGATAGAGACCTAAGGAGGCATCGTGAAAGGCTTTAGCCAGCACAAGTGCATTTAATAAAATTAAATGTGGCTGTCAGAACTTACAAACACTAGTTAAGAAATCAGAATGACTCAGTTATCTAACACAGCTGATGGATTCCAGCTATGGGTCTGTCAATGATTTATGTATTTCGTCTAAGGGGGATGTCGCAGTGAGAGATCAGTCAGGGAAAGAGACAATGCCAGGTGAGTGGGTATGTCAATCCCTCCACCAGACCCATGAGCAGAGGGAACTTTGTTAGATACCACAGTGGAAACTCCACAGTGTATACTTTCTGTGAGAGAGTTGCGGCTGTTAGAAATGCCGTAGGTTTGCTCTTTGTTTTAATCCTCATTTTGTTCTTTTTTAGTGTTTCTTAACCTGCAGCTTAACCTGTACAAGCATCTGCTGGAGGACCAGCTGACTGCATCTCACTTACTGGCTGCTGAGCATCTTGGAGAGGGTATCTTGATTAATAAAATGGTTGTCCATCACTCCTTCCAGTTCCCAGCAGGCTTAGTGCAGCATGTCTTCCCTGCAGCTAGCGTTGCCTTGCTGTCACCATCTCTTTTAAGGCAGCGTTTCAAAAATTTCCTCCATGGGTTTTGAGCAGCCTCAGCTACGCTGAAATTCTTGTAAATGCAGTCCTGCATCTGCATGTCCTGTGCCTGCAGCACTAGATCAGAGACTGTCTGCATCTTGTCACTTACCCGCTCCTGAAGGAAGGGTTTTGCCGGCTGATGACATGGCACAGATTCCTCCACTCTTGGTAGGCAGACTGGGTGCCAATGGCTTGGACCTAGAGCCTATCCGTCGCTGTCCTTTTCTCAGTGCAGAGTCAGAATTGCTTGATGTTTTATGCTGTGACAGATTAGACAGGAGAAACCTTCTGTTATCTGATAACCTCCTTGGATAACAAGTTTGTAGCATTGGAGCTAAATCCGTATGACAGCTACTTGTCTTGCTTTGTCTGTTTTGCTTGGGCTTTTTGAGCTCTGATACGTGTGAAAGATGTTGACTTGAATATGCCTTGCGTTGTTGATTTTTGTAGATGAAGATACAGCCTAACAATCTGGGAAAGTTTGACTTGTGGTCCCACCTGTCATGCCAGAATTGTTGGCAAGCTCATTTTTCATCAGAGATGATTCTTACAGGATGGTGTGTGTGTATGTATATAAATATAAATATATATATATGTTTGGGGCTTTTTTCCCTCTGAAATGTAATTTATGACCTTGATTGAGAAAGATTTCTTAGTGCATACTTAAAGAACCCTTACCCAAATTTTAAGAACATGCTTGATTTTTGTCCTGAACAGCAGTGGTCTCCCAAGTCTGAACCTTCCATTTAAAAATAGCAGCTGGGTGAGAGAGCAAAGTTCATTTTCCAACATCTGCCAAGATTTTGAAGAACGGTTTTGAATCTTTTTCTTAAAGACAAATGCAAGTTAATCATTTTGGATAGATCAAAATCAGTTTCTCTGAATTGTTTGAACAAGCTAAGAACTCCGCTGAATCACCAAATCTATAGAGGAATATTGACGTCCAGTTACATTAAAAGCCAGTTCTGTTCTTTTTATATTTTGAATACTTTGGACATTTTTGTTTGTTCAATAAGCGTATCTATTTCCATTCCATTCAATGTCCCTAATACTTGAGCATCTCACCAATCAATTAACTCGCACGGTAATATACCAAGTAATCTTTGGCCATTCTCTGTGACAGGGAAGGTGAGACCAAAGAAGGGAAGATTTGCTTGATATGATGTAGGAAGTTTGGAGTCCTAAGAGTAATAAAAATAATTAATGCATAGCTTTTCCATATACTTTTTCACTAGCTGAACTCAAAGAAATCTGGTCTTTAATACCACATCTTAGTTCAAGCTCATTAAGTCTTCTTAAAGTCAGATTGTGTTTGTTTTGATGGGTTTTATTTTGGGTTTAGAGATTAGAAATCTGTTTTCCTAGGTAATCCTTTTTAAGGAATTAAGTTTCCTAATATTTTACCATTGTGTGCCGATTTTTGAGACCATTGCTGCCTGCATCTTCCATCTGGATACTGCTTTTAATTTGTTGGCATGTGCTTTTGTGCTGAAATACCTGTCTCTTAGAATTAGATCTCAGCTGAGCTGGGTGGGGAATTGAGCCATGAATGTTAACATTCACATGCATCAGTTCATTTTTACGGGCTTCTGCAGTTAAGCTCAGCTCTTAGAAAAGGACTTGTATTCCTTTCAAAGAGGATATCCTTTTGCTCTTGTGGCACTTTAAAGGTCTGTCCCTAATATCTGCCAAAACCAAAATAACAATTCCTTAGGTATTTCCTGTTTTCTCTTGTTAAGAACTCTAAAGCATCTATCAACTTAAAACAGTTCCTTCTCTTCCGTGCTAGCTTTTAAAAGTTGCGTCAGTCTTAAAACAGTCAGTTCTCAGCACATTCCGTTGCACTCAACATCCTGATAGATTTTTCTTTTGTTATTTTGCCTTCAATTTCATTCTTTTTTTTGTGTACATTGAAGATTTTTTTCACTGCTTGTTGCCTGCTTGGAAATCTCAGAACTCTGTTCCAGACAAAAAGACAGTCTTTAAGATGCTGAGTCTCCTCCTTTGCCAAAATTAGAAACATGCTTAAGGCTTTTGTTAGATCCTGGTTTTAATTTCCTGGTTAAAAGACTTCCTCTCCTTTTTTTTTTTTTCTAATGCCCCTGTTGGTTTGGTTTTTTTCTTATTTGCCTTAAAATTGTTTGCTCGTTGCCATGCTCAGTGAGATGACAGTTCTGTGAATGTCTTTGGGCTTGTGAGCTCACTGGAAGAGGATGTTGGGGAATAGACACTTAAGAACATCATCTCTGTTTTCCCATGGCTATTACTGCTTGATTGAGAGACCAGTTTCTAATCTATTTATATTCTTTGTTATGATTATCGGGGTTTTCATTGTATAAAAATAAAAAAAGGGGGTAAGTTTAGAGTCTCTGCACACTAAATTGTAAGTAGTACAACAGCCCGTGGAAAACATCTTTTCTCCTGAGACTCTTCCTGATTGGCAGAGTCCAGTACTCCATAACCAGGTTCCTTCAGACACTTCACATGAGAAGGGTTCAATGTTTTAATATCAGATTTACTTATTTAAAGATGTATTACATTATGTGGGATTGTGGTTTAGAGGAGCAATACAGCACTATGCCGAAACTACAACACAAACGTGATTCCCAGGGCCGGTCTCTATATGCTTCACCATCATGACACCAAGCGTTCCCAGTCACTGGAAAGGAATACATGGCTTGAAGCCAGCTCAAACCTACTGGCCTTTTCCAAGTTCTCTGTATTAGTTGTCCAGTTTTTATACTTTATGTGGGCCTGAGGCTTGTGGACAATTCCTCCATGCTGGTCTGGCTGGCTCAGGAGGATATTCACATCTTTTGGATTAACTCAGGGAAGTCCATTTCCACAAACAGGTGATCCACTCAACTAGTAGTGTTCTCTGTCTGAAACAAAGGCCATGTTACAGTGCCTTTTGTGTTGAGCTTAGTTCAGCTTTCTTTACAAGGCTGTGGTCACCCCTTGTATTCTTCCCTGTGCTTCATGAGCGTATACCTCACTTGTGCCCATCTCCTCTGAGCCTTCTTCCAAGGAGGGAGAGATGCTGACCAGTGATTTTCTACCCCCATCTCAAACCAACGCTAGCGATGACTGGTATTGTACAGTGAGCTTAATACATTCATCACATGAATGACCAGCCCTCTTGCCTGGGGACAGTGAGGGTGAGAACATATGCCCCAGGGAGTGCTGATGGGCCCACCTCCATCAATTCAAGTCTGTCTCTTTGCTCCACGGAGTCCATCCCATCATCACTTACACAAGCACTGGTGGTGACTCGTGCTAAAGATGCTGTCCCAGATGTCCCCCTTCTTAATTTGTTGCCTTTCTTTGTGAAGCCGAACGATTCAGTCCATGGCTCAGTGAAGTGCCTCTTCTGCACACCACACGAAGGACAGCAGTCTCTGCTTCTCTGGATTCCTGCTTGCTCCAGGTCTCGTTGGAGACTTGGAGGTTCAGAAGACTGCTCCAATGGCTGTTGTGATGGTGGCCATCCAAGCCACCTCCCTGCCTTACTTCCTGGTCTCTGTAGAAACATAGGCACCTGCTGCTGGCCCACAACTCACTGACCTCCTCGTCCCTGTAGTGTCATGTAGACTTGGCATCTGCCAGTCCCGACCTACAGGCCATGGTCTATCCAACATGCCTGAGACAGCAGGAGAGTGTAATGTTTTAATACCAAATTTACGTATTTGAAGATATTTGATGTTACGTGGGATTTTGGTTTGGAAGAGTGATAGAGCAGTATGCAGAATCACAACACAAGCATGATACAGCAACTGTAATACACCATTGTAATACTGAATGACAATACAAACCTGATTCCTGACACCGGTCTATATACTCCACCATCACAAAGAGGAAGGTTTTATCCTAGTTAGAGAGGTCCCAGCCATGGATTGAATAAAAAGTATTCTGGAAATCTTTTGATTGCCTGCTTAGTGAGGCATTCTTACTATTTGTTTCCTAATAGTTTGCATTCTGCTGCTTAGTTTGTAAGAATGAATGTTGTATTTTTTTTGTCTTAAGTCATGGCTCTCATTCTGAAGGACAAGTCTTGTACTTCACTAAAATCAAGTCCTGTGAGTTGTCGGGGTAATAGGAGAGCCTGCATACTAATGGGAGTTATTTGGAGATTCAGAATCAAGGACTCTAGGGTAATTGTGCGTGACATTTCAGATCTGAGATCTGTCTGCTTTGGGAAGGGGGACAACTCACTTGAAACATTTCCCAGGATCAAGCCTTTTTCTGGCTCCATCACATTCAGGTTTAAATGGCAATTCAATCAGATGTATCTTCTGCCATCGGCATGTGGATGCCAGCTCAGCCGTGCAGGGACAAAGTGGCCTCGTGTACACAAGTGGGAAGTTACACTAGGATGTAAGGCTGCATGTGGCTGATACAGTATAAAATACTGTCGCTGATGATTTTTTAGGTGTTATAACTGAAGTGAGGTGAAAGCAAAGCCATTACACTTAATTTTCAATTTTCCATGCTAAAAAAAGGGAGGGAGAGAGCAACCTAGGTAAGATGTGGATAATGCAAACCATATACACATGAAGCTATCCTAACCCTTGATATACTTGTAAACAGTTTCTGTAGAGACCAGGGGCAGCTTTTAAAAAGCAGCAGCCAAAACGTGGAGAGCAGTGGGCACTGTACATCCCATGTTCTGTGCCACGGTGCTGGAGCCCGGGGGTGTCTGATGAAATCTCGTAATGAAACATTTGAATGCTTTGAGCAGTTGAACACAGTTCAGCAAAGCAGAGCTGAACTAATGTGGACTGCCTCTTTGCCAGTAAACAGATAATTGCACTCTGTTGTTTAATTGAATTTTCATGAAACTAAAATACACGTTGGTAAAGTCGACCATGAAAATGTGTTCTGCTTGTGGATCCTGTATATAGGGGATCAAGACACCAGGGGGAGGGAGGGTGTCTATCAGATACACAGATAAGGCTTGAGGTTAAATTGTTATAAAAATAATATAATTTCCACATATTATACAATTTAGATGTTTTTACCCGGAAGGTTTTTTCCTCGCTGCTGCTGTTATCAGTAGTGATCTGTTCAGAGATGGATTAGAGTCAGGGAACGTTATTAAGCTACAAAAAGTTGTTCTGTGTTTTTCAGAACAACCTTGCAGCTGTATCATTCATACATGGTTAGTTTGCATTTCTTGGCTACCAGCCATTCTAAATGGTAAAGAGCACAGTACTGGACAATGTGAGGTTTCTGTGTTGTGTGGTTTGTTGGTGGTTTTTTTTCCAAAGGAAAAAATCAAAGAATCTTTCTGATTCATGTTCTTTCTCACGAGACTATCATTTCAAAGGCTCGACATGCAAGTTATGTCATCATAACCTTCTCTGTTCTTTACTTGCTTCATGAACGATTTTCTCATGGAGGGGAGGCTGGATATTCTCAAAAACTTTCTTACTCTTTGAAAATAATAAAAAATTTCTGATTCCCTGAGGCGCTGTGGGCAAGGTTAATAATTCCTGTTTGTTGCTTCATTCACAGTCACTTTCCATTGGGCATTACAACCCCACTCTTACTTACAATTCTGGGATTTGACCTTGGCCTGGTGAATCAGAGGATTAGTACTTGCTTTTTCCCTATATGCTGAACAGTCTGAAGTTGGGAATTAAGCATATGTGTCTGACTCTCAGTAAGTAAGCTCAGTAAGTTTGTGCACCCTCAGTAAGTTTGCCAGTGACACCAAGCTGACACCAAGTGTCGATCTGCCGAAGGGTAGCAAGGCTCTGCAGGGGGACCTGGACAGGTTGGATCGCTGGGCAGAGGCCAACGGGATGAGGTTCAATGTGGCAAAGTGCCGGGTCCTGCACTTTGGCCACAACAACCCCAGGCAGCGCTACAGGCTTGAGGCGGGGTTGCTGGAAAGCTGTGTAGAGGAAAAGGACCTGGGGATGTTGGTTAACACTCGCCTGGGCATGAGCCGGCAGTGTGCCCAGGTGGCCAAGAAGGCCAACGGCATCCTGGCCTGTATCAGGAATAGTGTGGACTGCAGGAGCAGGGAGGTGATGGTCCCCCTGTATTCAGCCCTGGTGAGGCCGCACCTCAAGTACTGTGTCCAGTTTTGGGCCCCTCACCACAAGAAAGACATCGAGGCCCTGGAGCGTGTCCAGAGAAGGGCAACGAAACTGGTGAAGGGGCTGGAGCACAGGTCTTATGAGGAGCGGCTGAAGGAACTGGGCTTGTTTAGTCTGGAGAAGAGGAGGCTCAGGGGAGACCTTTTTGCCCTCTACAGCTACCTGAAAGGAAGTTGTGGTGAGCTGGGGGTCGGCCTCTTCTCGCAGATAACTAGTGACAGGACAAGGGGGAACGGCTGCAAGTTGCGCCAGGGGAGGTTCAGGTTGGAGATGAGGAGAAATTTCTTCTCAGAAAGGGTGGTCGGGCATTGGAACAGGTTGTTGAAGGAGGTGGTGGAGTCATTGCCCCTGGGGGTGTTTAAGGAAAGGTTGGATGTGGTACTTAAGGACATAGTTTAGTGGGTAATAGGTGGTAGGGGGACGGTTGGACTAGATGATCCTGAAGGTGTCTTCCTACCTTAATGATTCTATGATTCTATAGCTTTGGCCAATGAAAGCTGAAGAGCCTAGGCAGAGAATCTCTTGTTTGGTTTTCAGATGTCCTTTTGGTTTAAATGTCTAAATTTAAATACCTGAAGGTAGTTTTCAAAGGTAAAGACCACACAAAGTTACACTGCTTTAAAGAAACCTCAGAAAATCATGCTCTAGATAAGAAAACAGACACTTTTAAGAACACAATAAGAGATGAAGGAATTCTCGTAATTTTCTAATTCCTTCATTTGGCTAAGTATGTAGAAGGAAGATGATTAAATGTTAATGGTGTTTCTAGAATTATTACTGTCTCTATTTGGTATTGGTAAAATCAGTGGTCCGGAATTTTTTTGGACCAAAGGACAGCAGTGGTCTTCTACTAGCCTTCAGAAGTTTCTGAAGATTATCATATCACCACCTTTTTAATTAGAAACACTGTCCTGTAAGTTTGCTCTGAAGACTTTGTTCTCTGGCCTCATGGTCCATAAGAGGTGTTATACCATGGTTTGGAAACACACAGTCTGTAAGACATTCCTAAAATATCCAGAGTAATATAATGATTGTTCATAGAGTCCTGATTCAGATGCCAACAACGTATTTTCTTTAATAAAACGCTGTCCTTGTAAGGAAGTAATCCATCCCCCAAGTCAATTTTAAAGTTTCTTGTTCACTTTAAATATTTCATTACATTAATTTTTCAAAACAACAAAACAAACATTCATCAAGTGAAACTAAGCATGTCACCCTTGAATCTGTACATCTGTTGCTCTCCTGCTGCTTTCCTGCATAATTCATTTTAATACATTTAAAGTGTACATCTCATTAAAATTCCTTACACACATTTCTGTATACAGTTTGCATTAAAAAGGAGAAAAGGTGGCAAAGGGGTTTATGGCAAGGAGGTTTATTAACATGACTGTTTCTCTTGTTTTTCTTGTTTTTCTCGTGTAGTGAACATATACCTGGCCTTTAACCACCTACCTCAGCATGCACTGTCATCTGTCCTTCTAAGTCATCTCTTCAGTGCCATTAGAAATTTCCTCCAGGATATTTTCTCTTCCTCTTGATGTCTTTGTTCCTTTTTAAGTACATACATCCTCTTCTCTTCATCCTCTTTTACTCACTTCACATAATTTATATACACAATGTATTCTGCGCATCAGTCCTGTTATCAGCCAAGAGAATATCTGTCATTTCCTCAGATGCCCTAAAGAGTTCTTGTGGGCTGGCTGCAGTGCTGGAAAGGGGTTTGATTTTCAAATTTTATGCAGTTTGTGGTTTCTTTTCCTCTTATCAGTACTTTCAACGATTGCAGTGTTTGGTTTGGTTTCATTTATTTTAGCATTTTGGAGTTGTTTATATTTCTTAAACCAGCTGTAGAAAACAAGTCAGTCTGGTAGCTTAAGGTGGCAACCTTTTAAAGTCGGTGACTTCTTGTTTCAGTGACTGCTGAAATTTGTTCTCTGAAATCCCTTGTAGATGTTCAGGATTATATGTGACTGGTAAAAACAGTCATATAGTGGTATCATAACTCTTGACAAATCACAGGAAAAGCTTATAACTGCAGAAGAAAACTCAGAATGCTTTGCGAGGAAAGGAGGTCCATGTTTGAAAAGAAAAATATGAAACGGCAATTTAATGAATTATCTTCAAGAATCATTCTTGAGGAATAAATGGCATTCTGTGTAAGCTGGTATATGGTTGTGTCTACCTGGTTTCTTTGGACTTTCACATTGAGCTTTTGACATGTTTAGCTTAGAAACCTCATGAGAGGTGTATGATAAATAAAATTAAAAAGTTAAACACCTGGTGATTGTCTACTTGACTAACCTTTTTTCTTCCTAGAAATAGAAGTTGAAATACAATTTCTGGAAAAGTTTATTCACAATTTACATGGGAAACTCCTCTTTGCTTTGGATATGATGGAATGTCAGTCAGTGAGGAAGAGATTGAAAGCCACATGTGAGCCCTTTATAAAGATTAGGTCAGGTGCATTCAGTCACTTTGGCTTCCTTGAAATTGAGTAACAGAACATACAGCTGTGAAGGGGAAATGGAGAGAGTTTCCTTCTGAGCAAAAGTTATTTCATTTTATTCAGATTACCTAGTTCCAAATAAGAAGCAGAGGTTTGAATTCAGCAGTGTGCAGCACTGTCGGGTGTAGGTTATGAACTATGTGAAGGGAGCTCAGCTCTGGGAGATTGTGGGTCTGGAGGCAGCTGAGCTCATGTGCTCTGGAACTTGGAGTTTGGTCTCTTCAGTAGCAGGTAAGCACAATTTTCAGGTGCAGACTGTAATGGGATTAATTCATCCGTGTTCAAAGTTGAGAGAAAAAGAGATTTACATGGATTCTGAATCTGTTGTCTGTGTATGTTTTATGTTGCTGGGCTTTATAGTGACGCACTTGTATTATTATGGGGTTTTATCTGGTGTAGTATTAGTCCAAGTTTTTATGTAAATACAACAAACATGGCATGTTACAACAGCAGAAAAGGTAGAGATTGGGAGCAGACTTTGAGGACAGTGGACTGCAACAATTTATCTTCAAAACATCTTAGCAGTAGGACTGACTGATGTGCTATTCCTTGTTTGTGCTTTTCCTTTGCAGTTATACATGCAGCAGGGTTTTGCATGAAGGGTGGGCACCATGGCGTTTGTTTCAAGGCATTTCAGCTGCTGGAAGAATGTGAAATTTAAAAGAGCAGAGTTAAGTTCATAGGTTGATTTTTCCCAAGTAGCGCCAGGTAATTTCATAAGTATTCCAGTTAGATTAATGTATGCGAATCCTGCAATATATCTTAAGAGACCCAGAATGACAAGGCAAATAATGTTTTCTTACAGGCTGTTTATTTTACAGGTGTCTACAGTTTGCTTTCTTGAACTTTCTTTTTTATGTAGCAGATACAGAGCATTATCTGGGGCAGGCTGGCCATCGGTCTGGTTGGGTGGTTTCTGGTTTGCTGCACTTCTGTCTGGCTGCCATGTTCCCTTTTGCTGTTCTTTTTCGGCTTGCATGGCGCTGCATTAAATGGAATTGGGACAAAAGTTACCAACACTCTTTCTTATTATTTTTATAAGCTAGAAAAATAAAACAAAAATGTTTCAAATTCAGAACAACTAATTGGACATTTAATTAGTCTATGAACCCAGGTGATTTTGTGCTTTTTACCCTCTCACTACTCATACTTCAATTTGTTCTGTTGCGCCACCTTTATTTAATTTCATCTTAATTTACTAATACTTTAATCTCGTGATGTCGGAGACTGGATTTGTCTATGGTTTGGAAAGCTCCCAGAAAAATGAGGCTGGAAAGCATGAAGTGCTACTGCAGTGCAAGAAATAGTTGATTAGGCTGTGGTCAGGTCAGTGGCTTACTCCTGATCAAGGGAGAATTTCATGTCCCCTTGTATTAAACTTCATTGATGTGTAGCATACTTTAGTCAATAAATAGCATTTTGCTCTTCATGCCCATTGGAAATAATACATGATGCTGCAAGTACTGATCAAAGAACTCTACTCTGTTAATCCCTCTGTTTGTAGCAATGTTAAATATTTACAGATTCTCCCCTAGTATCCTGAAGAGTGTTTTAGTCCTGCAAAGGATGCTCAATCTGTCTGATTTATACATGATTTTACAAGTATTTTCTTCTTCTTTCCTCTTTTTTTTTTCAAGCACGCATGCATGACATAAAGCATTATACTATGCTTGCACCAGTTTTAAAGCTTTATCGCATTAGCATGTTGTGAATGTGTACGTTGATTGGGATGATGTAGTAATGCAGAATTAGAGAGGAGAATGCCTCAGAGATAAAATCCATCGGTGCCTCATCTCCAAGTGGCTGATTCACAGTAAAGACAGGGAGAGGCTAACACTGTGCAGCGTGTTGCTGTATTGTGAAATGGCAGATAACAAAGACAACATATTCATACCAGGTTTATTTATCCAAATATTCATGAAATTATCTGAAAATTATCAGACTTCTAAAAAATGAGTTATTTCCCTCCTAACTGCTTATTTGTTATATCTGTATTCTCATCAAGAAGTCTCGGAGGTTTGTAGCAGGAGATAGAATGAATTGTGTAGGCTTTCTGTCTCCTGTACTTGTTCATTGACCTCATGTAAATGTAATCGTTTATCCTCAATTTTATACTAATGTGTTGAAGGCAGACTTGATATTGTCAGACATGCAATGGAATAAGCTCCAGGAAACCTTCCTTCCAGTGGTGAGGTGACAAATGAAAAAGAAAATAAAAATGGATTTTGCAATTTAAAACATAGTGTGCTCAGGGAAGAATGCATAGCCAGCTATAATGTGATATGATTCATTTCTATATATGCAGGGGAGGATTTTACACAAAAGCTTCATGGGAGATGTACAGGATATTTAAAGTTACATGAAGAGTATTCTACATAATGGTGCTTGCTTTATCTGTCGAGAGCTAGAAGAAAGGTTTAAACACTTGTGTTTGCCCTGTTATCTTTCAATAAGATGTCACATTACGCCTCATTCCATTACCTATTTAATCATCCTTTAGACCTGGTTATGTGTTTAGAGCGGAAGGTTGGCAGAAAGAGTAAAACAAAATGCACGCATGCTTCTCTCACTAAATCCCTGAAGATCTTGTTCATACTATGTAAATAAATTACGTTTTAGGTATTTACAAACCTGATGCAAAAGACGTCAGTGGTTTAAGTTAAAAATGTTACAGGACTTTGAAGGATTTCCTCTTCTAGGTGATCAGTGCTTTAGTGGTTTGAGCTGCTGTGATGCTCACTAAAGATTTGAGGCATGTTTTGTTCAGAGTTCAGGTTTCATCTGAGCACAAACATAAATATCCAACATTTCAGATCCTTAAAATGTCAACATGGGTGTTAGAAGGGACAGAGCACTTTTAAAAACCTACTCTTCATCCAGGTAGGGTGGAACTGTATGAAAAGCTGGCCATTACTGGGGACAGGGCTTGGGGGAGTTCAGTGGCTGATGGTGCCACAGAGTGCAAACGACCGCAGCTGCCCCTTCCTTTCCTCGTGGCTGAGAATACGAAGTTGTTCCTGTTTAGGATGAACACAGGGATTCTATCTTCTTCTCTCTGTCAGATCCTGTCAACAGATTAAGAAATCTGGTTTCTGTCAGCAGTATTCAAGGTAATGTTTTCCAAACACCGATATTTTAGCTTCTTTCAGTTCCCATATATGAGGAAAATATCCCAGTTTCCACAGTAAAGAAGTTGCGGCATAGATACACTGAGGTGATGGGTAGGAGTGCTTGAGACCTTTTGTACTCAGCATCCTGCTCAGATGAATTCGCTGAATTGACTTGGCCTTCCACAGACTCCTGCTCTCTCTGTAAAACATACAGGGAAGTGAAGCCCCTATATTTTGCCCACTGAATTGCAAAGACAGTTGCTGTGTAGTCACCGTGAAAACATCCCAACGTGACTCTCTGAGGCCTAGGCAGAAATAAAATCCAGATCTCCAGGTTTCTAAACCTGGGCCTTAGTTCTGAGACCAGAACAAATGTTTGTAAGCCTCCTAATCTCTACTGACTGGCCCTGAAAATAAGAGTATGAATCTTGGGATTAGTGAGAACTGATTTTAGTGTAAGTGGTTGGGTCCCATGCTTTTTTGGGGCATTTTCTGTGTAAAATGTATTTCACAGATTTTTATTGGGGTGTTTTTATTTGTGCCAGACAGCTATATCTGGATATATGATTTATTTTTTTGTATTACATTTTTGAGCTGATTTTTTATCATCTATATGTAAATAAATTGCGCTGCCAAAGTTGGGAATTGAACTCTGACGGTTTGCCTAGCAGTCAGGACCAGATGTATTCTCAGGTGAGTTGACTGAATCATTAAGACTAATGACTCCACAGTCTCCATGCAGGGTGGGAAGTTCACACCTGTAGGAGATACAACCACCTCTTGTATCCTCCATAACCTCTTGTGGGCGTACATCAGCCAAGGTGGGCATCCATGAGTGAGGAAAGCCACCTCTGCGTACAGTGATGCGTTTTGCTATGCAAAACATTGATAAAACATTTGAAGCTTGAATTTTTTCCTGAAATATTTCCTAATACTCCAGACCGTGACACGAGGAAGTGGCCCCTGCCATCCCCTGCTGTGGGTTCTAGCTTTCCATGTTTCATGCATTAAATGCTCAAATAACAAAATGCTGGTTGCTGCACTGGTAACCTGGATAGGACGGAGTTATAGCACAAGCCTTACGCTTAGCTAAACACGTTCTTGGAAGTACCTGTATAAATGCATTTGTTTGCATTGTTTGGTTTTCTGCATTTCGGCAGTTTGGCAGTAACATGCAATTACTCTTAGGATTTAGTGGACTGCTGGAACAGTTGCAAACCGGTGCCCTGTGGTGAAACTGAACTGATGGCAGAGAAGGCCCGGTAGTGGATGGCAGCTGGCATACTTCATCAGAAACAGAACAGGCAGTGATTCCTCATTCTGGAGGGAGAAGATTACTTTTTTAAAAAAGTAAAGTCATTTATTAACTTAGAAATGTAAGGAGTGCACTAAATCATAAAATTGAGACAAAACCAGAGCGGAGCGGATCTACACTCCAGTGGAACAGACTAATAGTATATGGAAGCATGCTGCAGCGCACAAAATACACAGGCATATGTTCTTTTTAGTCTGGGAATACTTGTATGGTCAGAACTGTGTGATAAAGAGCTTTAGTTTCTGTAGTTGGATGTTTAGCAGAGTATATTTGCTGGAGTATCTGTCCTTCCAGCAAAAAGCTCTTTTGTACCTTGTAAGCCCATGTGGCCTGACAGAGGTAGTTTTGAGTTGATGCTGAGTGATTGCATGCTTTCTGGGTCATTCATGTTAACATTTTGATTATAGTGGTGAGTTACGGGGGATGAGCTGCAGAGACTGTGATGTTACACTGGAATGTACGAACCCAGATGAAGAAAAAAAGCATTTATCTAACTACAAAGCTTTGAGGTGAAGTGAATCACATAAACAGATAATCTTTAAAGCAGACTTTCTACTCTGTTCTGGTGGTGTTGTCAGCCAATGGCCTAATCTTGGTGTCCTTCAGAGTTGTCTGTGTTTCACAGCAGCTGTGATCCAGGGAAGTCTGTATGAAAGACTGGGATGGGCTCAGTGATGATAAGATATGAACCCTTATGAGAGCTCAGTTTCCCTGATAATTTTGTCATGTATTGGGAAAATAAACTTGATCCCGGAGAGCACAGAAATGGAAATCATGAGGAAGAGAGAGGGGCGTAATCCTGCATGGATGAAAGCACTTTGCATTATAACCAGCTCTGTTCTGCTACTTAACCACCACCAGGAGACAAAAGACAAGAGTAAGTACTCTGCTGTTAAGCCTAAATGTTATATCTTGATTCTTTTCTGCCAAAAACACTTCAGACTAAGTGCACAGCTATACATCAGGCTCGAGACTCCCACTTGAATTGGAATTTTTACACCTCAGTGCATCTAGATGCTGACTCTGTATCTGTGCTGGATGACAATAGTTGCTGCTCTGTGTTGGACAGTGTACAGAGCTGCATGATCCGGCTCTAAATACAATTAATTCAGTGTTCCTTTAAAAAGCAATGACATCAAGTAAAACCCCAGACCTATCTTTGGCTGTCAGTAACTTGTATAAAGCCTGAAATAAATCTTCTACCAGTCACACAGGGCAAACTCACCTTCCTTGAACTTGATTTTTTAAGACTTATCTACCTCAGGGATCTCTGCTGCTCATTCCCTGCCCCTTCTATGCATAGAAGTTGCATTGAAGTTTCATTGATCTCAACAGGATTTCTGTGCACTGGGCACCATCAGGATATACAGCAGAGACCTGTGGTGCAGATAAGAGATGCACAACACCGACTGAAAAGAAAATATGCATCAGAAGATTGCCCACTAAGAACATGTAGTTAGCTTTTTATATGGAGAGTGGCACTGAGCTGAATTTATGTACAGTGTAATTTGTTTCATACTATTTTCAAGCTTCATTCATCTATACCTCTGTGAATGCTTCAGGTCCCCCCCTGCTGCCTTCAGGTGTAGGCTCCCTGTTTAACATCTGCTGAGGTAGGCATCCACAGCTGTGAAGCACACATATATATAGTACACTGTGTAAAATTCTATGTGGAGGAGTAAAGGAGCATTCTGCATGTGTTTTAATAGCTATGAGAAGTAGTTCTTTGTTAGGAGGGGGACCATATTCTGAAGGCAGTATCAGGTGCTGGATTGATGTGCAGCTAGTGTGTACTTCTGCATTGTCCCAATAGTGCTGCGTGGAAGCTTGGAGGATTAGCTTTGCAGCAGTGTGAGTAGGGAGATGTTATTATAAGCATAAAGAAATAAGAATAGGACTGTTTAGTTTGTAAGCTGGAGAAGAATAAATGGTGTTCTGCTGTTGTTTCAGCCAAATAGTTCCTCTCTACTCTGCAGTGCCTGAAGTGTTTTGACCTGATTATTTTACCTTGGGGGGTCAGATTTAGGGGAGAAGCCATTCTCCTTCTATTGTCATTGTCCTGCTACACAAAACGTTAATAAAGCAAGGTCAGAGGAGCTATTAGGGATCTCTTCTTTGTTTTGGTGTTAGTCTCCCACTCTTCTCTCATATAGACTTTAGCTCTCATTAGGCTCTTTTTTTAAATTTAAATTGTCTCTATCTCATGTTGCCAACAAATCAATCAGAGGAGCCATCCCTATGAATACTGAACATCCATGGAGGCCAACATTGATTTCTCCTCAGCTGCTTCTTATTATAAAGTTCCCTGGTGTGAGGAAGACGCTAAATAGAAGCTAATAGATATTACATCTCACATGCATTTTCACATTCTGACAAATATAGTTTGGGGATATTTTTTTTCATTAAGAATTTAGCTATACTTTCTTAAAAAAAAAGGTTAAAAATACATTTCTCTTTTTTTTTTTTTCCCCCCTCAGTGCTGGAGAATATAAACTTGCACAGGTATTGGGAGTCATTATTCACCCTGATCAACAGTGTCGTTGCCTTGCAATGATCATTTGCGTGGTAGAAATATTTCTACATCCTGCTGTGTTAATTGGTGTTACTAGTAAAGTCTGGAAGACAGGTATTTCTCAGCTACCAAGAAGTCACTTGCTACCCTGTCTGATTAGTAAAGAGAGTGAAAGCCAGCCAAATTATTTTAATAGGATTTTTAGCTTTTCCAGAAAAAAAAAAAATGCAGAAACAAAAATAGACCACTTAGAAAACTACCACTTAGAAAACTGCCACTTTTCCCTATTAACACCTTGCTGTCTGTTGTGCATAAACTTGTGAAGTACCATGAGATAATGTCCAGTGTTGTGAAAGGCAGTTGCATGAAGATAAGGAAACCCAGGATAAGATAAGTAGACTTGAGAATTCCTTATTGACAGCAAAGATGGACTGCTCTTCTTATGTCATTGTAAAAAGGCATTCCACATCAAACTTCAAATGAGCCAGCTTACCTCTTTCTCCAAGGAGCACTCCTTGGTTGTGTGTTCTGCATACGGGTGATTGTTCCCAGTGCTTGTAGTGGTTAAGCATTTCCTCCTACTCACCAGTTACACTTTCCCATCACCTCTTCTTACAGCTGGATGCCAGAGATCCCCATCATGACAGAAAACTCCCAGTGGGTGCTGCTCTCTCTCCTAGTTCAAATTTTGTGGAAATAGGGAAAAAAACCATCTCTTCTGTGGAGGAGAGCTGTTGGCTCACAACCTTTGCCCACTGCAGCTGAAATTCTTGCTGCAACTTCCTCTCCAGCATCTCCTTTAATTCAAAGAAGGGTCAGAGTAGGCTTGGGAATGCATCAGGAGCAAGTGAAGACAGCTTTCAAACAGGTCTCTCCATTTTTGTTCATCTCTCGGCTCTTACGCTGAAGGTCATTGGTTGTGTTGGCTAGACACCCGGGCCATGCCTTCTGGGTCTAAAAATCTGTTTGGAAGTTTTAAAAGGGTTTTCTTTTGTTTGCTTAGTGCTATCAAGTGGCTACTTCTTTAAGTGGATTGTATGTAGGCTGTTGGCTTCTTTTAATCCCTATATATGTTGATTTACCATGATTAAGTCAACCTAAGCATTCTTCAGATGTCTGCAGCTTTGAAATTTGAACATAAATTGGTTCTAGGAGAAACAAATCAAACTTGCATTGCAGACCTACCAAAAGTACATTAATATAGATTAACCTGAAAGCTCTTGGTGAAGTACATTGAGAGCTTCAGCAGTGCCATATTCAGAGACATTTAAATACGTTTTGATTTTAAATTTAGTTTTCTTTCCAAATTCCAGGCCAGACCAGCAGTCATCTCTATTTCTCAGCATTTTTAATAAAAGCATCTGCTGTGCTGGACTGATGTGATTTAAGAATAAGTGAATGGCTAAGAGAAGTAAAGGGCTGAATATTCTGAAGAAGTTAAGAACTGGGCCTGGGTGTGAATCAAATATGAGTGTCTTCTGTGAGTAGAGAAAATTGGACAATGGTGATTTCTGTCATTATTTTTGTCTTTTACCCACCCATGTGGGGAGGACAATTTCCACAGACAAGTCAAAAAGAGAGAGACACTGGAGTCTTAATCAAACGGTTTAGAATTAGATTCCCTTTTTTGTTTTGCACAACAAAAAAAGCTGGAAGGAGTCCTTCACCCTGAACTTTCGTTCACATTCATCTGTCACTGTGTCAGAAATAAGACCTATTAAGCTAAAGGATAAATTAATCTAACAGTAACATAACCCATACAAGAAAGGGAACGTCCTTGTGCATAAAGCAGCTTTACTTGATCTTAAAGAGAGCTGATGTACGTACACTCTCACCAGCACACAGATGCACACATGCACACACAAACATGTGCATTTAATGGATAAGATCAAGGTGCATTTTCCTTTTGGCTTTGGAAAATGAATTCTGTTTACTGTAGGGCCACTTGACGTAATATTGCAGCATAAGGTGCCCTTTGCGTTGATATAAATCAATGACGTCAACTTCTGCCATGTCATCAGCAAGCAGCCAACAAACTCAGATTTTCTTAATCAGGATCGCTAACTTCCATATGTAAAGCGCTATTGCCTACTTTCTTAGCTTATTTTATGATTTAACTGTCCTTTTTTTCATTTCAACCTATTTTTAACATCATCAGTATATTATATTAAGTATATTCCTTTCTCTATAGTGTTGGCAGTCAGAAAGATTAGAAAAGATCAAATCTCACTCCATTTCTGTAAGCACCTCTCTGAGTAGCAGTTCTAATCTTCAGGCTCAGGAGACTGAATTTAGTCACCAGAAACTGAATGCAGCAGCTTACATCCCACTACATCACCTGGTCTCCTCTCAAAGTTAATAGAAAGAAGTAGGCATTTTCAATCCGTGTTTCATCTTGTCCTAAAGTTGGTTATATGTCCCAAGTCACAAGTCAGGTCTTTTATCTCGTAATTGATGATAGAGGAATGTCAGCAGGACCAGCTCACATGTAGAGGTCTGTAATGCCCGTATCTCTTTTAAGGTGAAACAAATCCTTCATAAAAATGGAAGTTCAGTACCGTGAGTGGATTTTGCTTAATAGCCACAGAACTGATGTTAAAGGGCATCTTCATTCTTGATGTTGTTCCACCATTTGCCGCACATGTGCTTAGGTCCTTCTGCTGCATTTTCCCTGCCTCTGGAGAGAGGACACCTACCCTAAGCAAGGTTTTCACCCAGCGAGTATGTATATAAACTTTATAGGAAACATGATATTACTAGGCACAAGACATAACAGTTGTCCCTAGTGTGAAACCTGCTTAGTTTGTTTTATTTAGACAGACTCCGGCAGAAGCAGGTAACCATCATCACTGTAGCATTAGGTGTTGCTTTGAGAAATCATCCCGAGGAGCCTCACACACGCACTCTACTTCACAGAAAACGAACTCATTGATTGTACCTGCAGTAAGGTTCGGGCTGGTGGTCTAAGCATGTTTCTCGTCAACAAAAATTTGGTTTGGGTTTGCAGAGCAAGGGGAACAGCATCATTAGTTTTGCCAGGTCTCTTAAAAAGTGATTTGAAAAGCTGCTAAACTGTCAATGAAAGAGAAAAGTAACTTCTTCAGTGTTCAGACTAAATACTGAATGCAGTAGAATATGAGAAATTACTTGAACTGCGGATGGCATGGCAAAATCTTTTTATTATGGACTTAGCTGTAATGACTCTCTCTTACGGTTCATTTTGGCAGAGAGATGAGACTCCCCATCTCCTCCCTCAGAAAGCCAGTGTGCAGATGAGCATGCTGAGCATGGTCTAGTATCACAAGTTATAATAAAATATGCAATATCACAGCATGCTTGGCTTGAGGTTGGTAGTTTTTCAGCAATAAACATTATTTACTTTGTGCAGTGAACACAAAAACCTTGGACTGAGTTGTAATGTAGAGCTATGGTAATAGTGATTGATTCACCAGATGTTGTACTGTAGGTAGTGTCTGTGACCAGTATCAAATCAATAAGTACTGGGTTAACACACGTACAGGAGGTGGAGTAGACAATAAGAAATATCCAGGGTTATTATTACATATGTAAGTTTTCTTCATTTAAATAGAAAACCAAATAAGTATTTAGCAGCATGACTTAGCTGCTCTTGCCTTTTGCATTTTATCAGCTGCATTTTTAAAGAAACTGATTTTTGAACTACTAAATTGATAAAACAGTGTATTCAGTGTATGGGCTTCAGAGAAATCTAGGTCTAACCCAGCCTCATCATTCTCTCACAGTTCCCAAATGCACACTACAAGCAGAAATAAATACCTAGATAGAATTTCTTGGTGTTAATATCTTTGCAAATTTAGCAGTCGTGCTACAGTGTGGTAAGATGTGTCAATTTAGAGGAGTTAACAAAAAAAGAGCAAGAAATGTTTATATGGAATACGTGTTATTTTTCAATTCATTTATGTGCAAATATGCTATTCAAAGGCTCTATGCATTTCTCATTATATTATCTCCCTAATTTAGATTGTGTGCTCTTTGTGGCATAGATATTATCTTGACATTTTCCAAGCAGTATGCACGCATTGCTACCACCACTTCTACTTCTAGTATTAATTGAATAATCACCTACTGAGTGTTTTCTTATTTTTGTGATTCTTACTGTACAGGTGTGACACAGTTCGTAATTGGCTGTTGGGTCATTCTGAGTGTTGGTGGTGTTAGGGTATGTGAACGTAGGATCTAAGTCCTTGAATGTGTATAGAATACTTTGCTTTTGGCATGGGGAATGGCAGACAGTTCTTTGTTCAAGTCTAATGTCAGAGTTAGTTTCAAAGTCCCCAAAAATGGAAACACTCTTCTGTGAAATATTTCTTAAGAATTTTGTTTTATAGGGTGGGTTAAAACAAGGTTTCAGTGTTTTCATATCCAAGAAACTCTAAAGCACAATATATGTCAGATACATAGAAAGGAAGTGTTTTAATGAAAACACTGAATATAACTAAACGCAATATCTTAGGTGAAAATGGTGAGAAAAAGGACTCGCAAAGAAAGTGTCAACAACAGCAATGCTGAACTTCAGCTTCTTTGATCTAATTTTCATTTTGTCACTCAAAGCAGGAGAAGTTGGAGTCAAAGTTAGATATCTCTAGACAAGGGCACACATTACAGAACTCAGAAAGAGTTGACAACCTCCAAAAGATGTGCTGATTTTTTCCCATTTAAAATTGAGAAGGAAACTTTTAAGTTGAAATAACAAAGAAAACTGAGAACAAGGACAGAAGATTTAAAAACAAACAGAAAACTTGGAACCAGACAAAAGTGCAGTATTTTATTTTATTCCCAAGTATTTATTTTTTTCTGTCCAAAGTGATGTGATTTCGTAGCATTTCTCTCCTGAATGAAAAATCACAGAAAGTTCCTGCAATATGACCAAGCAGTGAAACTTCAGGTATTTCAATGATCCTGAACATGCATTTGAACTGACTTTTATCTGAGCTGTAACACCTTTTTCATGGTCCATCTCTACTGTAAAATGGGCAATCTTTCTGCGTTGTATTTGCAATGCAGAAGCATGTGCAAATCCCCATCACCGTTCTTCTGGTCCACCTTTAGAATTCTGTTTGCGATGACACATGAGTTATTTTACTTGTGCATAAATAACGGTGCCAGATATCGTCTTATGTTTCAGTTGTTTCCTGTTTTGTGTTTCAGTAATAAAACACTTTGTTCATTGCTTGTAGGGAACCTAATACAATAGACTCCCTTGCGTTCTAGTAATTCAAACTGGTAATAATGGTGAGGGTGATGATAGGATGTTCAGCCCAGTATGCCACAGTATTGTAGGAATAAAATGGTCCATTTATGCCTTTAGGGTTCTGTGGGGTTTTGTTTCTGGTTTGGTTTTTTTTGTTTTTGTTTTTTTTTGGGGGGGGGGGCGCGGGGGTCTTTGCTTTATTCTCTAAGTGGAATCATAGTTATTGAAACACGAAGTTATTTTTTAGTCAAGATTTTTGCTTTGGATTTAATGAGTGCTGTTAGACTCAAATCAACCAGTTAGGTAGTCAAGAAGTAAGTGTAATGGAAAATCAGTTGTCACCAAATATGGAGTTGTTCAGTGCAGTAGGGAAAACTGGATTGGTAGGAAGCTGGATCAGAAGGAGATTACCAAATGGGAGCTGATAAGAAACCTGCTAGAACACAAGGTTGTACAAATGAAGGACCGTTTTGTTAACTTGCCATGTGATAGAAGAGCCCAGAATCTTCAAATACCCCACTCAGGAGAACTGGAGGAGGTAGTTGGCAGAGAGTATTGAGCTGAATATTTTATTTTTGTTTTTATGCTTTGGGACATGCACATTTTCATTGTACCCCCAAAATGGGAACTTTTATTCTATCTAGCTCTGCGTATATGTTCTGGCTGTATCTAAAATGAAGTATGCACATTTAAGAGAGCATGTGCTTTGGAAATGAGACCGGTACTGGCAAATACCCTAAACTGTATTCTTGAGTTCCTTGCTTATTCTCAGTCCTGCATTTGCATCTTCAGTACACAAGGTGGAAAAAATTGTAACGACGACTATTTTAAATGAGCAATAGTGCAACTGTTGTACAAGTTACCTTAAACACACTGTATTTTTTAAAATACAAATTGTAAGAGGAGTAGCAGATGCCATTATGTAAATTAATTCTTCTAACAGTGATTTCAACCAAGTAAAGAAAATATAGTCAGAATTGTGCTTGGTGGATTTGCATAACTGCACATCTGAAAAACTGAAGTGGTAATAACCATTGTTAAATTACGTTGTAATATGATTTTTTTTTCATTCAAGCTAAAGTTTCAATAATTACTAATTGAAGGGAATTAACTAGGCATGACTATTAAAACCAAACACAACCCATTGTCAATCTGATCTTAAAACTGAAATTGTACGATTTTCCTTGTTTAGCTTTGCTGGTTTCTCACTTGTTGACCTTGTGTTGGTTAGTTCCTGGGGCCAATGTTTGCATGTTCATATTGATCTCCAGAAAAGCCACATAAACTCTGATATGAAGATTTTATGAGATCCAGCTTTGAGAAAAATAGTATTTAGCCATGTGTTGTGATGGGATTGGAAATGAGGGTTGCATTGTAGTGATTTTACAGCATGGTTGCTATTAGGAAACTGAATAAAATCATGGGACTCTCTTTTATAGAATGAGAACACTTTGCATCATGGGATAGTACATCTGAACATACATTTTATTCAGTGTGCTTCCTTAATTTTGAAGTAACTGGGAAGACTGCAGAAAAACAGAAGGTAGGTTTTGAGGAAGGAGCCATGCATGGTGTCACCATGCCTCATTCATCTGTCAGATGCCTGGCACAGTAAATTCGAACAGCTTCCCCTGGGGTAGACCCTGTGTCATTTGTTTATTACAATAACGCGAGAGAGGCAAATACCGAGAATGTTTCTATTGGTGGGTCATTGAGATCCTTGTCATGAAAGTCCATTCGTATAAATGAATGCACTCCACTGCAAATGATAGTGTTCAGATAGGTCAGAAACCATAGCAATTGCATTATGCACGGAGAGGCCTTAACGGACAAATAAATCTCCTTCGTGTCATATGCTAGCAAAGGTAGCAGATGCTGGATTTGGGAGGACCAAGAGGCAGAAGATTAATAATGGAAAGAAACAGCTAGATAAATTTTAAGCTACTTGAAAAGCACATTTGCAGCAGGATTTTCTTTTCTTTCTAAAAGTTTTTCAGTCAGAATCTTTAGTTTCTTTAGTTTTCTTTTTTTATGTATAATTTGCATCAGTATAGAATTGTCCACACAGACAGTAGAGACGAAGAGCTCCCATCATGAGGCAAAAAATTGCTTTTTGAGAGCTCAATGCCTTCAGAACCTCAGATTGCAAAGGCGGGAACTGTGTGAGTGTGCGTGAGTGCACGCAAAAGGGGGGAAGTCATTGCATCTCCTCTTACCAACATTTACTGTTTTTAAAAGATGAGTGCCTAAAGGTAAAGCAGAAGATGGCAAAAGTTGTAGAAAAGTGCCATGTTGAGATGGGCCCTCTGCATGGTTCTAAGTAATTATTCCAGTCACGTAGCGTAGGTTATGTATTTATGAAATATCCTGGACAGACATGCCAATTGAGTTAAACCCATTAATGATGAATCTTGCAAGAATCCCTACAGCTTCCCATCACTCAATATCAGGCATTAAGATTGAATATAGGCATCAACATAGAAGATTACAGTCTCTGTAGAACGGACACCAGAGAACGGAGACAGGCAAGTCATCATCAGGCACAGAATTCTCCTGCTCAGAATAATTGCCTATTTGCTCTGCATTCCAGCTCTATTCCTTGGGTTTAGATCTCCTGCACATCTAGTTAGAACTTGCAGAATTAATATCAGGTTTCCTGTCACCTCACTCATTACTTTTGTCAGGGGAATTCAAGGAGGAAAGTCAAAACTATGTTTTTTAGAGGCTATTTCTTAAGGACTTCTCTTTTTTTCTTTTTTGTTTAAATAGAAACCTGTCTGTTAGTATGTCAGGTTATTTCTTTAGGCTACACTGGAAAGGACATCTGAATAAATTGCGATTTTACAATACAGGTATTGTTGCTTGAAGATCATTATTGCGTTATCCTTTCTACCGACAGCCACACCTTCAAAAAAAGAGAGTTTAGAACGAAAAAAATAGGTTGAATAGCAGATTGGATATGTTTTCTTTAGACTTCTTTTTCAGAAGACTTCTTCTGTTCTGAATCTTAGAGCGTGAGAGCAATGCTTTGAATAATGTAGCAATACAAAAATGTGCTTAATTTGTTTAATGTAATGCTAGGAAATCTCAGTGGGCCTTTGTGTAAAGAATGGTGATATACAGGTGGCATATTGAGAATCTTCACTGGAAAAATAATTGTGTCTCACTCCTAGTCTTGTAGGATTTTGTCGAAGTATGAAAAGAAAAAGGGGCAATGATCCTTTAAACTTTTAAGTAATTTTCTTTAGAAAGCTGACCTGTATTTTTATGCATTTATGAATGGAGTGGTGGATGGACATGGCCACATTGACCGTAAGACCCAATAATCACATGGTCCCACTGACTTAAACAGATTTATACTGGCTGAGGAGGACCAGAGAAAGCAGTTTAATTCTTCATGCAGAGGAAATTTGAGTAAATGGATAGAATCCCAAATATACACTCAGAACAATTGTTACTACAACCTGCTTTGTTCCAAAGAGTGTAAATGCTGTTATGGAAAATAAATTACTGGTCTTTGTTAGTCACTTCCACTGAAAGTAGTGAGTGTACTGGAATACTTACCACTTCTCTTCCCTTAACATTGAGATTTTTTCATTGTTTCATGCACACTCATGTATGTCCCTTAAGTTCTAGCCATTATTTCCTCTCTCTGTGCTGTAAAAATGTAGAGGATGTAATTTTCATTTCTTCATGATTATCTCCATGATCATCCTAATCATTAATTAGCTAATAAATCCTTGCAATAGAGTAACAATGCCAGCCAGTGTTTTACAGAAATATATATATATTCTCATGCTGAATGGTCTTGTTTTGTCCTTACTCACTGTTTTCATGTGGCAGATTTTTTTTTAAAGCCTCACATACACAAAATAATAATTAGTTTCCAACATAATTTTGGAACCATCTTGGAGAGAGTGCATGTGAGGCAGTTCAACATGAAAGAGAAAAGTTTAAAATATGGGTTGATTTTGCTTCTCCGCTATCATTGATTTTGGCTTTGTTGTTGTTTTAAAATATCATTCTGTACATTATTGAAGTGAGGGAGCTTCAGATCATGCAAAAATTTTCTGGAAAATAGATTTTATATCAGAATTGGAAATGAAATGAAAAGTAATGAGAAAAGAAATTAGGTTAAAAGGCCGGAAAACCCATTAGAAACTGTATGTTTATGTATTATCTAGCAAATCAAATGTCAGGGGAAGACATTTGTAAAATAATTATTAATCATTTAAAACAAAAAGGAAGCAAACAGCAGAAGCCTACATTTTTTATATTTCAGGGGCTAAATCTGGGCTGCTAAATCCATCAGTAAAGCAATTACACTGCCTTATTCTGATTTTAAGAGATGTTGAACAGTCACAGCTTCTATTGTGGTCGCACTGTCAGTAGTTTTGCTGGAAACTGTCGCTCTGCAGACATCATTTTCTATTGAGAGGTAGCATGTTGTGGTTGAAGCAAGGGGTTTCACTTCACGTGCAGAGGAGAGAAGACCATTGAAATCACATTCATCAGAGCTGTCAGAGCTATGGTATGCAAGCTGGACAATGTTGAGAGTAAGGGTGGAGCAAGACCTGAGAATGTACGTGGACCTTGCCAACAGGAAACTGGGCTTTACGAAAAACAATATTGATTGCGAAGCAGTGAGGCAGTAAATGTAGGGAAGAAAATGGCTGTTCTGTTTTCCCTTCAAGTTTCTCTTGTGAAAGCATTCAGATCTGTGCATGCTGTTCTGTGAGACCTTGGTGTCTTGAACTTCTTTACTTGTGTCTAACACTGTTCCACATAGGGACGTGGTAGGAAAATCTCAGCGAAGGTAGGTAATGTTTGGGTAATAACAGTACTTTGCTGTTTTTGAAATCAGTCTGCAGAACTTCTTGAAAGTAAACAGAGACAAGTCTATATTTAGCTGAATTAAATTTTATTAAGTACAGACATTTCTCTCTTCACAATAGCATCATCTTTGGCTTTATATGAAGATGACAGGGATGTGAGCACAGCCTATTAGGTGACATTGCCCTCCAGGGATATAGAAGTGTGAACTTGGAATAGCTAAATATTACAGTAAATTATACAGGTTGGTTTGAAGCTTTAGGTAGCTGCACTTTGACCGTTCTGATGTTCCATATTTGATAACTTTCCACAGATACCTGGTGCACACATATAGATGTGTGTATGTATATTTGTTACGTGCAGAGGTACACAGAGAGAAATGTATATATGTACACCTATGATGGCATCCAATCCTTATTATCATTACAAGCTCAATTTTCATGAGCACTGTAGATGAAACTGTCTTCTGATGAAGCATTTTAGTGAGTTGATAGTGGCATTGCAAACTTGCGTCAGTGAAAGAGATCTTGCCTCACATAGAATGAAGTGGGAAATGAGGCTGAGAAAGTCGGGCACCTAGGCAGAGCTCTTGGAGGAGGGTTATCTTGTGAATAAATACTACACAAGAACTCAGGAGATCTGTACTACCTGACTGTGTGACACTGGACAGCTTGCATTATCCCTGTGTTGCAGCTCATCTCTTTGTGAAACAAAGAAAATACCACACTACCTACTGGGAGAATGAATTCATTAGGCTTGTGAGGTGTTCGCAAACAAACGCTGTGATAAGCACCATAAAAAACCCTCATCTTATTAAGTATACAAAAGGTGGCAGCAGAAGTTACCTGGAAGGAGCATGGCATGACACAGCTTGAAAACTACATAAGCGTACTCGTACCCTAATCCTGCAACACTAGCACATGTTGCATAATGTAAATATGAATGGTTCAGTTAGTATGAGAAGTCTCTCCTACAACGGAATTATAAACCAGGAGTAAGAGATATGGGATTAAACCTGGAATAACTCTGTGTTCATTTTATGTGTTGTGTAAACACAGTTGAAAACTGATAGTAAAAGCAAGTTTGGTCCAACCTGGCCATTTCAAATAACTGTATTTTTGTTCTAGTATTGTAAAGCAAGTCTTCCTGGTACAAATGTGAAATATTATTCTGGTTTGGCACAAAGGCCCCCTCAAGTAAGAGCTTTTGCCCAAATGCACTTTCATCTTTGCTTATTCCGGGGCAAAAGCAGCCTGGTGCGAACAGGTTTTGCTGAGCCCTGGGTCACCGCAATTGCATCCGATGTCACTTGTGCTTGTATTTCTGTCCAGTAAATATGTTCTGTCCAGGCTAGTTAAGAACCCAGTGCACATACCATGTAGCCGATCGGTAAGTTTCCAGGAATTCTCGTATGATTGTCCCACTGAATGCACAATTTGATAGATGCACATTAATTGTATGGCGCATGTCCAAGTAGTCCAGTTCTCTGGGTGCCTCAGACAGAGGTGGAGACAAAGAATCCTACGTTTTTTCGCCTCCAGCTCCACCAGCAAGTCCATGCTGGCCTATTCAATAAAGCTTCCTCCACCCTTGGCATGGAGTCTTAGTATCACTAGTTATCTTATCTCCAGTATCAGAAGTTCTTCCTTCTCAATTCAGAGCTGAGTTTTAGAGCCTGAGGCTCTGTCCTCCCCACTGGTTGCAGCCCAAGTGGAACTGTACTGCATAGGAAAAAACAAATGGCAGCATTTTTAACCATTTGTTGTGGCTCCTTTTACGATCAACAGTCAGCTAGAATCCTGATTCTGAATAAAATCTAGGTTTCCATTATTCCTCCCTTCAACACTGCTATTAAAGCTATAAATAAACCACTTCCTACATAATCAAGTCTAATAAGGTAATACAGTTTTCCTCTGTTGTGTTAATCGTGTAGCATTAATACTGACATCAGAGTGTTGTGGTTCATTATCTGGAGATTTTATTTGTGTGCAGATCCTAGCAGAAGTATTTGGAGAACATTTAAAAATCAGGTAGTAATCATTGTTACTCAGTCTTGACTTTGCCCCTCATTTAAACTTCATTGTTCCTCTTCTGACCATCCTCAGGACTATTGGATCTTTCTTCCATCTCTGGATCTGTACTAGGAAACGACCTAGAAAAGAAGACTTTTCCCGTCTCACTTCAGTCCGTTTGTCTCTCACCAGGCTGCCAAGTTCTGCAGGAGTAGTACTGAGCCAGCCTTCTCACAGCAGAAGAAAGCCATGAGGTCTCTGCTAGGCCTGCCACATTCCTTAAAGTACAAAAGTGGTTGCCCTTTAATTCTTACTCTACTGTGTTGTCTTCAAGTTTTATTAGCAGCATGGAGTAGACTTTGTTCTCTGTCTCCAGGGAAATACTACATTGTAAGCAATAAAGCTGGCAAAGGGGGGGGGGGGAAGAAAGGAAACTGAAAGCCAGATTAGCATCTCTGTTAACAGCAGAGTGAAAAATATGATCACGTTTGCAATGGACTCTTATTAAGCTGGTGGAAATTGCAACCCAGAGGTCATACACTTAGTCACTGGCAGCAGAATGCTGTCACTCCCTGCTGGCTGATTCATGAAATCATTTGCTC
Source organism: Psophia crepitans (assembly GCA_013399095.1). Classification (NCBI taxonomy): domain Eukaryota; kingdom Metazoa; phylum Chordata; class Aves; order Gruiformes; family Psophiidae; genus Psophia; species Psophia crepitans. Next base: position 579,253 of record VWZZ01003428.1, on the reverse strand, counting down.
TGAAGAAAATTGCTGCTTCACATCAGCTGGAGACAGCTTTTGTCAGGCCAGGCTCTGATACTGCTGTTTGGTTGTAATCATGCTTTGAATGGAGTTGCATGCAGACTCATCATGCCAGCATGGCAGCATCCACATGCCTGCAAACCAAGGAAGGATCCCACCCAAATGGGGACAAAACCTTAAAGAATGGTTGGATTTTTGTGTCAGAGCCTGTTAGTGTTTCTCTTAATATAATTTATCTGGAAGAGAGGTGCTTGCTTTTTCATTCTTCATGTAGTCATCTCTTATTTTATCTTTTGTGGCACGTAAGTGTTGGATCATCTATAGAGTTTTGAGATAAGCTTTTAAACCAACTTTGATAACAGAGCCTTCATATTGGATAGAGGATAGTTTACAGTCTCCTCCATTTCGTTCGTGTTTTGATGACATACAATTGCTCTGAGACCATTTACAGTCTTAGTGCGTTCCTCATAGTTCAACAGAACAGGTCTTCGGTCTCTGTTTTCAGATTAAAAAAATTTTTTTACAAACTTACGTAATTCTTTGTGCTGTAGGCAGTGACATTTAGCCCATCCATTTGCTTTTTCAGTTATAATGTTTTCTTGCTACAACATTGTTGCTTGTGAAGGCCTCTGTAGTAATCCAGAAATGGATAAGGACATGAGTTGCATTTGCTCTTCTGTGAAGCTAGAACATTTTCAAGGGCAAATCAGAAGTATTCTTCTCCCTCCTTTTACTGGTTTTCCGTTCACTTTCTTAAGGTGTTTTTCTTTGCATGTTTCTAAACTTTTTTTTTTCTTTTTCTGCCCTTCTTCCTCCTTGTGCTTGGCTCACTCCTGTTCTTATTATTCCAGTATTTTTAACTGAAAAAGTACAGGATTGATGTACTTTCCAAGTAGCATTGAAATCACATTCCTTTTGTAATTTTTGGACCCATGGCAAAGCAGGATCTAGCATGACCTTCACACAACCTCTGAGGCATGTATTACACAGAGTTAAAGAAGATTAGGCTATCACTCAGTCTCTAATTTGTAGGTTTGCTTCCTCCTCACCCTTAGCTGAGAGCTCTGCACTTGAAAATTTCAGAAGGGTTTAGCGTTATCTATTTAATATTCTAGGATATTGTCTCAGATGGTAATAAAGGATTTTTAAGCTGCAAGGGTTAGAATTTTCCTTATGTCGTAGCACATTAGATTAAGTGTTGGTGTCACCAACACATTTTCAAAAGAGCTAAGAAGTATGACTAAGATCTTTCAGTGTCTTGGGAAAAGATTATAATTGCACTTTTTGTCTTTGCCTTGGATAAAGTATCATCATAAATAGGTGACTTACTGGAAAGTTCCCAGTGAAACCACTGTGCAGTTTTCTGTCATGGAAATCACAGGTACAGTCGTGCCTTGAAGGCAGAGACTTACTTTAGGCTGGTGCAACACCTCCTTGTCCTGGCAGCAGCTCCCAGTGCTGGTTTGCTTCAGACGCTTGCTGCCTTCTTGTCCGTGAAGGAAATGGAGTCACTGAGCAATTTTTTTTCCAAAGCCCTATCTTCCTTTCCCAGCACATACACGCCAGTGCTGCATTTGCTCCCTACCTGCAGGCTCTTGGTGAGGGGAGCAGTGATGTGATGTTCAGTAGCACCCAGAAAGGCCTGTCTTGCAGACTCGGGGTTTGTGAGTTGCAGCCGATGCACTGAATCAGACTGCAGGGGGTTTGGTGTCTCCCCATGGGTGCTGCCTAGTCACCGGTCCATGTTCTCCAGCTCCTGCTCAACCCTTCTGCTGGCAAAAAAAAGTGAAGGGGTATCAGTGTCCTTACTTACATGTTGCTTCCAAAGTATTCCCTTTGGGCCTGTTTACAGGAGAAGATGACAGAGCACGCAGTGAGGTTTTGTGGTACAGAGTAATTATCCTGTCCAAGGTGTTTAGTGTGATTTGGATATTCTCTACCACAGCGAAATGAACTCCTGCCTTGAAGAATCAGTCAGTCACCATCTTGTAAATGCTTTCTGCTGTGTAACTTATATCCGGCCACAGTTCTGACAGAGTCAGGGTCAAATCCACTTTTTAAAGGTGTTCCTGCATATAACTGAGGAAGCTGACAATGCTGCGTGTTAGCTTCTAGCAAATTCCCTCATTTTAGGGCATACACATTATGTCTTCCAGTGAATGCAGAAGAAAAAAATGAAAGAAAGGCAATAACAATAAAAAGAATTTTCCCTTCAGCTTTTCCTTCTTTCTCACAGTAGTAGTGGCAAAATTATGTTGCTCTGCCATGGTTTAGATTATAAGTGATTGGAGTTTTTGCTGCTGCACCCAGTAGTCATTGTTGGAATGTGTGTTAATTAGAACTGATTTAAATAAAAGGATTTTCATTAGGCAGTCTGAGAAAAACAGATCTGAATATTTCTGAATATTTTTAAACTGTTGTACAGCTGGTTAAAAATTGGATTTGTTTTTTCATTTACACAGGAATATTTCATGCTTCCACACTAATCAATGCGTCTAGGAATATGCTGTTTCAGCTCTGATATCAAGAAGATCATGTTACTGCTTTGACCATGCACAGGGCATCTTTACCCAAACCAAATCTTTTTTGCTATTGTAAGAATTTTCTACTGCTACTTTTTATTAGGCTATAAGTAGAGCTGCAAATAATATTAGCACTATATATGTGGGTACTTTTTTATTGCAGAGACCATTCACAGAGACACCACAGATGTGTCTTTCCCCACAGTCGGTGAACAAACTGTAGTATTTAAACATGTACGTCTGAATTAAATAAGCTAACGGTCATAAATGAAGCATTTTTTTCCACATGCAGTTTAACACTGTGTTGCATAAGCTCTTCTGGACATTAATGGTGTACATATGTTGGAGTGTGAGCAGTGAATGCCAAGACTCAACCTTAATTAGTCAAAAATAAATGTCTGTGTACAGCAATTATCATTATGCTGGTGGAAAGAAATAATTGTATTGACATGAGACATTTGGCCAGGTTTCCTTGTTTGTATTGAAAACATATGTTTGAAAAAAAATTTCTTTTCTCCATAGTGTTAGTTCTAGTAGTGTCACGCAGACAAGGAATGATATGATGGTAATGATCTGGTTTATCTAAATAAATAGTAAATAAAAAGTAATAAATAATTTAATGAAATTAAATTTAACATTAATCAATTCAATACTAAATAATAAAGAGATACTTAAACAGTTACATGAAGTAATCTTGTATTAGCAGAGCCAGAATTAATTCTTTGTACAGCATAAATTCCAATCATTTTGTCTCTGGACTGCCAGTGCAAGTACGTTTTTCTTATTGGGATAATAGCAAAGTCTCTGTGATCAATAACATTAGTTTATGAGAATAGTAAAAATAGATTTTATAGCAGAAGCGCAGAGCTATTGTTTTGAGAAGCAGCTTTGGATAAAAGCTTTGCATTTGCTCTTTTCTCCCGAGACTACTAAAGAGAACACTAAAAAGTAAAATGGGTGACCACAGAAGCAAGTAGGGTCACCCATTACCAGGGATTCATTTTATTTCCATTAGAGAGGAACTAGAAAGCATCTCACACTATTTGCACCTGATTTTCCATTATAAATTACGGTACATGAGATAATTTAAAAATCGCTGAGCCTTTCAGAGGAGGCTGACTCTGTTGCTGTTCCTTAATAATTGAACAATAAGAAATACAAGATCTCCGTTTTCATCCAAACAAAATAACTTCTGAGATTATGGGAGAGGGCAAAAAGGTATATCAAGTACAATCTTCCTAAAAGCTTGTAGGGCACTCTCAGAGGAGATTTAAGAGTGGGTTTGGATTCACATTTAGAGAATCAGGTTTTTTTCAGTTGACTTTTACCTGCAGATTGGAGTCCTGGGACCACACTCTCAGCTGGTATACATTGGTACAGAAGCATTCAAGTGGTACACCAGTATGAAGTAAATGCACTAAAGTCAGGGTGCTACTTGTTTAAAAACATGATACAACTCAGACCTTCTTCTAGTTCGCTGCTGCAACATGTGAATTTTCAGCTTTAATGCTTATCTGGGATGAGAGGCAACACGGTGAGGCTGCAGAACCTCACTCTGTATGTTTTTGCTGAAAACTAATTCCTAGTGATTGTCTTGACTTTCTTTACATATTGTTACTAATATAATGGGATTGCAACTTTATGTTTAAAGACCAAACAAAACTCTTTAGAATTACAATGCCTGTAATTCTTGAGTGGTGGCACTGGAAAAAGAAAATGATGGATGGGAAAACAAAGTTCATAAGACAGACTCCAGCGTAACTTCTGTCATATTTACTTCAAGTCATTGGTTAGGGGCCTGGACAAAAACCCATTGAAGGTATTGAAAGTGTTCTCATCAACTTCACTGGATCTCAGGATCTTGGGTTGGATATTATTCACCTGATCCCTCCTAGTTCCTTGTCACACATGGCAGAAGCATCTGCCTGAGTGGCAAGTCACGGTCTGGGAACTCACCATGAAAAACAGTAAAATGTCTTAAAATTCTTTCAAATATATTTTTTAATTTTGGCAATTTTTTTTCATTTCACTAGATGGAGTCAGCTCCTGCCCAAACATATAAAGCCTAATAAGCCTCTCAAGCAGTAATTGTATAAGAAGCAAATGGCATAAAAATGGTAAACACAACCACTTTTTTTTTTTACCATAGAAATCAGAATTCCAGACAGTAATTAGCATTTGCAAAATCTACAGAAAAACATAAAAAATGTATTTTTCTTGTTCTTTGAAAACTGTTCACGCTTGTCAGCTATTGTCAACAGGGAGAAACTTTTGATATTGGCCACTGCATTATCATACCTTTATTCGACTAATTACTTGCATGGTTTCTGGATGAGCTATGTAGGCACTTCCTTCAATGCCTTGCTTAGTAACTCTGGCATGAGAGAAATACAGAGAAGCTGTGGCATGTAATTTTCACATAAAAATTCTTCAGACGTGGAAATGTGGGTTCCTTTCCTAAGTATTCACTTTTTAACGCTGACTGAGCAAGTGTGGGGTTTTGCTTATTTAGAAAAAAAAAAAAATCTACTTGTTTCAGTATTATCTACCTCACAGATAACATGTGAAGTGCTCTGAATGACTTGTAACTAATAGTTCTTTTCAAAATACTGTCTCAATTTTTTGGTACATGGCTCTTCTAGTGAGACAGGAATCCAAGGGATTCTATCAAAGTGGTTTTTGCAGGAGATATTAAGCCAGCCAAATTCTACATTTTGTAATTAGAATTTGCACATTAAAACAATGTGCCCCAAATTTCAGTTGGTTATGGGTCCTGTCCAAAAGTCATGGAAAATACAGGTCTAAACACCAGTGTGTGAAATGATTTCTGTAAACTGCTGCACATACTGTGTTGGTTTGATTGCCCAGTCGTGTGACAAAAGCACCTCCTCCGCTTTTGCTGTAAAGGCTCGGGGAGAAATTTAAAAACTGCAAAACAAATCACTCCTCAAAGTTCCCACTTCTTTTTCATCCAGTAGTTAAAGGTTGTGAAGAGCTGTCATAGCACTGGGCGCAAAGGATGAACTACAGCTGATATTTTCAGCTTTATGCTGGGGACCTCCAATAGGGCAGAACTTTCCTGTATCATCAAGTTTGAGGAAGCTGCTTTCCCTGGCAAAACTCAGGGGCCTGACTCTGCTCTTGCTTGCAGTTACCTCTAATTTAAGTTAAGCTTCAGCAGAGTGGCTTTGGATTCACTGAGAATCTCTCTCTAACTTCTCAGATTCAGGCCTTTCATTTAAAATAAAGGCAGAATCCAACATTAAAGTGCAGTGTCTTATTTAATTAGTTATTAGTTAATGAGTTAGTTAATAAACTCCTTAATTCTGTTCTGGATTTGCTTCTCATCTGTTCATGCTCTCCAAAAGACACCAGCACTAGAGTTGGTTGAGAAACGGAGTCTGTTAAAATAAAAACATGCCATCATATTCAACATTTCAGCACTGCTTTAATACTGCATTTCAGCTTTGCTATTTTGATTGATTTTATTTAAGTTTCAATACCATATTGAAGCATCTGTTTCTATGCATTATCTCAATGAAATAATGTATCAAGTTATAACAGTTTCTCCTTATCGGCAGCGTTGGATTGGAACGTTTTAATAGGCCTGAATCAAGCACTCTCAATCTGCTCTTCTGTTGAAAATTTAAAAAGGAGAAGAGGTTTTTAAACAAAAAGAAACTGTAAAATGAATGTTGCTGTCTCTCATAGAAAGGAGAGGAGACTGTAGCTTCTGATCCACCCTAACAAATCTTTATGGGGACTTTTACAGCCATATGATTAAGTACAACTTTTCTATGTAGGAGCTGGAGTGTTTGCATTGATTGCAACAAGATCTGGACCAGACTTCACAGTTGGCATGCTGTTTCTCCAACGTATGCATACGGTTAGCTGTCCTACCTGCTCCAAGTAATTTCTGTTTCACAGAATAGAAACATTAAATTTATGCTTGACACACTGTTTCTCCTCTGGGATTTGCTTTCCTTTTCTAATATATTCTTGCTCTTTCAAAATAATTATTATACAAAAAGATGAAAGGATTGCTTCCCATTTCTTAAGACAAAGAGGTGAACAAGAGATAATTACTTAAGCTACAATACAGTTTTATCAAAAGTAAATCACTTTTCTTGCTAGCCAAACAGATGTTTGCTTTTTAATTGTTGCTTTGGGCTACTTTTCTGTTATATAAAGCTGTTTCCCCAATTCTATAATTATATTGTGAAAGTGGCATGTTGTAGAAACTAAAATGCAGTGTTAACTCATTGTTTTGTTTTCATAATCAGCTGTATAAGTCCACTGAATATCAAGTAGTTAAATTTAACTGTAAACCTACTGGACAAATGTGTTGTATATTGCTTGACCTGTGTAAAAGCACTGGCTCTTGCAAAAGCACTGAGCAGCAAAGAATCATTTGAACACGTAATGGCGTGCTTTGATTATACTTCTATGTCTGTATGTTAGGGTGTGGCTTATGACATCATGTCTAGCATCATGGACTTCCAGGACAAAATCTATTACTGCACAAAATTACGAACTCTGTCCTTCAACATGTCAAGCACTCCATGTGGGATAGGGTGATGTGTCTGTTTGCTTCATTACTAGCCGTTTCCTTACTCAGCTACCACTTTGTCCTTGCACATCATTTTGTCCTTTCATGTCACGTACCATCTTTTGTAGTCCTTCATTTTCCAAGAGCAGAGTAGCTATGGTTGTGTCTTCTAATCTTCCTTGAAGTTCAAGTTTTGTTTATTTATGACTTTGGGATGAAGAAGTAGCACGTGACAGACCTTTTCTAGATGCCAGTGGACTCACCAGAGCAGAGAGAAACTATTGGTGAGGTCCTGAAACTTATACAATTCTAAAGCTTACAACAGCAAAATTAATTTTGTAAATAAGCTCTGTGGGTTCTGTAAAGACCGTAGTCCTGCTGGGTACATCCATCTGAGCCCAGGTATAGAAACAGAACTTGAACTTGCGGTGTCCTGCCTTGCTTCTAGAGCTTTTGTGTCTCTCATGTCTCCCTCGGAAATACTGTATGAGTAAACAGGTCTGCTTACAAAGTGGCTTTGATGTTACCGTAGGGTGAAGTTTTTCTTAAAGACTAAAAATGATTGATCTGTGGCTGACAAAGGGGTTGGTTCTTGCATGGAAGTTTCAGTCAGATATTCTTTGCGATTTGTCCATGAAAATGTTATCAAAATACTTAACATTTGGAAGGGAGTTAAGAAGAACAATAGTTATCAAAGCTTGATCTGTTTGGATGGTCGGTGTAACTGTTATTGCTCTGCTCCAGTTTTTATAGCAGAGGAAGATTTGCCAAGGCTGAAAAACAAATGAATCCAACTTTCTCATAAAAACATACTTTGAAAAAGATCATTGACCATTCATGGATATGCCAATGGCTTTCTCATAATTTTTTCTTCACATTAACAAAATGAAGGTGTTTAAACACCCACGTGAATGTTCACAATGCACTTGTTGCTAGGCTGTCTACTGGAGAAGTTACTGCTATTTTTGCATAAGGTGAGAAGAAGAGATTAAACTCTTCCTGACATGCTGAAAAATACTCTGTCTTTGAAAATACTCATACTGAAAGCAGTTAAAATACATAAATATGTTCTTGCTATTACTTTTTTATACATGTAATTCTTGCATTGCTGAACAGACGATGCTATATGACTGTGAATCCGAAGCTGTGGAGGACAAGCTCTTCTCAGTAACTCTTAAGATAGAAAAAGTTTCAGAGCACCTGAAATAATGAAAAAGATTCACTGAATGCAAATGACAGCTTTCATCTTCCTTTATGAAGCACATGCTCATGAATATATACATTTTTGCATATGTAGAAGCTCAAGTGTATCTGCCTTCCGATGAATGAAAGAATGAGGAAATAATATATTCAGAACTAGTTAGAAGTTTGCTTTTTTTGTTGAATTCTCCAATTTAATTGAAGTTGCTTTCCTGAGATGGAACATTTCTAAGAGGCTGCCAGATTCGAGGAGGGGGTACTGTTATCCCCATCTCCTTCCATCTAAAGGTTTTGTCCTATTTTTAAATTCCAGTGTTGCTTTTGGTGATATAACAGCCTTTTGGCAGTTTAGTGCTGTCTGTCTGCACCGTCTGTCCATCTGAAGTAGCGGAGCATGAGAGGCTGATCTCCTAAGGGAACTCCAACAATATCGACAGGCTTGATTGACATAAAACCAGTCTCTCTCTTTCACCTCCACTGAACTCTCAGAGTAAATTCAGGGCCTGATTGAAGAGAGATAGGGCTTTAGCCATTGACTTCCATGGGAACAGAATTTGAACGCTAGCAGCTACTGCCCTCTCCGAAAGCAGCCCTGAATATCTTGGCAAATGCTGTTTAGAAGCACTATCAATTTGATCCCACTTCCTTCTCAGGATTGAAAGCCAAGTTCAGGGCTATTTATGTCTTATTAACTACAGCAGGCTTTGGATGGGAACTACAGCAAGCATTTAAATCTTCTTCTTGAAAAATGGGTTATGGCTTAATGAACCTTGTTCAGGTTAAAGCTGTTATTTATTCTTGATATTTCTATTTGTTACTGTCAGGTAGAAGTCAAAGAAAGAGCAGTGCCTTCTATCTTGAAGAGTTTATCAGGATGGAATAGCCTGAAATTTGTCTCAAGTGAATCAATTCTCACTTTTCTGACAGGAAAATACCAACAGTAGATTTTCCAGATATGCTTCAAAATACCACACATGCTCAAAACTTGGAGGATGTCAAGAACTGTACAAAAAGATGTGCTTATCGGTTCGAAATACGAACATCTACAGATATCCAAATTACATTTTTCTATTAAGTCAGCAGTATAAAAGGTGAAAGAAGAGGCAGGGACACAGGCATTTATTTTCAGTCAGTGTGTTCATACAGAGGAAAAAGAGAAAAGTAAAAATTCAGTCCATAAATTGAAGAGTGTCTGTCTGGAATGGAAATGAGCAAAAGCAGAAAAAGTCCATAAGATTTGCCTTTTCCTTTCCTTTCTTCCTCTTCTGAAGTATTTGGGGATAAAATGCTGCAATTCTGCTGCAATCCTTTCATATTATTTACATAAAGTTGATATTGTTTGAATAGTTCCTAAATATTTTCTCTTTAACTGATAAGCATAGTACCTAATTGTGATCTTTCTCCTGTCTGAAGTAAATTTATTATGTTTAAAGCTCTCCTGACATTTCATGAAACCATTAGAAATAGATTTGCTGATACAGTGGAATAGGATATGCTCTTTCCGGTATCTTCTGTTGTTATGTATTTGATTAGTAAGAATGATGGTACTAATGTGAACTATTCTTGTGCATCTGATCTTCCGAGGCCTAGAGAACCTTTCTTACGAGGGATTTCAAGAGGGCTGAAGTAAACCAGAGATTTGAATTCTTCTGTTTATTTAAAGCAACATGTTTGTTCTCCTAAGACTCTGTTACACTCTACCTTATGTCCTCAAAGAAGTTTATCAATTGGATTTCTTTATATTTTGAGGTTGTTTACCATAGTTGTTTCCAGGTGTAAACCATTATGACCTCCACCACTTCAGAGCTAATAAGATAATCTTCTGTCTTGCTGGATGTAATATGCTACATGCCTGTGTTTAAAAAAAAACAGAATGAAACAACCCAAAAACAGCTTATCTGGACTCTGTCTTCCTGTCAGAACATTTTCTTTTGATCTTTTTGCTTTTGTTAATGTCAAACGACACAGGTCGACTTTGTCCCCAGAATTCTCCTGAGTTTGCTGGAGAGGAGTATAACATCCTGTGCAGAAACTTGCCTGTGAAGGGCATGGTGTCATCGTACTTTTCCATCTTCTTCCCTAACTCCTGAAAAGTCTCTACAGTGTTTTTCACTTTTTTCCTAGATTTGGGTGGGAGGTAAAGTTGTTTGGCAGTTGTGTTCAATCTCAATCAACTTTAGGAAGCCCTAAGTTAACAAATAAGCGGTTGTCAGATGGAAATGCTGGATATTGGGAAGTCCAGAAAAGAAACAGCTTCCTATTTGTGGTTGGCTAATATATAGAGAGGATATGTAGTAAACCATATGACTTCCTAGCTTGCTCAACCACATCATAGTGTATAGGCTAATACCACATGTGTACATTAGCAGATGATCACGGTGTGTGTAAATACCCAATGTGCAGATCGTTTTTGCATGCTCCTCCTAATGGTGTCATATGTTGCTTAATAGTTGTTCAGTGCTTGAAACAAAAAGCTTTTGAAGCTTCAGATGTGATGTTTAGTAGGTCTTTCTCTAATGCTGGCTTAGTACCTGCTCCTCCCTCACAGTCACATCAAAGTGAATTGTAAGAAACCGCTCTGAAATCATGCAGCATCGTGCTGTGGAGTAAAACTGGTGAAAGTGCAGGGCAATCAGCCCTGGAAAATCTCTCCATCTGCAGAAAGAATCTCCACAGCCACCTGGATGCTTTTAAACCTTCATTATTTTAAATTTAAAATGGTTGGCTGAGCATTGCTTCTACCAAAATCTGATACAATAATCGAAGTCAGAGGTGGGTAAGGACCTCTGGGGTCACACAGCCGAGCTTTCTGCCAATAATGGATTGTTCCCTGCAGTTCAGTTTCTAGTGACCTTGGAAATTACTAGCCTGGTAAAATGGTAATGAAAAAACAAAGCTGTTAAAAGCTTCAGAAGTAGCCAAAGTGATGCTGTCCCAATAAGAAATTGTGGTTTTGATGTGAAAATCTCTGTGTGGATTGCTCCTTGGTTGCAGTTTTGAAGTGGTCACAGTTTTAATCTACGCTTTCTGTCCCATTTTGAGTTGGCTGTAACTAAGACCTGGGGGAGGTGAGCTTGGTTTAATATGATCTGAGCTTCTCTCATTTTTTAACCAAATCATAATCTTTATTAGAAATAAATAAGTCAGCAACTTGACTAACCCCTCTACCGCAACATTTGCTCTATGTCCCTGCACTTTTATTCTTTCAACATTTCTAGCCTCCCAGAAACAGGAAATGGGGAGGAAAAAAACCCAGGGTTTTTGCCTTTTTCCATCATAACCCCAGTTAATTAATTGCAGCCTCTGCTTGTCATGCCTGGGAACCCAAAAATTCGTGGAAAGATTCAGATGTGACACATCATTTTTAGATTTCTTTCAACCAAGCCAATATTGGTTTACTTGTCTGTTGATGCAGGCAATAAAGACAGGCTTGACATACACCTAATGAAGTGGGTAGAATTTGGACCCTCTTTTAAGAAAGAGGAAGCCAAGGCAAGCTCCCACTGGCAAGTTAACTACAGTTTTGGCTGAAAAATATTTTAGGAGGCTGTTAAAAGTTGGGTAGGTGGGAAAAGATCCCAAGACAACCAAGTTCCCTTGCTGTTGTACCCATTTGATGTGTGATCATTTCTTCACTAGGGGGCCCTATTGTGAGGTGCCCTTTGGGGTGTGCAGCTCTGTGAATGCCCACTCTTCCCAGGGTCCGGCCCCCCACTATTGTGTTCGCACACATCAGGTCCCAGTTGGAGGGGAAAGGGTTTTCTCAGCTGCCAACTTGCTTAAAAGAGGAGTTAAGAGGAAAAGAAAGTTAATTGGATGGTGCTTGGCAAAAGTCTCTATTTTATTCTGTTTATTCAGATTTTTAAAGGCCTGGGTGCTGAGAAACACAAAAGTAGTGAGAAAGCTCATTCCTTAAACAGATTCTTGCAAAGTTTTTACAATAAAACCAGAAAGCTGCATTAGTAAAGCGGTGTTTATCCTCGCACTAACACTGGTCATGAATACGTGTCTAACTTAGCTGGAACTAATGCCTGACTCTACTATTCCACTATAGCAACTTAACATTCTGCGTAGGCTGATTATTTTTTCAACAATATTTGCTAAATTCTTTTAAGGGCTGCCAGTATGTATTTTTTGAAGCTTAGTTAGTAAGAACAGCTGCCAGTGGAGTCAAGGCTAAAAGAGGCAAAAAATATCTGCAGAAGGCAAGATTTTACTTCAAAAGATCAGTATTACAAAGCACTACTGTTGCTGGTATAATCACTTTCTTTGGGGGGGATGCTAATATAGACTGGGTTTCTTGTCTTCACAGCCCCCACTGAGCCTTTGCTGTGCAAATTTGCTGATGGAGGGCAAAAGAAGCGCCAGAATCAAAGCAAATACACACAGAATGGAAGGCCGTGGCCCAGAGAAGGAGAGGTAAGTGCTGCTCGGCAATTATTTTCCCGGGGTTTGGCAGAAGTCAGCTGCAGACCTGGAGGTCTACCTTTCAGGGCTGCGAAGAAATCAGATTGCACACAAAAACAATAGTTTCACACAGAAAAAAGGTATATAAGCAAAGGGAAGAGGGAGGCTTATGATAATGTGTGGAGTGTAAAGTTACAGGAGAAGAGAATTTCAGAGCTTGGTGTGGAACGCTGCGCAGCCTTGTCCCACTGCGAGCCCTCTGTCTGCAGCTGGACCTGAGCCCAGTGTTCTCTTACTGCTGTTTTTTATAAACCCCAAATCAATTTACAGTTAAGCAACACAACAATGTTATTTCTTCTATATAGTTCCTGGTGATAAAATATCATCAGGGAATAGGTGGGCTGTTAGAGAAGGGAAAGAAGTACTTGCCCATCCGTGGAAGAGTTTCCCAAAAGCTTATCCGAGCTGGGCTCTGCATTCTGTCGAAGACAAAACAGTTCACAGTAGCCTCGGCTCCATCGTGTGTACAAGATATTAAAAAAAAAAATCTAATGGTTGCTTTCTTCTTCTTCTTCCTCTTACTGGGCTTTCCTTTCTTTGTGCTTGTACATGAAGTGACTCCAAATGTGGGTGAAATAAGAAAGGAATTTATTTGGCTCTTTAAGAGTTTGTTTACTTTTCTTGAATGTTATTATAGGATAAAGACACTTGAATAAATGAGGTAGGTCTGGTCATAGTACCTTCTTATTCATGATTACAGCTATGAAGGCTGAAGGACTTGCAAGTATTTCCATCCTAAACACCTATTCTTTTTGTTTATGATTGAGACTTCAAGGAAAAAAAAAGTATGTTGCTCAATTGTCACGCACTAGAATACAAATTGGGTTCTTTTTCCCTTTTTTTTGGGGGGAGTGGGATGGGGGTGCGGTGTTTGCTATGTTTACTTCAATTTTAGAAAGCAAATAAACAAGAAAACTATTTGGCATTTCTAAGTTACATATTTCTAGCAGGTTTCTGCTCTTTTGTAACTACTTGATTTTGCTAGCTGATACTTTGTGGACCATTAGCTTATGACATATATAGTCTAGCACGATTGGTGAGCTCCTAAAACAAACAGAAAGGCCTCTTGAAAGCATAGCAATTTCTCCCTCCAGCAAGGTGGTTATTGTACACTGTTCCAACAGCAACGCTCCGAAGTATTTTTATCTTTTCAGGCTGAAAGTGCCAGTATGGCAGCCACATTTGCTACAAGAGATTGCAGAAGTCTCCAAAGGTTCATTGCAGTCTCTTATGTCGTATGTCTCAAAAAATGGAGACGTCTTCTTAGGAGCCATTATGGTTTGTCAAGTTAAGGATCTACTTAGGAACAAGTGCCCAAGAAGTACTCAGGTCATCGTATACAAAGGATGAAAAAGAAAGGTCTATATGTAGGAGACAATAATAAACCCTCCACAAGGTCAACAATCCATATTTTAAAGACCTCTAAGTCTCTGTTTAAATAGTAAATGCCATCATAGCTATTATCTCCACTGTTCTATACTTCCTTTGGTTCAAATCAATAAACAAGAGAATATAAAGTTGAAGCCAACAAGCCCCCATTATGCCTGTGGCCTCAGGGCATGAGCTTGCTATATCGTAAGTAGTTCATTTGCTGCTAGTGGAGTCGCTCATATTAAGCACCGTGATATCCCTGTGACCTAAAGGCAGGGTGTGGTTGGTGTGTTTATAATGTCAGCATTTAAAAACTAGTTCTCAGTGCTGGGAGACATCATTCCTTATTTTTGTTCACAGTGAACTACAGAGCTGTTGTCATGGTCTAATCTACAAATGTGGAAAGATTGTAAAGATACAAACTCAGAAAAATTTCAGGCTAGGAATGTGCTTTGTTTTCTTAGATTTTCTCTGATTACTACCTTGCTGAACATTGGATATTTACTACTCAGAGCATCGAAGGCAAGAATGGATGTTCTCTTTTAGGGTCACTTATTTATTGGGTTTCTTCCCCACCGTCATTAATATTCTTATTTCCAATGTAAAATCTTTCTGTTATATTTTATATGCAATAGGTTTTTTCTAACTCTTTGTCCTTTAAGGATCTTACTCCAAGCACGATGTACCATTCAATTGTTCTCTGTGTAGCAGCACTCCGGTAACCTTCCTACAATTATTCCTGTCAACTTTAATTTCTTCTAAAAAGAACAGGCAGTGAGCAGTGAGAAATAATTGATATATGACAAGTGTCATAGTTCCGATTACAAATGGGATCTGGAACTATTCCCTGCACCTCTGCTTTTTCTTGGTTTCTTCCCCAAAGAAAAGCATTGAAATAGTATCCAAGAGGTTACTCCCTCAGTATTTCCACCCTGGCCAAATCCTGTGGTATCTAGACCAAGATGTATTTGACTATTGTTCAGATAAGCCTTTGAATTCTTGAATACTTACGTGAAGAGCATTTCTAAAACTGCCGAGGTTTGACCAGCGTTAACGCTGTGCGTGCGTGAGGATTACTGCTTGGAAGGGCAGGCCCCAAAGAAATGGCACCAACTGTCTCTCACTGGCCCCAGGTTTGAGCGTGCGAAACAGAGACAGGCAGCTGTGCCCAGTGCTCTGCTCTCAGGGGGGAATGGCAGGAGATTTAGCTGGGGGAAGCAAGTTTTACCTCTTTGGCCATCCTGTTCTCAGAGGTTTTGCTGTCTTTTAGGGAGAGCTTTAGTGGAATTTGTAGGAGAGGATTACTTTTTTGGTCAAGTTTTCAGGCCATACTGCAGAATGTAATAGAGAATATTATTCCTATCATACATTTTTGTAGATTGCTTTATAACCATATAGAAATACTTAGATTGGCCTACCTTTTAAAATCAAGTCTTTAGGAATACACTGAATTTCTCTAGGGCTTTTCAGGGGTTTTTTGGTACTTGGTTACTTGGCCAGTGGCAACTGGGGAAGAATGTCTGACCTTGAACAGCACTTTCTAGTCCTTACCCTTCCACTCTTGTTTGAAGCCTCAGGAAATACTCAGCAGATTTACTGAGGCATTTGTCTGAGGATTTGTGATGGCTGACCAGTTCTGGACTAAGGAGCCGAGAGCTTAGATTACTGATGGCTCTTTAAAAGGCTGTCAAATTATGCATCTAACATACAGGTGCAATATGTGCACAGTGAAACCTGCAAATGTTGGAATATTTGCAGTGAAATTCTGACCTAATAACTAAGGTATACGTTTAATTATTTTTTTTTTTTAAATTTCAGGATAGTGTTTTTCTGAGTCACATCGATTTAATTCATCACTCTGTTTTGAAACTTTCCCTGACAAGATCATGTTAAGATGGTGATAGAGGGTAATCATATTCAAATTCTGTCTGTAAAATATTTCATTTAATTTACCCCTAAATTGCAATTGACAAGTCTGGAAGTGGGTGACATTTCTCCAAAAAAAAAGTTCATTAGCTGAAAATGCATCTAGGGAATCTAGAGTGGTTACAAATAGAGATCAGACTGGTTTAAAAACGGCAACTTAAATTTTACAACATAATCTTTTATTGCAGATTTACTGAAACTTTGTTTGGGTTCTTTAGAAATAGAATCATTTGATATGTGTATTTAAGACAGGGCTTATTTGAAATTTATCTAGTAGAAAGGGAGAAATCTCACATAAACTGAAAACAAATTAAATGCTTTGCATCTGCCTAAAGTTTATTATTGTTTACATTCTTCCAGAAAGAACAGTTCTAGAAATGGTAGCCTTTCTATATCTGGTTAGCCCAAAGTGATTAAGTTTTTTTTTACAATCACAATATTCTGAAACCTTTAATACTTCATTTGCAAGGTCCTGTAAAATTTAGATCCTTTAAATAATTAAGTTGTCTTTCTTGCAAGAGAATATAACCATTACAGTGTTGGTGCATATATTACAACAGCGACATGCACCATTGAATGTGACCCCTTTGTCATCGAATTTGGTCTCATGTCTACAGTGATATTTAATAATTGCCACCAATAATTCTTCTATTGATTGCTTTCTTGCTTCTGTAATCTAGGTTACCTTTTTCTTTCCTCATAGCCAAGAATTTAACCTCTATTTCCTCCCCTTCCCTCTCTTCTCTCTTTCCCGCTTTCTCCTTTGTTTTCTTTTAAGATCAATTGGTGAAACATCTAAAGAATTAAACATGGTTTTAATTTTTCTTTAAAAAATAAGATGACCTAATAGTTTGGGAATGTTGCTTTTGTTAACAGTTTCTCTTTTTATCTGCTACTCATTACAATTTTGTCTAATGCAAACAGTAATTTAGAGAGAAAAACATACAATAGGTAATTTGAGAGACTTCCAGGTTGTTGGTTTTTTGTAAAATCAGTACCAGTGAAAGGCTGAAGCAGTTGATCCTGGTGCCAGTTGTCCGTTTAGCAGCAGCATGCGTTTAGAAATGATTAGGATATCTGTGCCAGGCCCGTTTACAACTCAGACATAGATTTCTTTTTATGCTTCCAAGGAGATAAGTACTACTTATTTGTGCTCCATAATCCTCAGTGTCTAGGACTGATATATTTTATACCTAGTCAATTTTTTTTCTTTTCTGTGGGAGAGAATTTTCAGGCCTGTCCAGATATGCAGTAGTACCCTCATATGCCCACCATGCACCAAATCCAGCTGGCGACCGGTTGTGAGTGGTGTTCCCCAGGGGTTGGTGCTGGGGCCCATCCTCTTCAACATCTTTGTTAATGATTTGGATGAGGGAATTGAGTGCACCCTCAGTAAGTTTGCAGAGGACACCAAGCTGGGGGGAAGTGTCGATCTGCCGCAGGGTAGGATGGCTCTGCAGAGGGACCTGGACAGGTTGGATCACTGGGCAGAGGCCAACGGGATGAGGTTTAATGTGGCAAAGTGCCGTGTCCTGCACTTTGGCCACAACAACTCCAGGCAGCGCTACAGGCTGGGAGCGGGGTGGCTGGAAAGCTGTGTGTAGGAAAAGGACCTGGGGATGTTGATTGATGCTCACCTGGACATGAGCCGGCAGTGTGCCCAGGTGGCCAAGAAGGCCAACGGCATCCTGGCCTGTATCAGGAATAGTGT
>VWZZ01003428.1:502219-561485 GCA_013399095.1 Psophia crepitans | reverse complement strand
AGTCTGGAGAAGAGGAGGCTCAGGGGAGACCTTTTTGCCCTCTACAACTACCTGAAAGGAAGTTGTGGTGAACTGGGGGTCGGCCTCTTCTTGCAGATAACTAGTGACAGGACAAGGGGGAGCGGCTGCAAGTTGCGCCAGGGGAGGTTCAGGTTGGAGATGAGGAGAAATTTCTTCTCAGAAAGGGTGGTCGGGCATTGGAACGGGTTGCCCAGGGAGGTGGTGGAGTCACCATCCCTGAGGGTGTTTAAGGAAAGGTTGGATGTGGTACTGAAGGACATGGTTTAGTGGGTAATAGGTGGGGAGGGTCGGTTGGACTGGATGATCCTTGAGATCTCTTCCAAACTTAATGATTCTATTCTATTCTATTCACCATATTTTAGCGTGTGTGTAAGTTGGACATTGGTCAGTATTTTGCATGCTTATTTTCAGCAAAAGCTGAGTTTAGCAAAGAGAAGAATTGAACCCGAAGAGAAGCCTAAACAGAGGGATAAAGTAGAAGAACAAAAGGTAACTGGCAAATAAGTGAAAAGATGCAGAGCAATGAGTTAAAAATTCTTGAATACACAAGATGCTGTCATTGTGGGTAACGTTTTGAAAAGGGGCCTAAGTGGCACAAGTACCGAAGACCAGTTTAAGTAGTTGTAAGTGATTTTGAGCTTATAAAGCACATAGAAATATTTTAAAATTAATGACCTATATGAAATCACTGTCCCTGAATCGGGATTTTAAAAGAGACTGGTTTTACTTAAAACAAGGGCCATGGTTCGGTTAAAGTAGAATCAGGGCTGTACCTGCCCTCTCAGATTAGTTTTCTTAGTTTTCATTTTGGTTTTGGATTTCCTTCTGTGGTAAAAAACATCTTTCCATTTGCCCCAGAGATTTTCTTGCAGTTGTGTGTTCCTCCCAATTCTGCTGCTGTAACAGTGTTTTCTTACACAGAATAAACAGATGTAGGAGACAGGGGAAAAAGATAGATCTTTTTCTGCGCGCTGCTATATCTCCAACAGATATTTGGTGGGCTGTCATTTTCAGTAGTGCTGTGAGCCATCCCTGGAAGTCTTCCCAACTCACTGTAACACAGACATCTAGTGTGCAGATGTGACTGTAATCCACAGCTGATTTAACACTGGATCAGTGATGGCAAAACGTGTGTGCCTGATCCCCAAAAGCAGATGGTTTGTAGACCTGAAGATGGCAAGGTTAAACATATGAGTTGGCTGTGGAAACAAAATAATTATATTGTATTATATGTGTCCTTATGAGGAGGATATTCTTTTCTTTTTAACTTTTGTAGACTTCAGCACTTATCATTTAACTCATCAGATATATTGAAGTGGAAACAAAGTGACTCAACCCTGAGAACAGAAGCTGTGTAGATCAGACTCCCAGTCCAGTTCTGCAGCACAAAAAGGGTTTCTTGTCATTCTTTTGGGTATCTGAACTAGTCATTGTGTTTATCAGCATGACCTCTGACCTTCTGAGGTTCATGAATCACTTCCCAAGTTTGACCTCAATATTATATATTTTTCTCTCCACAACCACTTTCTTCTCAGGACTTGCAGCTGCTTAAGGAGCACACATCACTGGGAAATGCTCTGCTTCTTTCATATGCATCTATATATTTAAGAGGTGTGACATTTTCATTTTAGATTTCTTCTTCTCTAAAAAGAAAAGGTGTTTTTTTATTCAGAATTAAATTCAGAAATCTTTCTAATAATGTGGAATATTTCTGACAGAACTGTTTAAATAGTCAAAGGAAGGAACTCTGCCAAGTTAACTTTACTGCTGACTGAGCTTATTTTATTAAATCAGTATTTTAAATGAATCTCATTTGGGTGGTTGGCTCCTTCCCCCTCCTCTCTCTTCTTTCTTCAAAGTGTTTCAGTCGGTATCTGCTGTCAGGGCACAAGAGATCCTTGTGCTGTGATGCCTGGCAGATATTAGCGGTGGTAACAAAACAAGGAGAGGAATTTCAGTGTTGAAATTCCAATTGATTCCACTGTAGTAGCCAAGAGCACACCCATTCCCTTGGGACGGCAGTCCTCCAGCATGAAAGGATAAGGGGATGAGTCAGAGGACGTGGGGCAGAGAGACTTACCTTCTGGTCTAAGTCCAGTTTTTCCCAGTGGGACTGTGGCCTCCTGCACAGTATGAAATCCTGGGGTGACAGCAGCCTTGCTTTGCGCAGGTGCTCCAGCATTAGGCGTAGGCTGACCAGGGCAGGTTTGAGATGTGTGGAAGATTCATCTCTGAGGAAGATGCATGGGAATCTCTGTGGTAGGTGGGTCAATATTACGGTGAATTTTTGCACACAGTGAGGAAAAGATGCCTACACTGAGAGGAAATAATGATATGTTGGTGAAGCTGTTTGTGGAAGCTATTTCCCAGCAGCAAAGGAGATACGTGCAGCCTCAAATTTATAGATACTTCTGTTTGCTGGAAGACATAGACTGGGCTGAAAAAGGTTGTTCTGTGACAGTTCAGAGAGATTTGCAAGAGAAATAGTAAACCCACCTTATTTCACATGATATTCAAGATGTGATCATTTTTTTAATAATCACTCCACAACTTAATCATTTCTTTGAGAGATTTACAAATCCAATTTACATAAGCAATGCAAATGTGATGGTCTAAGAGTCTTTTTAATGAGGCAAATGTGCTCATTTATGTTCAAATCATAACAAAGAGAGAGGAAAAAACAGAAACAGAACACCTTGTCTTTGCCCATGGAAAATTTTCCACAGTAAAGTGTTGAACAAAGACCTTCAAACTTCCTGGGGGAACCCTTGTCTTCCAGAGGCTTTCTGATATTGCCTGCACTTTATTGAAGGAAAGACCTTAAATTTAAAGAAAGGTACAGACTGAGTCTCTTCTTATTAGAATCTCTTTGTTCACCAATGCCAATAATTAGAAAACTGCAACAACAAAACAGCAAAAATCTTCATTCCTTTGTCCTAAGTTCAGACACTTTGGTAAAAAAAAGTGATAAGTAAACATGTATGGTTTAAATAGTCTCTTTACAAAATCAGCATTTCAAATGAGCTGGTTTTATTTCTGTGCCACTTGTGACATTCTGAATATAATAAATAATCATTGAGAATTATCTTTATTTATTATAGTGTATGGGACTGATAGCAGATACTCATTAATTACTTTAAGGGATTGCATATTGAAATGTTGAGGTGCAGAATTTTCATTCGCTAGCTAAGTGTCCCTTATCTGGCTAAAAGACATAAAAATTTTGTGGTTCAGTCATTCCTTCATATAAGATTTATCTGACAAATATTTTCCTGAAGTGGCATTCCGTCATCAGTGCCACTCGCCCAGGTGGCATTTCATCAGGACGTGTCACCATCAGCAGAAGGAATAAGACCCCGTCCTTCCACTGAAACATGAGCAAAATGGTGGATGAAAAGACCTGCAAGAAAATACTCTTCAGCACAACTGAGGACTGCTATAGAGACATCAGCCAGTGCCTTGGTGTAGTTAATACCCTATTAAGCACAGTGACAGCTATATTCAGTTCTGTGTTTTTGACAGAGTAAGACGGACTTCTATTGCGTCGAAGTGTGAGTCCAACCCTAATATTCTGTATTTGGTATTTTTGGAATTCCTGTTTGTGTGCTATGGAGAAAAGTGCAGACAATTTTCCAGTAAGTTCTTATTGCTCATCATTTTTTATTTGTGATGAATGAGGATGCTTCAGATCGTAAATCTTTCACTGGTCCAGGCTAACTGTTGCCTCTCCTGGGCTTCCAGCCAGTGTAGTTTTGTAGGGAGGAATTACGCAACTTGATGAGAAAGAAGTAAATAATCCTCTGTTAGCAGCTATTTCAAATAGCAGCTGTTTAAGGCTATTCAGCAATGGGGGATATTAGCAATATTACTGGGCAAGCTGTAGGTGGTGTACCGTATGCATGTATTGCCACGCGCTGTGTCATATTTGTCTAATGTGAAGCTTTCATTTACTGGCAAATGTTGTAGTGATATTTATAGTGGTCACTGCTGAAGTACTTGAAGAGATTCTGATAATCTGTCACCTTACAGTATGGATGTGGAGCATCAATAAGGAGATGAGTGTCTAGCCTTTCATATTTTGTAGTCGCCAGGCCCACAGCTGCATCCCTTGTTCCTAGTACCAATAATTCATAATGGATGTGATGCTAATATCTAGAGAATGGAGTATATGTGGTTTGTCTGCATACACCCACGCGCAGGTCTGGGCATGGTGGGGTTGGAGGGCAAGCTGAGGGTCTGTGCACAACCGCACGCTCAAACATCCATGAGACAAGTAGCCGAAAGTGATGTAAACATGTGTTTGCAGGTCTCTTGTAAACACTTGAGTGTTGTTAGGGCTCCAGTGAAAAAGCTGCTGCAATTTATCCTCTCTGCACCCTCATTCTTATTTACGTCAAAGAAAGTAAAGAAGAGCAATTGTTTGTTTTCCCCTTTCCTCCCAGCCCTCCGTCCCTCACTGCAACTTTGTCCCCAGGTCACACTAATGCGAGCTCTGGGATAGTGAGCTCTGACCAGGCAACTCTAAGGACCGTTAGATCTAGAAACTCCCTTGTTTAGAAAGCTTGGATCTCTTCTTTCCCAAGGGATTATAATGGACTTTTTCTTAGTCTTGAGTAGACATGTCATGAGATGTTAAAATGTCAACACCTTGATTTATAGAGAATATCGTAAGTTATTTTTAAGTTTTTTAAAAACTGTTACTGTTTATTTTTAAAAAAAATCTGTCCCTTTAGATTGTGTACATACCACTTAGGTTGTCTTTACCAGCACAGGAATATAAAAAGAGAGTAATAACAAATTTTACAAGTGTTGAAAAGAGAAAAGAAAATAAGAGAGGATTTTTTTCTCTTAAATATATTGCACAGAGAAAAGTGTTTATGGTAGTAAAGTTTGGGATGAACTGTAAACCTTTCCGTTAGTAATTAATGCAACCTTGCTAAGCAATATAATGTGTGGAGAATGTATAAGACATAAGAATATAAACCAAAGTTCAGGAGATCATCCCTTATGACTTCCCAAGCTAATTTATTTTTTACATCAAAACGAGCTATATGTCACCATAAATTTGGTTCTCTGAGTTTTTGAACTTGCAGAAATAGCCATTTTTGGTTTTCTTTATATGAAATGGACGCATTTTTAAAAAACAGCCATGTGTTCTTGGTCTTAGTCTCCTGAATTATCCTTTGCTTGGGAGATAGTTCATATCGTATTAAGACAATGGCATTTTCAATAAGCAAATCATTTTCCCCAGCATCAGCTTAAAATAATGAGAGAATAATACATAAGGTAGTGTGAAGCCTACCTTTTCAGATCAGAAATTATTTTTGGCCCCTGGAAACTTGGACCATCTCCTGTTAGAGCAGTGTGCAGCTGCTGGG
The DNA here is from genome assembly GCA_013399095.1 of Psophia crepitans. Lineage (NCBI taxonomy): Eukaryota > Metazoa > Chordata > Aves > Gruiformes > Psophiidae > Psophia > Psophia crepitans. The sequence goes on along the minus strand of VWZZ01003428.1, from coordinate 556,086 downwards.
CTAACCTGGCTCTTCCAGGAGTGCTGCCTGCTCTCTGCCCACTCCTCACCAGAGCGTTTACCCTGGCTGCTCACCTGCCTGCATGGACCCGGCCAAGCCTGAACACTTTCCTGACCTGTCTGAGCAGCCATCTGGAAGGGAGCAGATGCCCTTATTCAAAAGTACTTTGCTAGATGGGTCCAGGGGCATTAAACCTCCCACCAGGTGCGTGGACCCTGCTGCAGAGTTAGTAAAGCACCTGTCCCTGAAGCAAATGCTTCTGTCTCCTGTCTCAGGCAGCGAGCATGTAGTCTATATGACAAGCAGAGAGAAATACAGTGTGTTGGGATGGGAGGGTGCTATGGCCATTTTTCAGCTGCTCCCAAAGGGAGAGGAGCACCTTGAGTAATGGGGGCTCCCTCCTCCTTCCTTCTAGCCCTGCACAAGGAGAAGTGTCTTCCTGTCTCCTGGTAGTGTCTTACATTGGAAAGTATTTCATGAAAGGAGGAAAAAAAGATGATAAGGATGACAAAGAGTCAAAGCAAATGCAGTGTGTGGGAGCAGAGGTTATCGGTCCCATGTCTTAGAGTGTGTGCTAGGGAAAAAGGTGGTCCTTCCCTTACGACCATCTCGGAACATAAGGTGGAGTGGAAAATTCAGTCTCCAGCCCTGCTCTCTCCCTGCTTTTCCACAGTACCTGTGGGTGTGTCTGCTAATGGTGGTGGTGGTGATGATTATTAACTGGATGCTGTTTTGACACTACTGAATCCTTTCTCACAGGTCACCGTCTACTTGGTGGTGAACAGCAGTTGAAAGGCTCTGTGTAGCCCATTAACAAATTCTTTTGCTGCCCAGACCTCTGAAGTATTTTAAAAGCTCAGGCACTTTTTTTTTTTTTTGGTTGGTCTTTTCTGCTTCACAGTGCACTTTTTGTTTCTTGTTTCATGGTAATGAATTAACTGTAAATACAAGTGACAACCCTAGGAAATAGTAGATGGCTGGGGTCATGCATGATGTGGCCTTTGTAGGAAAGAAGAGACTTCTTCCTGAGAAGCTCTCGTGAAGTTGGCTTTAGAATATTTACCAACTACCTGTCTCTCAGGCAACAGCAGGATTTTGCCCTGTCACGTTGTGGTGAGCAATTGGATGTAAATGCATTGATCTCAGTAGAGTTATTAACTGATAGTGGTGCAACAAAAACACCATTTGTCCTAAATGTTATGGAGAGATGACAACCAACATACTGAACAGATCCGTTTCTCAGGGATCTCTCAGGCAGGCGAGGTAGCCAATCTGTCCGTGCTGCTTTGGACCATCTGAGCTTCCCTGGAGAATTTAGATTTTCATCTAAGTTGCATTCAGTTTTTATTCATATTGGCTTAGAATATGTTTAATGTCTTTTTTTTTTTCCTTTTTTTTTTTTTTTCTGCAGTAATAGTAAAAATCTGTTTTTCTTCCCTAACTATGTGCAGGCTGGCATGGCTTTGACTTACGATCCAACAGCTGCTATACAGAATGGGTAAGGAATGCATGTTTTCTTATGCCTTTTTAAAAATTATTTTGGATGCCATCTTCTGTTTTCCCTTTCTGTGGTGAAACTTATTCAGAAGCAAATTCACTCAGTTATATTTTGTCTGAAGCATGTAATGCTATATTGTAAAGTTCTTCTTTTAGTTTCCCTTTTGTTTTTATGCCCTCTTGTTTGTAATATCCATTTGAATGGGAAGCTGTTTTTCCTAATAGTTTCCATCTCCATTTGGCAAATGCTAGTGGATGTTTTTTTAATCTCTCTCTGTCATGAAATGGAAACCAGTAAAGTTTCCCTTTACTGACTTTGCTTTTGTTAAAATAATCATTGAAGATTCCAGCGTATTTTGGATAATAGAGCTGTTACTTCATCTGGGGTTCTCTCTACAGGCTGGCTCGCCTCCATGGCATTGTCTGAATAGAAATGGGATTTAGGGGTAACATTCTGATCCACACTCTTTTTCATTTCTCAACTATGGTTTGCCAACACAAAGAATTGTAACTTTTTTTCAAATTTAGCAGAGAAGTTACATCGTCTTAATTCTTACCTGCATGATTACATTTCCAATTATTTCATGAGCTAGAAAAACAGAGCCTTGAAATCTAGCTAGCCTTTCAGATAGGTTAAAAACAATTTGAAGAGAAGCGCTAGGTTTGGCCCTGAAGTCTTTGACAGTCACACGTTGATCAGAGGGATGTTTGATATGATTCTCAAATTCTACGCATACTCCCATCTGTGATCTCCAGCTGAAGGGGAGAATGTATTCATATAGAGGAGAATGGGTTTATTTGCTAAATATTTGTTAGGTCACTGCTAGCTGAAGCATTTAGGAGAAAACTAACATTCCCAGTAGATTTTTTTAAAAAAAAAAATCAATTATAATAGTGTATTTTGCTTAATTGCCCTTTACAAGCAGTAGCTTTGTAGCACTTGTGATATTCCCATGCTGTGGAGGAAGTGGCCAAACCAGAGCAACTCAGCAATAAAAGGGGGTTTGCATAGTTGTGATTTCAGAATCCTCTGGTTCTCTTTCCCTGTTCTGACCTCCCAAGCAAATCTTTCTCCTTTATTGCCATACTTTTCAGTTGGTAACACATTATGAGCTATAAATAAAACCATCACTAGTTCATAATCCAACAGTGTTTCATCGGGACAACTGGCTTTTATTTCAAAGGAATTCCTGCATGTCAGTTGCGTGAATGTTTTGGAAACTGTAATTTGAGTGATCCTTTGAGATTACTGTGATGTTACTGCAAGAATGATTTTTTTGAAATTATGGAAGTTATCTCAGAATCAGACATTATTTGTATCAGCGAGTACCCGTGCTGCTCAGGTGTTCATGCTGCTCAGATGGTTTGGTCACTCAGTTGTTTGAAAACGCCATCAGTGAGCATTGGGAAATTAAATAGTACCCAATGGGGAATTTCAACTGTGCAGTTTTTTAAATTTTCTTTTATTTGTAAAGCATGAAGTAAACTACAGCACTGGGTATCTCTCTAAGAGTGACAATTAATTACTGCTTTGACATATCTCTTCTTTCTAGAGTGTCAAAGTATTTTCAGATTCCTCAGGACAAACCCATCTCCTTCAAAATGCTCTTATGGTGAGATCTTGATTGCACGCAGTATCGTGAGGAGAAGCTCTTACTATGTGGAAATATTGATTTGTCCACCAAAAGTTACACAACTGCTGTTCCATCTTTTGGTTGCATCTCGAAGATGCCATCACCTGAGGATCAGTAGGACCCTTTGGTTACACAGTTTCTTTTTAGCTCCCCAGGCATTTGCTTAATAGTCTCTACATATTCTGTAGTTGTAAATTTTTACAATTTTTCATAAGCCTCTTTACTTGCAAGTACAATAAAAATCTAGCTCATGGGTTTTATTTTAGCTAAGTGTGGGATGCTTTGCTTGTAAAATGTGCAAATGCGATTTGTTGCTCACTGATACAAGACACGGGTATCGTAGCAGGTGTGTGGCCATGGTGAAAGAGATTATAGACTCTTAAACTCTGTGAAGTAAAACAGGTTAGCTGAATTGTCAGTGAAGGGGCGTTAGGCAAACACATTGCTCTTCCTCGCAGTGAGGACAGTCTGGAAGTGAGCACAAAGCTGCTGCTTGCAGTCCCCTTGCATCGATGGCGTGCCCATACCTACCCTGTGGGTAAAATGCTGTGTAACACTTGGGCAGTAAGGTGGACCAAGTCATTAAAGTTTGCATGGACTGATGTTACTCAAAGGTCTGTAAAACAAAAACTGCTTTCTTGTAGCAGGCCAGTTTGATGATGACCCTGCACACAGCTCAGGACTTGTTATGTCCTGTGATAAGCACTAGTGGCTCAGTCCTTTGGGTGCCCACCAGCATGGAGCTTAGCAAACTGAGGCTGGAGATGGGAAATGTAAAGATAGCCAAACCAAGGTGAAGATGCAGGTGAGACATGAATTACCAGTAAAACTTAAAAAGACAGACAGATGAGACATGCTGACATCTATTAGAGCCCTTCATAGGGTTGATAGGTGCATTTTGATGCATGTAAGTTGCTAAGTCCATGCAGAATTATGTGGAGGATGGAAACCTACTAGAGACACACGTCCCTGCAGGTGTCACAGGGTAAGAAGCGTGAATTTTATTAGGTTTTGTGTTGGAGCATAACCAAACCTCAGGGAAGATTCTGGACTGTTGTATGTTGTCCAGATGAAAAGGTGGGTTCTCATTGCTCGTGGTGTAGTACTATCACTTTTATTACTGTATAACTGCATATTTGCCTTGAAAATCTACAGCGGGAATAAAACAGAAGACAGTGAGAGAGAGGCTTTCACTAAAAATAGCTAAGTTTTTTTCCCCACAAAGGAATAGATAATTTTCTTCTGAGTCTATTACGTTGTAAAGCTTGATTCTCCATTTCATTATATTGTTTTTATGCCCATGTAACTCTGTTTAAGCATCCAGGGGAGTTACATCAGCGTAAAACTGGTATAATGGAGTGGAGAATCCGGCCCATAGTGTACCATAGCATGCCGTATGAGCTGCTGAATTCATGGTAACCACGCACCTCAGTAGATAAGCCCTGCCAATCTCTCTGTGCCTTTTTTGTTTTATAATCAGCCTTTTCTGAATTGCGTTTACAGAGGTACTCAGGCTTTATTTTGGGGAGTAGTGTGGCTGTTGTAATATGCTATTGATTTTTCAATTTGTGGTATTAATATTGTTTTAGTGGTTTAATGCACTCATGCAAAGAACAAAATAGAGCTCTTGTACTTGTACTGTACGGATGCTCATTTAAAATGTTCCCGAGGCTTGAGTCCTCCTGGCCATTTGACTAAGATTGCGATGTACTGTATCAGTTTAATATCTGATATCTGGGGGACTATACCGCACATTTGCTGGCCAATGGGCTCAATATTCAGATAGGTCTTTTTCATCTCAAACATCTGACTCTGTGGCTTATTGCAACAGAAAATTGCTGCCTTGATAACGCTTGGTAATACTCTTACATTATGTGAGCCCCAGGATACTATTTATGAATCTAACTTTTTCAGTACTGCCTGCAGGCACGAGGCATGAGCAAATGGTGTTTATTGCAGTGCAAATAGGGTCTTGCTCTTGTGCAGATTCTGTGTGGAAGCTTGCACATTCCCCCATAGGATGGGAACCATATGGATTTTTTTTTCCCCTGTTTTTTGGCAGGGAATAGCGACCAGACGCTACAGATAATGCAGTCCCCAAATGCGGAGGGAGGGTTGATGTAGGAGGGGAGTATGTGCTTTGTCTGTTAAGCAACAGAAAGTGTTCCTATAGCGTTGCCTGTGTGTGCCTGATGATGTACTGGGAATGTGGTTCTTTCTAACATCTCTTAAGAACATTTTCTTTTGAGCCCTTTATGAAGTCCCCTTCATGAACATCCAGGAACATCTTTTTGTCTTCTAGTGATGAGTTTTCCCTGTGTCTATAGAATCTAGGCATGCTGGAAAGGTTTATTTTTAATACAAGGACAACGTCCATTTTGCCTTGTCCCTGCCACCTGCCTTTCTACACTTTTGCTTCTAACATTGCAATTGCAGCTGAGAAGCAGGGACACTGGCTCACACCTGCAAAAAAATGCACTGGCCAATATAAGGTTGCAAACTGCATTTGCAGAAAATGCAGCTGAGTCTTTTGGAGAACTCAGGTCACCTACCACAAAGCCTACAGCTCTCAAAGTACAGTATAAGATAATGTACATTTTAATGCCAGGAAACTCGGGGACGTAATTGAACAGTATATCTGGTATGAGTCAATGCTCGTATAATACATATCTCTTTCCACTCCTCTTTCCGATGTACATATTCTGATGACTGAGAATCCTGTATTCCCTTGAACTTACCTACAACATGCTGCTTCTATCTCATGTCACGTCTCCCTGAGCCTAAAGGGAAAAAAAGGAAAGCGTAAGATCAAATATGGCAAGGTCAGCAGCTGCAGATCTTCTTGTGATGCTGTAGGGTTTACACCAGAACGGACCACTCTTGTTTTTTGACTCCTCCTGTCTTTTTTGAGGTCCCAAGCAAGTCACACCAATTATATATTAGGACATTAGCCTATTTGTATGTAAAGGGAATTTGAGCTGATGCCTCCGTGTCCCATGGATGAGAGCATGTTGAACCCTTTTTGTGAGCGGGCCCTACCAGGGCGTTGCATGACTTCAGCACTGTGGCAGATTGAGCATCCCATGCCGCAGGGTGGGCTCTGCTTCAGTCTGTCCCCAGTGGGGACACCCCTGTCCTCACCATACCACTGTACTTCACGCGTGGCAAAGAGGCCTTCAGAATATACTTGTTCGGTTCTTGCTCTGTTGAATTTCCTCGGGCAGTATCCAAATCCTTTTTTTAGATCCCTGTGAGCACAAGTGACTGTGACACAAAGACAAACCTTTATCTCTTCGTATAAGGGATTCCTAATTGCAAAATGTTTGTTCTGCAGCCTGTCACAGTGACTCAGGTTGTTAAACTTGCTTTATTATTATTGAAATATATGAACTGGATTTTCTCACATTGTAATTTGCTGTCTCAGATTTCCTTCCTTTCTCTTCTTTGACTCTCTGCTGCATGCATTTTCACAATATAGCTGAATGTCCTGGTAGTATGTTTTATTTGATGCTTATTGGAGAGCATTTGAAACTGTGACAGATAAATGGTATTGGCAGGGGTGTTGGAAGGGTTGTATTTTTCACATTACCAGAGTGTATATTCGACAAGCTTATGTACTATTCAGATAACTGCATCTCTAAGCTGAAACTGAAATGGTTAGCTGTCTGTCAAGTTCTTGGCTTAGCACACATTTTCTGTAAATTTGGTAGCATTTGCTGGGATTTATTGGAGAGTTTATTCCAAAGAGTCAGCATTACTTCCAAATGGAAAGTTGTTTGTCCCCTGCGCTCGTCTTTGTCCGAGCAGTTCATACGTGGTATGAGTGCAGCATCAGTGCCAGGCTGATGGACAGAATGAGAACAGGATGAACAAAAATGTGATGTTTTCTCAAGACTTTTGTTTTTATACTGCCCTTCAGTTCAAGAGGCTTATCTGTATTTCTGTTACACATTTTACCTATAGAGTGAATTCTGTCAGTCTGTCATTGACTGTTTTCATTTGGCACCCACAGCATTTCTTAGTTCATCCACTTAGCAACAGTACAGCCAGAGTGGTTTCTGGTTAACCTTAGCCTAGGAGAAGACCCCTGTAACAGGACCTAGATAACATGTGTGTCATGCTAATGCCATAGATGAACCCGGGTAATGCTGCAAAAATCCTTCCCTCCCTCCCCTTCCCCCCTGTTATATGAACTCAAAGTTTGATACAAGTAGTGAGATACAAATGCCTCTAAGTCCTCATAATAGGATATATATAAAATTGGGCAAAGGCACAGTTCTAAAATACTCTCTGTGTGAGCATTGTAAGGGCAGATAAGTGTTCCTAAAATAGCAATATATTTCTATTAAACAAAAAATCACTCAGACGCCACCTGCTGCTTTTGGCATTTAAAAATCTTATTTGGAATAGAGAGAACAAATGATTGCTTCTCTGTCTCTCTCTCCCCTCCTAACTTCGAATGTTTCCACCCAACCTTCAAAGACGGCAGCCTGTTTTTCCAAGGCTATTGGTTGGATGAAGTTGGTGGTTATTTGAGCCTGCATCCAGAATGAATGCATCCAGTCTGAACTAGACTGATTAGTACTAAATCCGGGATGCCAGGGTGATCAGGAAATAGAGCACTTGTTTAAACACCAGTAATGATTTTTTTGTTGCATGGCTCTCATGGAAAGCTACTGTTGATTGCCTCAGCGTGGGGAGAAAAAAAAAAAACATAAAAAGGCAGGGAGTGTAATTCACTTCACTGTTACAGAGCGAGCATGTGTGCAAAATCTTCTGTTACTCGTAAGATTGGTGCACACTGTATGAGAAGGATTTGCATGGGGTTTAAATCAGAGAAGAGAACATTGCACAGGAGTGTTTCTCTCTCTTGGAGTCAAAAATATCAGCATTTTGACAGCTTTAAGACCACAAACATTCTTTTTTAAGCAATTTTGTTTTACTGGCTTACAGTTTAAAAAAAAAAGGCAAACACAAAAATCTTTATGAGCACACACATATTAAGTACTTACACAATCTACCAGCAGCGATATTTTCCAAGTGATAATTTTATCAATAATCATTAACGCACAGGGAAGGAGAAGGAATATAACATTTATTGCCATTGAGCAAGAGAGAGTGCAACTTTTGCTCGTAGCGTGCAACGGTGGAAATAAAACCAACTAAATCTGAGTTTTTCAGTGCTGCCTGGGGCATTTAGACTCATAAGTCGTGATACATTTCACCAGAAGGTGGGTTTTTTGCTCTCTGCCTAGATGAATATGAAAATTTCAGCCAGAGTTTTTGTAGCCATCCCTCAATAAAACAATTCAGGCATGCATATGGAATGTGTTATTCTCAGTACTGAAGCATTGAGATCTGAAAAGAAAACAGTACTGCATGTAAAAATGAAATCAGTAATATTGTCTTCGATATCGCGTAAGAAATTTCCTTTCACTAGCTAGCTCTCTGAAAAATCAGCTGTCTTTGCATTTCAGATAATTACTTCTTGTGTCGTGAAGTTCTATATTTGTGCTAGTTGAAGTGAAAAAAATGTGCTTTGTGTAAATATTCCTCCTCCTTTCCATTTTCAAGATCTGTTCAGTGGAGCCATCACATCTTCTTTATTGTGGTTTTGGAAATAGATGGACATAATTACCTGTGTAGACTCTTTTCGTCTTTGCCCGGGAGGCAGTGAATTAGTCAGTCAGAGCCTAGCAGTGGAAAGGTTCAAAAAATTTTGCTTTTGTTCTTTCTTTGCAGATTTTATTCTTCACCGTACAGTATTCCAACAAACCGCATGATTCCACAGACATCAATCACGCCATTCATTGCTGCTTCCCCTGTCTCTACATATCAGGTACGTCAGATTTGTGCTTGTCTACTGTGTTTCCCAGTTAATTATGTTTTGGATGTGGATGAAGGCAGAGTGTATACCACAGAAAACTGTGTGAGTGCTTATGCTCTTGAGTCACACTTTAAACAAAAGGCTTTCTAGTAGCATTCAGGTATCATTTGGTGTAGGGTTTGAAGTGTTTCCTGCATTCCTTACGCTAGCAGTGAAAGCCACGGTAATTTTTTCTTACTTCAATCAGCTTCTCTAGTAAACAGCATTTTGCTTCATTTCCAGTTGACAACAGCAGAAGCTTCTCACTCTTATTGAAATGTTTTGTCATTTGGCTCCCTTTCATTAGCTGGAAATTTTTTTAAATGCGTTTTTATAATTTATGTTGACTGCATCGTATTTTGACCTTTTAACCTCAGCTGTATTTGCTCCAGTAACAGCATCCTTTAGAAGCACTCATTTTTATCCAATAATCCCTGACAAAGCAAGTTACTTGAGGATAACTGTCCTCATATCCTTCTTTAGTCTCGCACACATTTTGTCGTTGAGAATTTCTCTTTTCAACATATCCCTCACAGATCTCCACTGGGAAATTAATGCCATGCTCTGGCTTTCTGAGATGGAAGTCAAAACTAGGTTGTATAGTTTTATTATTAGCTATTCTCTGGAAAAATACCACTTCGCTCTGAAGCCGGTCATTGGCTATACATTTTCCCATTTCAGTTATTTCTATCCCATAGCATCAGTGCTCTTCCAGTCCTGAGTCCTACCTGAGATAAACTACCCAAACTTGCACAGCTGCGTAGCGGGTTGCTCTTAATGGTAGGGCTGGGTTGGTGGGTTGAGTTTTTTGAGGTGATATGCTACTGCTTACAGGTAATCCTGGGAGGTTGTGCTTATACTTACTGTGATTTTACACCTGATACTGTTGTTTTAACTTGATAAATGATTCTTGTCATTTTCTCCAACATTTCTTTGTTATTTAAGTTTACATGGCTATGTAACACTTGCCAAATGAAAGTTGTTTGGTGAAATAAATTCAGTAAATTTCAGTAAATGGCAACACCAAAGAAATGTCAGTGCCAGACCTACACGTGCAGTTCACATGCACTTTTCTCAGTAGCAAAGCTGGCTTAGGACAGCTGTACCTCCTCCCTCTTAGTCAGGCCACTGAATTCAGGCCACCCAGCCACTTACTCCCATCACTGCTCCACAGTTCGCATTTGCTGTCTTGTGCCATCCTGACTTGAACCATTGCATCAGTTCCGGGTTTGATGCATTTGCACCAAAAACATTGGGGGTTTTTTTTGGTTGTGGGTTTTTTTTTGGTTTTGTGGTGGTTTTGGTTGGGTTTTTTTTGTTTGTTTGTTTGGGGTTTTTTTGGGTTGTTGGTTTTTTTTACCCCTATCATTCTCCATGGATAGTTTGCAGTGTAAGCCCTGAGACATTTGCCCTGGCACAGAGCAGGAACTGCAAGGGTGCAAGCATGGGAGCAATGAACAGCAGCAAACTGTGGCAACTCTAATATATTTTAACTAGTGGGGATGCACAATAGAAAATTTTGTAGCAGAGGTTTGTTTGCATGTCTGTGCGCAGCGTTTGGTTCTAAAGATGTTTCAGTGAACCTGCTTTTCAACAAACAATCTACTTTGATACACTTCAACAAGCATTGAGGCACACATTTATGCAGTTAATTCTCACCACTTGCTTCATGAACAAAATCACTGGGCATCTGGAGAATTGGGACCTTGTAGCTTTCTCCCAGTCATCCCTGCTCGTGCTCAATCTGAGACGCCACATGCCCATCTCTGTCATCTCAGGGCTGGCTGTAGCACAGCTGTATTTTTATGTACTTCCTGTGTGTTGTGGTGCCCAGACTTATGCAAAAGGAAACTCGGATAAACAGTTCTTGGGGTTCAGTCAGGGTTATGACAGCATGTGGGCCATTCATGCTTAGCACAAGAGGGAGTTACAGCTCAGAGATGCCACTACAAATGTGCAAGAACTCTGTGTGCATGTAATTGTTAGTAAAATTGGCATATCCGTGAAATCTGTTACATGTCAGTCATAAGACAGAACAACAAAGAAAGATTTTGGTGAGGCATATAGAGTTGTGGTGGGAACAAAGCCCATGATGCCCAAGGTGAGAGCTGGTCCTGGGGGGCAGGGACACCTTAAGCCAGCTTTGCCATGGAAGCTTTCAATTAGAATAAGCTTCAAAAACGCTGAATTAGATCCACAGTTCTTACTGAAAATGGAATAAATCATTCTGGGATCTCTGAACATTTTATATCTCCTGCACTGTCGGTTGGATGACATGTTCATGATTATATTGATGGATGAAAGCAAACAATACAAATGAAAAAATAGGACAACATGGAATATTGAAGACTACTTTATGAGATAAAACCTTGTGGACCATAGAAGTGGTGCAATCGCTCAGACTTCTGACTTCGGTAGAAAACATTATCAAATGAAATTTGAAAGCTTTTTCCTTTGTCAAGAACTTTCTGAAGCATAAATGAATTTTGCATTGAGTTACATGACTTATGTCTTTGGCCAAAATTAGCTCTGTAGTTGTTATAAAAAGAATATTTTCAAGTAAATCTTTGAGTTCTGTTTTAAACTTTTCTATGCTAATTAAAAGTATTTGATATGCAGGTCCAGAGTACTTCATGGATGCCTCATCCGCCATATGTTATGCAACCAACAGTAAGTGGATGCTTGCTTCTACCCAGCTAAAAGTGTTTACACTGTAGCTTCACTCTGCTTCTCAGCCACATTCAAGTCCTAGGTCATGTAAGAGCTGCCCGCTGCTCCCTTTGACAAGAGCCCTCCGCTGTAAAGATTCCAGTTCTTTAAGGAGCACTATTTGATTTAGTGCAAAGGGGAGGATGGGTGATATGTTATCTAACTGCATTGATTATAAGAGAATAACAAGCTCTAAAGTGTTGCTTCTGAAGCTTTGCTTCAGGGACTGCAAGAGAACTGCATTGCTGCATACTTTGAATTGCCAGGTTCAATGCGTTACCCCTCCCTTATATGCTTATCCATCAAAAGAGTCCTTTGTAGTTGTATGTCCTTTAAAGGATTCTCAGTGCTTCAGTAATGCATTTCGAGTACTGGAAAAGGGTAAAGCACAGCTGTCTTACAGAGCCTCCGCCAAATCTGAATCTGCTTTATGATTTGACCCATCAGCTCTTCTTATTTTCCCTGAGTAAATTGTCACCTTTCATCAATTTATAACTGCTACTTAAAGCTGCATTACACTTCTACCAACATTCATTAGAAGCAGTGCAGGTGATTTTTTGTTTCCCTCACAGAAGGGTTTTGATGCCCTTTGCCTGCACATTAGTGATATCCCAGAAGGAAACAACATGCTGAATCCCACTATGTACAGATCGCTTTAGTTTCATTTCCTACCTTTGATCAGTTTCTCAGGTATGGATCCACTTAACCCAGTCATTAATCAAAATTCAAATGTGTACTCCACATAAGTGTCAGTACCCAATTTGAAGCCCCCTTCCACATCCCTCAACTCTTTGGAGACGAGTTCTTCAGTTTTCTCTCACCAGGCAATGACTATAGTGTGGAACTGACTCTCTCCTGGAAGTCCAGTTCCCACCACTGCGGTGCTGTGCCTCTGTTCATACCCCGGTGGAACTTTCTATCTCAATGGAGTAAAGCTACTGCTGTGTTCCTTGTAGGGAGATGAGCTGTATCGAGCAAACTCACAATTAAAATCAGTCCTGTATTCTAATATTTGGATTTAATTGCAAACCACAAAGAATCTTACATGTGTGTATATGATGAGTTATCAGGCTTGTGGAAGCCAAAGAATATCTGATCCTTGCAGAAGGACTCCCTTTCTAAAAGGAAAACCTAATCATTTTACCAACCCCAGTTTTTGTGTGTATGTGTGTGTGAGTTTTATTTGACAACGTTCAGCAAAGCGGTTTTTGGCCGTACTAGGAGACGTATTTTGGTGTGGTAATTGAATGTATTTACCCCTTGGTAAAAGGCTATGAAGAGAGAACTAACTTTTATAGTGAGCAGGACCTTTTATATGCCAAGTTAAATTTATGTCCATTGCCAGCCAGAGACTTGTGTCCATGAAAGGATGTGTCCTTGCAGGTGGAAAAGCAGAGGGACAGTGGATAAGTTGTGTACCGTTTCAGTTCCAGTGTCATTGCCATTGCGGACTACCTCCATGTGTTGTCTGTAACCATTCCAGTCTCTTCACTGAAAGATTTTTCCCCTGTGTTTCCCAAGATTATGTTCTTATATAAATGGACATGAGGCATTTAGTACTGAAGAAGTACAAAAGCAAAAAGGCAGAACTGCCATTCCCCAGGTTTCATTCAGAGATGAATTCTTTATTAGAAATGTCTGAAAAGTTGACAGAGAATTACTACACAGAGGTCTCAAGAGGCATCAGAATTAATGACCTGTTTTGAAAGAAAATAAAGAATCTGTGTCCGTTGTAAGTTTTCTGTGGTTTTATGCCTAACTATAGACTCTATTCTAGGCACCTCCATAGCTTAAAAAAAAAAAGAAAAGATTACGATAAAGTTAGCAGAATTTAAGACATGAGTTTTGGTAACCCTGTGAGCTGACAAAACTGGAAACTTTCTGATTTGGTTAGCTTTTTCTTTCTTCTTGTAATTTAGTTTGCCATGTTATTATCTAAATTGCCACTGCTTTACTTCATAATATTTTATGAGATGATTGATTGTGGCACATGATGTCCCACTGGAAACCACTGCAGGTAAATATTACATTCCCCTTGCCCCAGGAAAGAGAATATTTGGTTAAGTTTCTATTATTCTTTGTGAGTAGAGATGAACTCTTACAGAAGGCACAGTCTGAATTGCTCAAATGCTGGCGGTTAATTCTTTGTTTTGATTATAAGTATCCACTAAATCATGTTACTGGATGATTAGCTTTTCATTTCCGACAGAAGGTCTTACTTGATGTTTATGTATAATTTAACACCACATAGTGTCCCTCATGACAGATAAATAGGCAGGACCATGCTGTAGAGGAGACAAAGGAGGTTTTTCATTCAGCGTGCTGCGGACAGTTTTCTCCCAGGCCGGCACGCTTGCCGGCAGGAGGGAAGAGCTGTGCCACATGGCGCTACCACCCTGTGCCTGCCTGCCTCTGCTCTGCCTGCCCCTCTGTCTCCTTTGTCACCTGCCTGCCCGCTCATTCAAATACCGTGCGCTTTCTTCAGTGATATCCCCTGCAGTAGGTTGGCCTGCTGGAGATGTTGCTCCTTTATTTCCCTTTATATATCGATTTCAGCCACATTTTCCTGATGTGTGCATTCTGTATCCATTTACTTGGTGGATTAAAAAAAACCCACTGTAGTAAAAGATTGTATCTCCAATTCCTTCTGTAGCTTTTTAACTACAAGATAAACCGCTGACCATAACAGATAGCAATAACATATATGTTAACTGGAAAATATTTGCATATATTGCTTTCCATTCCCCAGCCTTGTTTGTCATCTTACTTTTTTGATCTACTTAAAAGGAGATAACAACCAAAATGACGTTCTATGAGAAAAAATAGTGAGAAAATTCTTTTGCTAATGGGAGAAAGTCAGATGGGCAGTCAAAGACTCTGCAGGTGTATCATGATTTACTCAGGATTTTCCCTGTAACGTTTAACCTTGATATCGTAGGTTGATGCCGATGAACAACTGCAAATACAACTTTAAAAGGGTTTTTGGGTTTTGCTATCAGTGATTTTTTTTCTAGCCTTAGACTAAAAGCCATGGAAAATTAATACCAAATAGATTGAGGAAGCATTGCTATTTCAGAATAAATAGTATTAAAAATATTCTTCTGCTGCCTTAGAAGGGTCACATGTGAAAACCTCCCACATCTTTGTGCTTGCACAACCTTTGGGGTTTTGGAAAACAGGATTCCTGAATCATGTGAACATGATGAAAAATTTACCTTTAGGCTCATGTGTGACTCAGGCATTTGAAAATGTAGCCTTTGTAAATGGAGCCTTCACCGCTTTTTGACCATATTGACTGCACTGTGTTCCAAATAGCAGTACCTCAGCTTTGCCAGTTTTCCTGCTTTGCCACGTGCCCTGGTCCCTCTCGCTAGCTCCAGTGGAAGACAAGCTCCAGAAGAGTTATGGCAGTGTGAGGTTGGACTCATATTGGCATAACATTTAATGCACTGATGGCAGTCCGGGCTCCGTTTAGTTAACTATAGCTTTCAAAGTACGGTGCTCACTCATCCCTACTTGAAACAAGTCTTGTATTTCATTACTGCCTCAGGATAAGGGTAGATGGATAGCAATGACAGAATCAAAACATAAATGGGATAAGAGTTATTCTGGGGATTTATAACATTTGCCATATTAGTGTGTTTTTCCTGTAGTCCCTGAAGGCTGTCTGACGGTTCAGGGGAAACTTTGAAAAACATGTTGTTTAAAGTCAGTTCATATATAGATAATCTTCATTTTTATTAACGATGGCATTTGTGTACAACTTTTTTAATTCAAACCTTTATTACAAACAGTACATGTACTCTTCCTCTCTAAAGGCAATTTTTTTTTTTGTTTTAGTGAACCATCAGAAATGCCCTACCCTAATCCTGTATGTGCACACTAGTTGTACACTTACCCTCTTTTAGTTGCAAGTAAAACTGTGTGGGCATAAGTAATCAAAACTGTGTATGCACAGATAGATATTCATGTCAGTCTGGAATAGCTTCTACATAATAGCTGCAGAAGGAATATGCCAGTGGCAGCATGAAGGGTGCAAACAGAGCAGCATATGGAAAAACCTACTATTGATAATGATGAAGAGCGTTTGGGAGAACTTCTCTTCTGAACATTTCTCAAGCCCTTACAGCCCTTTTAGAAAGGTCAATGCCTTAACAAAAGCCCTTATTATTTTTTTTCTGTCTTCCTTCCTCTGGCCCATGGCTGAATGTAATCTGTCTTTAAAAGCAACAACAAAAATGTTTCTTATTTCATAAGCAGTGTAAAAGCCCTACTTTGGTGAGAAGCAAGCCTCGGTAAGGACTCCAGATTCTTGCCTTTTGATAGCTGTGCATGAATGTAGCATAAAAAGTACAAACTGTCCAACTGAAATATATCAGTTTTCATTTTCTCACTAGCGACTCTGTTGTTTTGGATAATACCCAAAATACCACAGCAGTTTCAGTGTTTTGATTCCTACACTCTCGAACAAAGAAGTTCCTTGTGCTGCCTTCAGTGTCCCTCTCCTGAGACAGCTTTCTCTACGTCCCACTTGTTGCTCTACCTTTTTAGCAAATAGAGCTGGGAGTCCATCTTGCCTTTGCTTGTGTGAGCGTAAGGAAACAAAGTATGTCCTCTGCAGACAGCTGAGTCCGGCCTCCAAGATGAAATGTGAGAGTTCGGCTAGCTGGTATGAAAAGTAAACAGGAAATAATCCTTAGAAATTGGAATCTCCAGCTAGTCTTTTAACTTTTAGCTGTGTATTTTTAAGAGATCCTTTGAACGTGAACTTACTTGAACTTCTAAGGCTAAAGAGTTTAGAGGTTGAAATAACTAACCAAATACCAATGCCAAAGTTCTGCTGAACAATTTTATTTCCAGTGTTTCCCGAGGCAGAAAATCAAGGACTGCCAATTCTATAACTTTGATAATCAAGACAGTAATTGGCAACGTTCCTTTGGGACAGGCAGGCTCGCATGAGGTCATTTCTGCCTGCCTCTCACCCAGTGCCGGCTGTGTATAGATGTTGTCTCAGTGCTACTAAGTGGGTAATTTCAGACTCAGCTGAGCACGCACTTACCAACCCTCTTCAGTGTCGAGCGCTGTTGTGTTGAGGAGGGCACCTAGGATAAAAAAAAGCAGTGCCCAAGCTCAACCAACTCGCGCCTTGAAAAGGAAATAGGTGTAAGCGATTCACCCAAGTTACATCTTCTGCTCAAGTGTAGGGCTTTGTATGTTTGATTAGACAGCTCTTCTGGAATCGTATCAAAGTATTGCTGCAGTCATTAGTTCTGCTGTTGCAGTAATGAGTATGAATTAACTCGAATGACAGAAAAAGATATGTCCAAGTTAGTTTTCCAAGCCCTTCTGACACTCTCCTAGAGCCCCCTAGTGAAACTGGACATTTTTTGTGAAGGCAGCAAGACACACCACATATGGATTCACTTAGAAAACATGGACGGGAGAACCACAAGCGTTTCCAGTAGACAAGCCTTTGCATTTGAGGAACTTGTGCTTTGTTATTTTATTCTAAAAAGGCTTAAGAGTTCTAGTAAAATTTTGTATTCTTTCAAATAGTCTACAGATAGTGTGAATACTAAATGGATTAACCATCACTCTAAGATTTTTTAAAAGACATTTACACTAGTGGAAAAAACATATATATTTCATACAAATCTATAAACGTAAATGGAAAAGATATTTGGAAAAGAAGACGGCTGACACTAAATTTGAAAGGTACCCCAGAGATTTTCAAGCCAGGAAATTCTGGTTGAGGTTATGGAATATTGATTTCTTTTTAACAGAAAAGATGCAACCTTAACCGTCAGCCTTCATTGTCAAGAAAAATCTTAACACAATAACTGTTTAAAAGCGCTAAGTTTTATCAAAGGAAGCTATTTTTTTAAAAAGATAGTTATTAATCAATAGATATTAGAGTACTTTCTGTGTAAGAATGTAGTGCATTTTAAAAAAAATCAATCTCTCATTTTGTACAGAACCTGCAGTCTGTTTTAACTTTTCCAACTTCATGTACATTAAATAAGACTGAAAATCACTAATACTTTATTTATTACATAGAATATATGTAACGTCTCTGGTTGCAAGTAGATTTGCATTTACATCAAGTTTTAAATTTACACCAAGTCAAAAACCTGAACGCAAACTGTAAGGTTCGTATATCATGTTTGCCATTTTGAGCAAAAGTTCCTCATTTGTTGAGCACTGGTCAAGTTTGTTATTGTCCAGGTGGTAGATTAATAAGTAGGCAGAATGTGATACGATCAGGAGAGAGCGATGGACTGCGTAAGCACATGGTATTAATTATAGGCCAAGAGTTAGATTAATGAGTGTGCAGAAAGTAATGGGCTCAGCGGAGTGGTGAATTAGGTAAGCATGTGATGTAAATTTGTCAGATGATTTCTCAGTTTAGCTCACCATCAAGTATTTTACCATGTGTATTGCATTGTGGTTATGCATGCATATGTGTGCTGTGTGCGAGAGAGGCATGTGGTAGATGTTTATTACAGTCCTCCCAAATTTATCCTCCATCATGGCCCATCTCTTGTTTTTTGCCTGGTAATGTCCATTGTCTTGCAGCTGATGCTAATATTATCCAATCTTTGCAGCGGGAGCTCTGTTACAAATATGCATGTAGCAAGCGGGACACAAGCCTGCTTGCAACATAGATGGTCATATAGTGCAATTGCCAAACATGCAAGTTCTGGGAGGGTGGAAAGGAACAATTTTCATCTGCCACAGACAGCAAAAGGCTTTGAATAAGCTCTCTGCTCTGGGAGCACAGAGGTTTCACACTAGCTGGTGACAGGGCTGGGAATGTTCTGCTGTGGGTGCCTGCAGCACACGGTGGTGGGTCTTTTTCCCATGTTGGAGATGTGGTTCTTGATTCCATAGTGCAGTGAAAGATGGAGGATGCTGCTGCAGGACAGTTCTCCAGGAAAAAGGGGCCTGGATCTCCTTTTGGCTTCCCAAACCCCATCCCTGCACTGCAGAAAATCAGTGTTTCCACTACAGATGAGACACTGGGCAGCTTTGGAGAACAGCCCTGTGAACCCAGAAGAGCAGTATGGCAGAACAGCTGTGTTCTACGACTAGAGCAATGCTTGGGCAGCACTCTAACTATGCTAACTCGAAAATAATAATTATAGAGACTGGCACAACCTGTCAAAGTTGTAAATGTGAATTCCTGCTAGTGAAGGATCAAGTCAAGTTTTAGGCTATTGACAAAATGGCCTTTTATATACAACTGAGAAGAAAGGGCGTATGCAAGAATCAAGGTTTACACTGCAAAGTTAATTATTGTATTACTATTTTTTTAAAGTATGGTTTTCGTGTGAATTTTGTCAACTGCTATTGGAAGGAGATTCCAAATGGAAATGATGCGTACTTGCTCAGCTATAAATGTAATGTATAGCTGTATTCATCCTTGCTCAAGATCCATTTGACCCGAGCCTGCCTTTCCTCGCGTTGGTTTCAGAGGATGCACGTAGGCTTAGAACACTTAGTGGCAGATACTTTTTCTTCAGCTACTGATCTGTTGTGTGACCTTGGAGAAAACATCTTTCTACTCAGCCTCAGTTTCTAATCCTATCTATTTAGATTATACAACTGTCATACCACTAAATAGTTTTTACTAGATGTTTGTGAAAAGCGTGGTGGAACAAGGGCCTGTCTTGACTGATGCCTCTAAACACAGCCTCACAATGATGCTATTAATGTTTAGGAGTTTCCTATTAAATATTAAAATAAGCCTGTCATAGCTACAAAGGGAAATACTGCATCTGATTTTTACCAGTATAAATCAAGAGTTAACTTTGCTTCACAAAATGGAATTGCATAGGTGTGAAACAGTGAGAAAGAGAAGAGAATCATGCCTGCAGCAATAAGTTGATGAAGGAGACTCTGGCACCTTCCTAATCCTTAGAACAAAAGCACTTCCATAAATTACCATTATGTTATGCAAGTGTATTCAAGGACCAATTTACATAAGTAGGGGAAACTATCTAATCTATATATTACTTATGATTACATCATGATTTATCTAGTACAGGACTTGTGTAAAAATTATAATAATGTACTCTAAGGACTTAGTGACCAGTTTATAAGACTCAGGATTCCTGCTGTATCCAGGAACTATGCTATATAATCCCTTCCAAAACCTGATTAAATGGTTTGATTTTTTGCCTCTTGCTAATCCTGTCAGGAGGCTTGTTTCAGAACACCTTTGCTCTGGGGCTTAGCACTGCATTTTTAATTTCCAACCTAAAGGTATTCCTATTCATTTTACATCCATCGAGTCTTTGTCAAACATTCTCCCGTACCTTCGGCAACTCTTCTCCCTTCTGGATGTGCACCACATTAGTTTATAGTCAAAAATCTTACCTTCATCTTCTAGGCTAACTATGTCAACATCACTGCGCATTTGCAGAATTTTGTACCTCTGACTGCGGCAATGACCCTTCTTTGTATCTGTTCCACTTTGAATTCATTTTTCTGGGACATCTGATGCTCACAGTATTTCAACCTTTCATACAGTAGCATTAGTGCTTCCTTCACTTTGTTGGGAGTACTTTGCTGCACTGTAAAATAACATCTTTCTTCCCTTGTGCGTATGACCTTGGTAACGCAGTCATCCTGTAATTCACTAATATACCTAGGTTTTCTCCTTCTTCCAAGTTTCCAGCAAACACTCCTACATTATAAAGGAAACCTCGTATTAGCCTAATTGTCTGCGTGAATTTGCGCCTTGTTCTGTTTAATTGAGTCCTTCCTGTATGGTAGTTCAGTCTCACAACTTTGTAAATTTACCCAAGTCTTATTATTCAAGGGCATTATTAAAAATACTGGATGAGAGCAATCCTTATGGAGATTTTAGTGGCCCTCCCACTGATGCTGTGTGGCTTGTCTTTTAGCACAACCTGTTGTCATTTCCTCTTTAGTTAATTCTTTATCATCCCCAAAGTTTAGTAATTTCTGATGTAGCACTGCCTGGAATACTTCATTGACCTTCAGAGAGCTTAGATTTTCTGCATGTCCTTTGTCTAGAAAATAGGTTATTTTATTTTTAAAAATGAGGTTAGGTAGCTCTATCTCTGGTTTATCTATGTCCTATCGTCATTAATATCCTTTAGTCCTGGCCACTGGACCTGTGCTTACGTGTGGCAGCCCTTCCATTGCTCTGCAGTAGAGAAGATCCAGTCCTGGTTCCTTATTTCACCTGCACCCTCACCTTGAGTTCAGTGGCTTCTCTGGGATTTTCATCTCCTTTGACTGTATTCATTCCTCTGCCCAGACTCTCCTTCTCAGAAAGCTGCCTCTGCTCTGTTCTTGTGGGAAGTTGAGGCAGTGTCCGTATCCTGTTGGTACTACTTCTGAAGTACCTTTAATGGGTACCATGTTCTCACTGCATGGGGAGCCCAGCTCTGGGTGCTGTCTTTGTTTTTCATTTATCAGTGTGAGGAACTTTTTTGTTAAGTGTTTGAATATAATTTACAAAGTCTCAGATTTTTAGTGAATCTTTCTTCTGGCCTCTAGATGTAGCTTTTTTTGTGTTGGTTTTTTTTTTTTTTTTTACCCCCTCTGTGTTCATTCGTGATATACTTAGTGAGGTGTCTGAGTAAGTGGCTGACTAATTAACACCTCCTCAGCTGTAACTGGTGAAGCATCTTAATAACATAATTATTTTAAAATTATTTTTGCAGAGACAGTGCTCACAGGGGTTCTTTTTTTATATATATCAATGTATAAATGTATGCTGTGATTTGACATCCTGGAAGTTAGAAACCTCCAAGATATCATAAGTAAAAGCTTGTTATTGAATGTAGTCAGGTCTAACAGTATTTGCCATTCATTTTTTAGTCTATTAGATAAAATGCTTTCTTTTCAGTTCAAATGTCTTTATGAAGAATGTAATATTGACCTAAGCTTTGTAGTACAGAGGCAAATGTAGATCAAATCACCTTTATCTTCCTTAAAATTATTTCAGTCCCACTGAAGTGAAGGAGTAGTTGCTTAATTACAGTTTTCAGGTTGTAGCCTCATGGCCTTGTTTTCTTCTAAACTGGTCTAAATTAGGAACAAAGACATTCTAAGTCCATGCATTCAACAGTGTGTGCCAAAAAGCTTCTTGTTATGAGTCAGTGGTATCTGCGCCATTGTTGAGAGTGTGGTTTCAACCTCTTTCTTACATGACTGGAAAAACAAATAGTGAAATATAATAGTATAAACACTGAACATTCTTTGACTATTTCATAGTGGACTGATGAAGAATGAGTTGTGTAACGCAATGACAGATCAACAGAGTCTGAAGAATTTTGAAGGAGTGCCGAGATGTTATTTAGTGAAACCACTGAATGGTTATTTTTTTGACTACCTGCCAAAGAGAGATGCACTTCCAGAAGGATAGGCTTTCTTATCAAATGGCCTGTAGTTAAAAGGTGGAAATTAGAGGTTGAAATGTCACTTCTTTTAACCAGGGTTTAAATGCTATTTGTTATTCCTTATTACTGACTACAGCCTTGAGCATACCTAGTTAAAGGATGCCTGATGAACAGCCTTCCCACTCCATGCCTTTTAAATAAGTTACCAGGGAGGTTTTGAAATGTTGCTGCAGGCCTTGTTGCCCAGGAGAGCCCCCGTCTCTAGCATCCATCCCAAATCCCAGGTGTAACCCTTCACCACGGTGCTTGTCAGAGTGAGCAATCGAGTGGAAGTTACCTTTTCTCTACATGCCGCACACCACACACACCTCCCAAAGCAGGAAGAAAATTGAGTTATTCATTACCAGATGTCTTGTACTGCCTCCTAAAAAGCTGTATAACTCGTAGAGAAAAAACGTGCAGAGTCCTCATCCAGGGCTCAGTCCAGGGTAATTTGGATGATTTCTTCAGCTCCAAGCTGAGGGTCACAGGGTTGACACCCTGCTACTGATCTCCATGGTGGGACAAGAGCATTGCATATGATTCACACAGCAAACAGCCTGCTCTCAAACAGCCTTTGTACTTTTCCAGTACGGCAATCTGTAAATCATTATGCACCCCCTCTTTGCCCAATCCACACAGGATGTGAGTCTGTGTCAGCTCCCAGCTTGATTGCCTTTCTCTTTAGCTCGATCAATAAAAAATTCCTGCTTGCAGCTTTGGAAATTACCAGTCTATCGCCTGCCTCTGGCCAAGAGGGTGGGCGTCACATTCGCAGATGTCCCACATCTGATGGGGTTGAGGCTAGGGGCATATTTTCTATTGGCAGGTACGGGGAAAGCCCTGCTGTGGTAAAGCTGGTCCATCCACACTGCTGCAACTGCTCCTGGCTAACCCTGGGTTCCAGTGGGCCAGGAGCACCAGCAGTGTTTTGGGAAAAGCATGGTTGTACACACTCCATCACTGACATTTCTTCCTGCTGGCAGGTCATGTCATTTCTGTGGAAAGGAGAGGATTCCTCTAGGTGTACTTATTTTAAATAAGGATGAAGTGTTTGATGCAATGAGTGTTTCCCAGTACTTGTCACAGGTCTTACTTCAGGGAGAGGAGGGAGTGGACATTTGTCAGGAGCAGTTTGAGTGTTTCTGATAGACAGGCAGATGCAGTGCCGTTCCTCCCTGATTCATGTCTGTGGAAGTAGCAAAGTTGTATTAACTCCCTCACTAACTCTCGCTCCAAGTTCAGCAAGTAAAGCCACTCATCATGACACCTAAAGTGCAACAGGCCATGTCTTCCCTCAGGAACAGCACAGGAAAAAAGAATTTGAAGGGAAAGACCTGTGCAATTGCCCCCGGTTTCACACTGCCTTCTGCAGACAATAACACCCAGTTCACATCTTCAACCTCCACTTGTTATCTGATTTTATAACATTTCATCCTAAATCTTCACAGGTGTTCAACACCTTGGGCATGTTGATTTTAATGGAAGGTGACTACAGAGCAAATTTTAGGCAGTTGCTTAGGGTAGGATGATGGGGGGAAATGGTCTTGCAAAGGTAGTCTGGGTGCTATTGCTGCTGCCAAGAGGGAGTTCAGGCTCAGTGCTCAGATTTGGACTTACAACAGCAAACCTATCTTCAGTCCATGCCAATGTTCGTATTGCAGGCAGTGGTGACTTTTGTGTAGTAGTTCCCAGACCCTCCATACTAGTTTTACCCCTTCCTTTCTTTTGCCTCCACATTCCAAGATAGTAAAGCCAGACTGTTTATCCTTGGGCACCGAAGCTCAGCTTTGGCCATGACCCTGAGAAAAATTTTGCTGGGACTGCGTAGGTGATGTGCACATCTTTCAGGTTCTGGGCTTTGTACTTCAATGGATAGTAACCACGGAAGTTTCCACAGGGTTAATATAGATAGATCAATGTATGTAACTCTCATCCATTCAGAAAAAGAAGATTGGAGATGTTTTTGCGATAAACCGTCTGAGATCATTGTAAGGATTTTACAATAGAGCCTGAGGAGTTTCGTGTACCATAATCTAAGAGAACTTCCTCGTGTGGGGACTAGATATCCAGCTGTGTTCATTTGTCATTCTTCCTGGAGTTTTACATGCCATTCAGATCTGTCTTCCAGTTAAAAATCAGTGGTACAGCTCACAGCTTTGAGAGTGTGGGCTGTGGATGGTCTGTTTGTGATGATACCTGCTTGTCTCCGCAATGTGCAATGTATTCAAATCCTCCATTAGTCTCTTTTCGTCATTTTGTTCAACAGACAAGTAAAGAAGTAGGAGCATTGCTGTTGTGTCACGTGAAGTATGAGACTGTGCCTTGCTCTTCCCTTTCATCTTCTTGGCCAAGCTGGGACAGTATGTAGCCGGGTGTTATGCCGTATTTATTCTTGTTCTCACAGAAGAAAAGGCTATGTTAACTCTTCTGTGCTGGTAAAATTCTTGTGGATAAATAGAAGTGATGGAACTCTTTGAAGTTAATAATTCCAATATCCAGGCATATCACAGGCGTGGCTTTTGCATGTTGTATGTTCTAAAGGACAATAGTTCTGCTCAAATGTGGTCATTTCCTTCTGAGAAGTATTTTCTCTGCTTCAAAGAATGCTATCTATCATTATGACACGCTCCAAAGTGGGAACCCAGGCAAGACAAGACAAGCAACAGCAGAATCATCAGAAGGTTAGAGTGTGTGGCAGACAAATACTTAAAAGTCCCAAAAGAGTGTTCTGAGAGGCACCCATTTTTACCCTAAATATCATCAGTTAATTAGTTCCTGTGATGCCAGTGCATGCTAACGTGAAATTGTTTAGCTTTGCTGTGAGTCCATTTACTGGCCTGCAACTTAGGAACTGCCGTAAATGTCATGAGCTGCAGTGAGCGGTCCAGGCCTTTTGCGGTGATCTGCTTAGACCTTGAAGCAGCTGACCTGTTGGTACACCCAAACAGCAAGTTTATAGCAAATACTGATCAGAAGTTAAAAGATGAATCAACATCTCTAAAATGCAGAGTTAAGGGACTTGGTATGTAACTTCCTAAAAGTGATGAATCAGTTCTGATGATTGATATAAGGCTCTAATTTTCCTGAAGGTTTTCAAAGGCTTCTGAAATGTTTCTGAAATATTCCAATAATTGGTGTTGTACAGTATTAAAAATCCTACCAAGCTGTCTAATTAACTACAGCCATAGTTGCTTCTCAAAACCGGAATTAACTCCTTGGTTTGACATATTGTGAGCCCTCTTACACAGGTGGATAATTCGAGCTCCACGAGGAGTTTTGGTCACCTAGTTTCTCAGTTCAGTGGATCTGCAATTGAATCATTTCCTCTTAACGGGTGACTTGACTAAGTGGTTTGAAAGTAATTAGCAAACCCAGTGGATCTAATATTGAAGTGTATGATCAGCATCTTATCAGGAACTACTTATTTCCTGTGGGAAACTGCGGTCGACTTCTCAACAAATTCAGAAGGCAACTTGTTGCTCCTTCTGCTAAGGAAGCTAATCAAGGAGTGGTTGTACCATCCCAGGCATGTTCTGACTTGTGATGAAGTGATCCCAGCTGATTTTAAAGGCATTTTCAGAAAGTCTATTTTTTATTAGTATTGGGTGTTTTATTTGGTCACTTTCAAGAAAGCAGTAATTGACTTCTTAGAGGAGCAGACTATTTTTTATCCACTAATACATTTTAATCTTGGTGCACAGCTATTAATGGAATATGCTTCCACTCCAGAGCAATTCAGATTGATTTTGTTTCTACTTCAGAAATATATTACAGTAGACCCACAGTATATAAAAGTGCTCAGCGTGTTGAGATGAACTAGCCTCACAGTAAACGCAGCTCCTAATGGGAGCTCAGTACATTTAGAGAAGAAGTGGTGATTGATTGCCTGGTGCTCAGTCTAATTGATATGGCACTGAGTTAGTCAGAAGCTCTCAGCTCCATCAAAATCACACATGACATTGCTGCAGTGCCTCTCAATATTGACTGGGTAGTTCATATGATAAAAGCAGCATGTTTTGGAGGAGATTTCCAGAGCTGAGTGAATCTTTCTTCAGCATCAGTTACATTCTTTCCAGAAAAACTTCCTGCCTGGAGTAGCATTACTCCTCCGCTGGAAATTTTTTAAAAGGATGTTCTCAGGTCTGTTTATTTTTTATGGACTTGGATGCGGTCACTGAGATCCTGTGAGATCAGAAGAATGGAATGAAAGTGGCCACAGATGACACTTGAGCTATTTCCACAGCTGGATGCACACCAGCCAGAGTAGGCGGTCCTCTGCAGATGAATTAGCTCGTTGAAGTACATGATACAAAACATCTGTTACAATGAGAACAAACAAAAACAATGTGCCTTTGAAGACTGCGATTTGTTGGGAGCTGCTTGCAAGGGTGCTGAATGAGGCAGTTGTCAGCAAGGAAGCGTTTTCAGGCTTGCCCTTGTGTGAACTAAAGCAAAACTACACAGTAAAAATACCTAAATTCAATCAAGCAAAAGACCTGCTTTCCGCAAACGTTGTTACTCTGATTCCTGATACAGAAACGGGGAGGAAAAGAGCCCTTCTGTACCAAATGTTTTTTATACCCTAAACCACTTCTAATACAATGGTGTAATTCCAGCTGAGTGGCTGTAAAAACTTAGAAGCTACATTGGTACAATAACTGTTATTCTGTCAGTCGTTCCCCGCACTGCTTTATTACCAGCTGTCTTGAAGTGCAATAGATGTTTTTCATTGTCACTGCCACCTGATGACAAATAAAACCTTCAAAACGGTTTTGCTCTGAGGAGTAGCTCACAGCTCCTAGCCAGAAGTAGACCTTTCACGTCACCTTAATGAGCGGAAGCGATCCAAACGGTCCCACTCCATTTTACTCTTAGGAGGCAGTTACTTTTGGCTGC
Organism: Psophia crepitans; assembly: GCA_013399095.1. NCBI lineage: Eukaryota > Metazoa > Chordata > Aves > Gruiformes > Psophiidae > Psophia > Psophia crepitans. The sequence continues at coordinate 529,066 of VWZZ01003428.1, read as the reverse complement.
CTTTCATTTTTTCCTCACAGTGAAGCTGATGAGGAAGTAGGAATACTAGATATTTCTGGAGTGAACAGATACGCTGTGTGTACAAAGGCTGAAGACAGATCAATCAAAGCCAGGTGTTTATCTGTTATTATAGGGCAGTATTGTTCTCACAGACAATTTAAAGAAAATGCAATATTCCTAACACAGTATTTTAGCCACGGTGAGTATGAATTGGATTCGGGTATATACCAAAACACCAGTTCCTCCNCCAAGTAAGGATGCTGACTAGGACACAGATTTGCTAGATAAGAACTGCATAGCAGGAAAAGGCTGCACTACCAAAGTGCGCTCCCAGAGAGGGTTTGTGCCCAGCCTGTGCAAGCACATAAGGTGGACAATAGTAGTAAAAGGAATAAATAGAAGTTTATCCTTTAAATCAAGTGGTAGGGATGTGTGATTTTGGACCTGGAAATCCTTCAGTTCTTCCCTTGCTGATGGCTTGCTGTGTCTGCACAAGGCAGCTACATTTTTTTTAAAGGCTCAGCAGCTGAAACAAGAGTTCCCATGGGTCTCGGGTTCAGATGGGCCATTGGGAGAGGACATCTTTCCTGGCTTTGCATCCATGATCAAGTGGTGGGTGTCAGGAGAGGTGAGAAGTTGCTGAGGAAGCAAAGTTAAACAAGATTCTTGTTTAGTTCAATTGATTCTGGTTTATGCTTTCCTGATGAGCAGGGTGTCTGATTGTATATGTAGTCATACTTTATTTTAGCTGTACAAGACAATTATGTTAATCTTCTTTTTATTTCCTAATATTCTTTGATCTCATACACATCAAAGATGTAAAATTTTAGTCTTGTTGGTAATTAGCTAGAAAGCAAATATGTTGTCTGTCAGTACAGAGGATACAAAGCACAAGAAATTGTCCTGGGGGAGTCTAGATTCTAGTCTAATTTTTTTTCTCCTCATCAGATTTTTATTTCCCTTTCATCAGTTGCATCAGCCATTAAATAAATGTACTGGAAGTAAACTTTGCCATTGTGAAATTCATTCAGCTTTTTAAACCACCTAGTCACTCAGTATGGATCCTCAATTGAGGAAAAGCAGTATGGTACATCAAACAAAAATGTACATCAATGTTTCCCAAACTTGCAACAACCCCTTGTGGTCTGTATTGACAAAGGTTTCACGCTTGCATGCTGTTAGTTTTAAGCATACCGGGGCTAATGCTGTGCACAGTTCTGATTTGATTCACCCATTATAGTCCAAAGGCTTTGATTCCTAACTTGTGATTAGTGCTCTGGTCAAGAACAGCAAATGAGTATATGCTAAATTATTTGGCTCTGCAGTTGCTCTTCAAAGCTGTCTTTCTGGAAAGAGAAGGCACATAGGGATTATTTTACAATTTCTGCAGTGAATCTCTACATTAGTACTTTATGCCTACAGCTGGTGCATTTATACGTTGCAGTTTATTCCGGGGATTGACCCCTTCCCCCGCTTTTGTTCATGAATTGCAAAGAGATCATTATCTTCATAAATTTGTTTACTGTCCAAAACTTTCGTATGAATAATTTATGGCAACATTTCAGCCGAAGAATTGTTCTCAGTGCGCATAACAAGTATTTATTAGATGGTTTCATACTGAAAGTTGTTATTAGACTTGCCACCTTCCTGTTCCCAGGTTGGTTATCCTTATATTTATTAATTACTTCAGCTTCTAGAGAAGATGACTGCCTTGCCATAAAATAAGATTTTCTTTCTTGATTAAGCAAGTCTGCGGGCAGCCATAGGCTGCCTGTATGGCAAGTACTGCAGAAAATAAAAATAACAGAAAACTTAAAATTAGGTTATTGAAAAAAAGAATATCATGGAATTACAGTCTGAATCTGAAAATCATCTCTGCTTGGAATAATTAATTAATGACAATCTGTCTGTGGTATAAAAATCTATTGGATACCTGCGTAGTACTGTACAGTTTGGCTTCTCTCTCTGAGGATTAAAACAATATGAAATCTTGGTAGCATTCAAGTCAGTGACAAAACTCTAATTGATTGCAGTGGGGCCAGGATTTCAGGCCAAGTTTTTCAAATTTGCTAACTAAGATCTGTATGTTACTGTGATTGCTGGATTATGGAGGGTTTAACCATTGAAACTGCAAACGGCTTCTGCTAAAAATTTGTCCTCATCTAGTTCCGATTTTATGCTTCCAGCTCGTGCATTTCTGCATTACTTCCCTGCATTTGTAATCACTTCCAGTGACACAGGGCTGAAACACCGCAAAACTGGGTCTTTTGTGATACTGCAGTTCTTCGATAGTAGAAATACTACCAGAAAAATACCGCAAGAAATACTACCAGAAAACCATTTTGTCTACTTTTCAGTCCCACAAACGGGTTTTCTGTGTGCCTGGAAATGCCACTGCAGAACAGAAGTATGTCTGCCAAGAGGCTGGTCTCTACTGGAGTTTATCAGAACATCTGCTGTTAGTTATGTTGTGTCTTTTGATGTCAAAGGCAAAACAAGGGTTTGTTTGGTTTTGGGAGGAAGGGGGTTCACATGGAATGAAGATTCACAAGCATGCAGTGCACAGAGTCCGGCCCTTGAGTCCCTGTCACTCTGGAATTAATTAGAGTGCTCTTTTTTCTATCCACACAGCTCTCAAGAAAAGATGGGCGTATTACCCATTTGCCTATCATCTCGCCCCTATTTATCTTCCTTGGGATGTTTCTTGTTTCCTTTTCCTCTGAGGCTACCCTTTGCCTCTGGCTAGGACTGACAAGACTATTACATATATAGTACTCTGTGAATAATAAAATTTGGCTTTGTGGGCAGAATCAAATAATAACTCTAAAACTTGTCTTGAAGTGAAAATGTGCAGAGGGAGAGGGTAGTGACATGGAAAAAGTTGTGAAAATGTTTTGACTCCACTCCAGGAGAGAACTTAGCAAGTGTGGAGCGGGTGAGAAGAAGAACAAAGACAAAGTATCTATAATCTTTCTGGTTTCATTTCTGGGTTATTGAACTAATTTGAAGCTTTTTTTTTTCCCTTCAAATTTAGATAAATTCTGAAATGACATGTCATTTTGAAACATGGTGGAAACATTGCATTATGACAGCTCCAATTTTTTTCATTCTTTTGGTCACAATTATGTGCCAAGTGTGACCTGAATTCACAGGATTTTTTATTCTCCCTCAAACTGTTTTTTCCAAAGAATTTAATGTTCGTCTCAGCAATATGTGTATACCATCCAACTGACCTTTTTTTCTCTAGCTTATACTATGATTTATTCCTCCAAAGCATAGAGATCATCTTACCTTCATGTAAAAGACATCTCCTTGACCTCGTGGCAAACTCAGCTGCCCGATCGGCGCTGCCCAGAAGGCTGATCATCCAGTTTGGGTCAAAGATTTACGTTCACCACAGTAGTGGGCCACCAGTGTACTCTGGCAGCAGAGCAAGGTGCTCTACATTGTCTGAGACATTTTCACAGCAGTATTTGGTAGTAAGCAGCTCCTACTCAGCTGCCTTGTAGCATTGAAGAATTGACTTCTCTTGGGTAAGTTTGAGTACAGTTTAGAAAAAGACCTTAGCAATTCTTGAACTGCTCTTTCTTGGCTCATCCTTAAGACCTCCAAAATTAGCATTGATTGCAATGGTAGTTTGATTTCCAGATGCCAGAGAAAATAAAGCAGTCATAAAGATTTTTTTCCAATACTCAACCTCTACAATACTCAAATAGCTGAAAGATATTCAGGATAGCAGCCCAGAGAAACATCTTTGACTTCAACCTAAAATTCTGCAGCTTAGACTGTGTGTGGAGGACACAAAACCATAAAGGAGTAAAGAATGTCTTTGTTATATGTTAGGATCTAAATGCTGGGCTTTCACATGAGCTTGTACACAGTGACTGGTAGGAAATGGTGGTGCACCAAAAAGATATAATAAATCAAAGCTTCTTATAGGGATTACTGCAGCATGTTTGAATAAATGTGAACCAGAGAGACTTACCTTATTTACTCCAATAAATCCATTCTCATTAAAAAAATGAAGCAGCAAACTTGAATGTCATTTGCCCGTATTGCTTTGACTACTTTTGGGCTACTTTTGTGTATGACAAAAGGCTGCACTCAAGCAGGCAGCCCGATTCTGAGAAATGCAGAACTCTCTGCATTCATCTGCTTATGCAAAAATTGGCTACTGCTTTAGGGTAGGTTGGAATGGATTAGAATTTGATGCAACTAGCAAGAGGTTACAATCTGTTAGCGTAGAGAGAGGTAATAACAAAATATTTGGTCATTCTAGGCATTACTGTAACTGAGGAGCTGAAAAGGTACTTTGGTACCTACTTTCTGCTTTCATTCAACCAGAGTCACCAGAATTACTCTGAAACTGGTAGTGAGGGAATGGATGTGGTCCATTCACTAGCGTGGAAAATGGACTCTTTGAGTATCAGTCTTCAGTGGTTAACAACTTTTTGATAAAACAGAGTACTCTGAAAAGACATGGTAGCAATAGGCCGGTGATGAAAACCTTCCGCAGACCAGGCAGTGTGATGGGACAAGCCACTCCTCTCCCCTCTGTGCCCTCAATGCTCTTCATCTGGGAGCTAACCTGTAGGATGGAGTGGTGGGGACGCATCCCCCTGCCTTTTGCAGTCCTTGGAAAGGTTGTTGGACATCACCAGTTGTAATAATGTATTTTTGTGATGAGAGTTTCTCTGTGGGTAGCTGCTGCCTGTACTGAACAGCTGTAGCTTGGTAATGACTTTCAGTCCCAGCAATGACCGAACTCGGTGACCCAGTGTTGAGACTCCTTATTCTATTACCAGTCCTCTGAGCCACTCTGTTCCCCCCGTGTGCTTTCAACATATTTAACATGTTACAGCTGTGCTTACTGCTATACAATAGTTCAGAGGGCTGCCAGCATTTCCAGTATGAACTCATATTTTAAGGATAATAATTCAGCTGTAAAAATGTGCTTCAGGCTGAAACTTTATAAGGAAGATCTCAGACCAAGAGTGACTTTATCTGGACAAAAAAAGAAGGGAAAATATATCAATTTAGTCATTGTTAATCAGTACAGATATAGTAAAAAGTCAATAAGTATTCCTTGCCGGATCAGCTGTATACTTTTCCTTCTTTTTACCTTAATAATAGCCAAAATCTACACCTTTTTGAACTTTCTATGTCTACGTTTTAGACTAATTGGACCACTTGCACAGTGAAGTTTCACTCACAAGGGTCAGTTTTAAAGTGCTTTTCCTCAGTATTTTCACGTTCTTTTAAAATACAATAAAGTGTGGGGCAAAGTAGACTTAAGCCAGCCATTTTCTATGATTTACTTCAAATCTGCTCAGCATGAATCAAGAGGTAAAATGTTTCCTTTTCTTGATTAATTTGGACTGGAGTGTGTGATCAAAACCACCTGTTCTTTTCAGGCTTGCAGTGGTGATGAGCCAGGCTGTATCCCCAGTCTGAATGCCCATGAACTTGGGAAAGTTCAGATTTAGATCCAGGCCCATCCCACAGCCTTGACTAGCTCCCGAGTCCTCTATATATCACACAGTTTGTAAAGCACTTAGAGGTCTTTGGTAGAAGGGAGACTTATAAATGTCAAGCATTTATTATAATGCACAATCTAGTTTCACTGGAAGTACCTTAAAGCAAATGGGAACGTAAAATATCACATTTTGAGTTATAAAATGTGTTCACCCCTCTATAGACTCCTATTTTCTCACTATTGACACAGAACTGTGGGCTTGAGTTTGATTTCGTTTACATCAGTTGTACCTCACAGATGTAAATGTGGTTGCCTTTGAATTGCCTGCTCTGTGTGCTTGCTGCCATCAGCTTTACTGGCTTCTTTTGGTCTCATGCATCAGGGACAGAATTTGAGGTAAGGACATTTTTGCAGCAACGGTTTCTCCAGATTGTGGCTATCTTATTGCTTGTTCAAAGCAATGGAGAACTGCACAGGTGTCACCGAGGGCATCGTCCAAGCACGGTGGATTTGTCCAGGTGTAGCAAAAGCCACGTGTTGGTGGCAGTTGACTTGTACAGGGTCAAGTCTGAGCAGCAACTGGTCTGGTTAGACTGAGAAAAACGATAGTTAAAATTTGTAAAGGCACAAGTGAGGCATGGGCTCTCACTACTTGTGATGATGGATTGTAAGTTAAGAAGGCACTATTGAAAATTTGTGCCTCAGTCTTGGCTTTGAGGTCTGTCACAATGCTGGCATTGCCATGCAGCCAGCTTTAATCAGTCAAAAGACAAATCCTGATACAGAATGGAGAGGATTTCACCCATAACCTCTCTTGAGGGGTTATGAGTCCAGAAAATGAAATGCAATTTGTGATCTGGGGCAGGGTGTTTAGGCTCTGAAAACTTGTGGTTTTAAATGAGAGGAAATAGTTTTCTTTCTGTTGCTGTGAGAGAAAGGGCTTTGTTTAGCATAACAGATTACAAATCTAACAGAACGTGACACAGGTACAAATTTCCGGTTTTGTCCTCTCTAATAAGGAGACATTTCTAGACTTCAAGATCAGAATGAACCACTGTGATCTAGAACTGAATTGACACGTAACACCAACTGTGGCTTAGTACAGGATTTCCCCCATCTATCAACTTCAGTCTAAAATCTGTTATTGGACAGAAGTGTGTCTTGAGAAAAACATCCTTACCCATTTAGGGTTTCATTCCCAGCATCTTCTGCTGTCTATCTTTCCTAACAGGAAGGATTCCTGAAAAGACTATGTGGATATTACTGCCCTTCATCAGTCTTCAAATTACTTAAATTCAGAAAATGGGATGGAGAGGGAAAGGACATAATTTTCTCACGCATACACACCCCCCATACATTTAATATTCCTTCATGCCAGAGCTGCACAAAAAGGAGTTTAGACATAGGCAGCAGATGAAGATGACAGTGCTCCACAGCGTGCTCTCACAGAGGATCAATGTTGGGTTTGTAGCTGAATTCAAGAGCTTTGAAGCAATATCAGCTGCAGCATTTCAAGGTGGCCGTCTCCCTGACCCATGCAGCTGGATATAGAATAGAATAGAATAGAATCATTAAGGTTGGAAGAGACCTCAAGGATCATCCAGTCCAACCGTCCGTCCCCCCCCACCTATTAACCACTAAACCATGTCCTTCAGTACTGCGTCTAACCTTTCCTTAAATACCCGCAGACACGGTGACTCCACCACCTCCCTGGGCAACCCATTCCAATGCCCGACCACCCTTTCAGAGAAGAAATTTCTCCTCATCTCCAACCTGAACCTCCCCTGGCGCAACTTGCAGCCATTCCCCCTTGTCCTGTCACTAGTTATCTGCGAGAAGAGGCCGACCCCCAGCTCACCACAACTCCCTTTCAGGTAGTTGTAGAGGGCAATAACGTCACCCCTGAGCTTCCTCTTCTCCAGACTAAACAAGTCCAGTACCTTCAGCCGCTCCTCATAAGACCTGTGCTCCAGCCCCTTCACCAGTATCGTTACCCTTCTCTGGACACGCGATTACGTGGCATCCCCTGCGTCAGCATGGCTCTGAGAGCGCAGCTTAGATTTGGGTCTGACCTGGGAGTTAACTCTGAACTGCTCAAGTGTTACTTTTGGCTTCACATTGAAAGGGCCACCACACAGTCCAGGAGCAACTGTGTCAAGCATTCCCATCGCTAGTAAATTCCAGCTTGAAAGAGCCTATCTGGTCTTGGATTTGCAAGAAAACATCCTGATATCTATCCATCTCTTGACTGTTCTTCCCATTGTTCTCTCAAGGATTAGACATCTCACAGAGGAGCATGCTACTGTCTGCTACCCTGGCACCTCAGTGTGTCTCCTTGGTGCTTCATTCAGTGATACCACCTCGCTTTTCTGAAAGCTGAAGATAATTCAAATATTTCCATCTAAGACTGGCTGTGGTTAGGTCTTTCTAGTGCTGTGGAGCTAGCCCATGCATAGCCATACCTTTTTCCTCTGGCTGCAGTTGTGTAGGATGTCATTTTGCCATCTTGCCTCTGATGGATATGTAGGGTTATATTACCTACCTGCTTTTCTGGTTGTTTTTTTCTATTGCTGGTAGCCAGTCCCTCAGCATTTCTGTCTCCCAGTTGTCAGTGTTTGTTCTTCTAATGAGTGAATCTTTTCTTCCAGCACAGCCGCTAGACTGTAGCTCTCACAGCATGAGTACCTCTTGGTTTGGGGCAGGAAATGAAACAGAGCACATCTGTTACAGATCACAGCTGATGTCCTGTCACTGACCGCTGTAGTGTCAAGGCTAGAAGTGCACATAGAAGAAAGGTCACAGACATTTACTTCCCAAACCCAGTTAGCCACTCTCTGAGCCTGGCAAATGACCTGTGTACTAAATCTTGACAGAAAAGCAGAGATCAACAGTGCAGTGTCTCGGACATTTGGTCTGATTGAATGCCTGTTGTCATGACTTCATAGAGACACACAGACAGGCAGGGCTGCCTCACTTTGCCCAGAAAGCCTGAGACCCAGGAATAGCCAAGGTCCTACCACATTAAACACGCTGTACACACTCTCATGCCACCAACCTGCTCTGCTCCTCTACCTCTAAGCACAAGATCTGAAGGCAAGTCCTTCTGTTAGGTATGTTTCTTGTAGTTTGATCATATTTCCCTGAGTAAAAGAAGTGTTTTCAGCCAGTAACAGAAGCTGTTATTCAACATTTATTAAATGCTGCTCATAAATAAATTTAAAAACCTGTCACTGTTGCTTTTAGTTACTTTTGCCATAATAAATCCTGGACTGAGAGTTTCAAGCATCAAAAAAATTATCCACATGTTGAAAAAACAGAGTGTCCTGAGTCGATGTAATAGAGATGGCAATATCATTTCTCTTCCCACATGCAATTACGAGTGTGTATATATGTGTATATATATATAGGTAAGATCAGACTATTGAGGATGCAAATATGGCATCCTTTTTTGAAAGTTTCATTTGAACCCAGTAAGGAAGGGAAGTGAAAACTTAAATTAAGCACTGATGCTGGCTCATATTTTAATTGTGCTGTTTAACAATTTCTATTTTGCACCTTGTTAGAACTAGGATGTGCCATCAAGTCAGTTTTCACGCCCGGTTATAGGCATGAAGAGAGGCAACAGAGCAGAACTGTTTGGAGAGGAAATACTGTTTGGAGTTAGCTTTAATAGATGAAACTCCATTCTAATGTTAAGAAAAACTAATCCACAGGAAAGAGGCTGGATGGCTGGGCCCAAACAGTTGTGGTGAATGGAGTTAAATCCAGTTGGTGGATGGTTGCAAGTGGTGTTCCCCAGGGCTCAGTACTGGGGCCAGTTCTCTTTAATATCTTTATCAATGATCTGGACAAGGGCATCGAGTGCACCCTCAGTAAGTTTGCAGATGACACCAGGTTATGCAACCAAGTCTTCATCTGCTTGAGGACAGGAAGGCTCTACAGAGGGATCTGGACAGGTTGGATCGATGGGCTGAGGCCACCTGTATGAGGTTCAACAAGGCTCAGTGCTGGGTCCTGCTCTTGGGTCACAACAACCCTGGGTTGTACAGGCTTGGGAAAGAGTGACTGGAAAGCTGTCCGGCAGAGAAGGACCTGGGGGTGCTGGTCGACAACTGGCTGAACATTAGCCAGCAGTGTGCCCAGGTGGCCAAGAAAGCCAACAGCATCCTGGCTTGTATCAGAAATAGTGTGGCCAGCAGGAGTAGGGAAGTGATTGTCCCCCTGTACTCAGCTCTGGTGAGGCCACATCTGGAGAGAAAGAGGCTGAGGGGAGACCTTATTGCTCTCCTGAAAGGAGATTGTAGCCAGGTGGATATTGCTCTCTTCTCCCAAGTAACAAGCTGTAGGACAAGAGGAAACAGCCTCAAGCTGTGCCAGGGGAGGTTTAGTTTGTATACTAGAAAAAATTTCTTAACTGAAAGGGTTGTCAAGCCCTGGAACAGGCTGCCCAGGGAAGTGGTTGTGTCACCATCCCTGGGGCTATTTATAACATAAATGTGGTGCTTAGGAACATGGTTTAGCGGTGGACTTGGCAGTGGTGCGTTTACAGTTGGACTTGGTGATCTTAAAGGTCTTTTTCAACCAAAATGATTCTATGGTTCTATGACTCCTGATTCCCATTTATTAGTATGACACATCAGCCACTGGGAGACAGTAAAAGAAGGAATTAGTCCACATCATTGGAAAATATAAGACTCTTAGCCAGACCCAGCAAAACGGGACCCATTTATTCAGGTACATAGTACCAGTGATTTTATTTTATTCCTGGGACAAGTTGGAGAAGGATATGAAAAGTACTGTTTCTCTCACAGTCTAGAGAGAGCACATGGGCCTGTGGTCCAGTCTGTGTGTGTAGATAGTAAGGGCAAAGATACAGCACCGGCCTTTCAAACTCTGCTGCAGAGTCCTTGTAGCAATTCAGGTATATTTTCCCTTCATTAATATTGTCCTTTTGCTCAATGGCCTTTCCCTTGAGATCTTATTTTCAGGTGGAAAGATTTAAGGAACCATGCAAAAGTGACTTTAGGCACTGAGTGACACAGGCAACTTTTTGTTTGCAACAGAAATTATATCTCTTTCTCTTCATTAAGTCCTTTTAGATCAACAGAGAGCTGTATGCTATGAAACTTGCTGGTTTTTTCAACTCTAGTAGGAGTGTGAACTACTGACATAATATCACGGTGGTACTCCCTGATGTAATACATTTATTAACCAGTACCAATATAATTGCAGGTATTGCTTTCTTTGTGCACACTGTTACTGATATAATGTTCATTCTATTGCATCAACTGTGTTTTCTTTATCTCTTGATGTTCCCATTTCTATATCCTTTGAATCTGCATTTATACGTGTAGGCTGGTATCTGCATGTTATCAAATGCTGTATTTCAAACTTGGAGACAGGACATACAGTTAAAGGCAAGATGACAATGGGAAAGAAACCATCAAAAACCTTGGCTGTTGTTGTAGGAAAGGTGGTGCATACACAACGGTCACCTTTGTTCTTTATTTACCACACTATATTTGGATTCGTAATCCTTTAAGACTGGTTATTTCTGGGTAGTAACTCTCTTGGACCTCTGACATATACTTTCAGCTGAGGAAAGAAGTTCACAAACGTACAGGGGAAAAAAAAAGTGAGAAAGGGAAAGCTGATGTGTCCATTGCTCCAAGGAGACTCAACTAAGGTATGAAGGTGACATCAGAGAAGAATTTGAATTTATGCCCAAGATTAGAAATATTACAATACAAAGTTGTGGTTTAGTGCTTGCCACAGAAACAGGACTCGGAGTTGGTGAAGGTCTGTATCAGGGTTTGCCCATTCCAAAGTTAAAGCTGCTTTAATTTAGTGCAGGGTTTGGGCTTCCTGCTTACTTTACCCTGTTTTTAGCAAGCCTTTAAGTTCAACTATGTAAGAAATTAAATGAAATCCTAAGACTTGCAGAATATACATTATTAGCTGATGTTTGCTGATCTTCCTCACCATACGCAAATCATGATTTAATCTCTGATCAGCTACTAAATGCCAGGGCAGGTGGCAACTTCTCATTGAGAAAGGAGAAAAAAGTATAAGAGTAGTTTTTCTTTGATTTTTAAATATAATAAGTGTTGTGGAACATCAACAAGTATCCCCAGCAGAGCTGATGACAGAGCACAGAGAAGATTTCACAGCTACCTTTTAGTCTTCCTACTGTGGTCATGAAAGGTTGGCCGCTTAACAGTCGCTCAGAGCTCTTCACCAGGCTCACTGCTCTGACAAGGGGACCCTATTTTTTCTGCTGCCTGAAAGAGGCAGCCCGAGGAGATGAGACAAGTCAATCTAAACAGAACAGTAAACCAACAGAAATATGGTTGTCATTTATTCAGTGTACAGAGAGAGTACATCTATCTGCAAAAAAGTATGCATGTTGGGGTTTTTCGTATTAATTCTTGATAGACATGTCTGCTCTGATAAGTATAAGCAGTCATCCTTTCACTCAGTTTAATAAAACCTCAAGAAACAACATGTTCTCAATAATGTAAAGACATTCGCTTGGTAGTACGGTAATAACTTTTCAGATGGAATGACCTAGTGCTTATATGACTGCACAATGTGCCTGTAAACAAATTTGAAAAGTAAGTTTGCTGCTGTAGTGTTTATTGGCTTTACATTGGCCAGTACTTACAAAGTAGAATTTGTAAGTATGCTTAATTTGTTAAAACTTCCTAAATGGGGGAAAGTAAACTGTAAGCCAATCAGATGCTTACTGTAAGCTTTAAAAACTATTTATTCAGCTGGTATTTGTGCCTTAAGTCCAATATCGCTATTAGAACACTGGAATAAAACCGAAGCCTTTAATACAGTTCATTATTCTAGAAAGCTGGGACTAACTAATCCTTCCTCCCACTGGCCCCCAAGTGCATCCCTCAACTAGTGAACTCTCTGTTCTTAAAGCCCCCTAATACACTTTTTATTTCTGTTGTCACTTTCCCACCCTTCAAGGCACATAAGGTGGTGACACATATCATGCACCAACATAAACTTTATTTTCGCTGATGCCTTTTGGTATTGGCAAGTACTTAAAGATAGTTTACTTAATATAATAAACAGACTGTATGTAGTATCCTTCCTGTGATTTCAATTTGCCATCATACAGGAAGCGTACAGCGTTTGGAGCTGAAAAGTCAGGCTTCTTTCTTTGCAAGCGACAGGCTAGAAAATATTCTGAAATAAATATAGAATCATAGAATCATAGAATCATTAAGGTTGGAAGAGACCTCAAGGATCATCTAGTCCAACCGTCTCCCTACCACCTATTACCCACTAAACCATGTCCTTAAGTAACAGATCCAACCTTTCTTTAAACCCACCCAGGGATATATATATTCACTTTTTTATATGAAAGGAATGTCCATAAAGCTTAGAGTATTTTAAAGCAGCAAAGTCTTTCAAATAAAGTAAAGAGGAATTAAAGTCTATATGTCAATTAACTTCTCTTGAGTTTATGCAAAAATCATGCATTTTCTTCTGTGTCATTGGTTCCTTAATGTTTTCCCTGATAATCTTCATTTCTTTTAAAGCATCAACAGAATTGTATGATAAGTCATACGCCAAAGGTGTTTTGCCAAATTTAAAAGACATTATAGTAACTAGTTTCTTGCAGGAATTCTAAAAAAAATTAATCATACTGAGGCAACAGAGCAGACCTCAGTAATTGGCAGGCCAACTACTTTTTTTGGCAAAGATAGTGGCAAAAACCTCATCATAATTTCTTCTGCAGGTTTTTTCAACTAAGCTGGGCCTTCAGTAGTGTTATGCCAAGCTGAGATGTCTCTTTACGCAGTTTACAAACTCAGTAAAATCAGACATCCAAACAGATGAAGATGAAAAATGTTTGCTGTAGCCTTTCCCAGTCGCCAAGTGGATGTTTATCAGCAAATACCTATTATAGGCTGAAAAGAATCAAATTACTTTTAATATGATGGTAACATCTGATGCAAGACATTGTTGTCTTCTACAGCTAAATAAGTTGAATGTGAATGGACTTGACAGCATGTATTATGAAACACATTACGGTCTGGAGACTGGGTGTCGCCCTAACAACCAGACGATATTTCCTTAATTAAGTATAATTTTTTCCCTACGTGATCACAAGAGGATTCTGCAACTCTGGTGAATTAATGGTCTGGCAAATGCATGTAATTCTCTGCTCTAGGTAACTGTCAACTTCAAACACATTAAGCTGTCTTAGGAAAGCTGCAGATGCTTGATTTGTTTTCCCAAATTCTTTTCCTAAAGTATTAAATGGAGTATATTTAGAGACTAGAATATATGTATTTTCTATTTTAAAATAATATATTTACTGTCTGTAAGTAATTTTTTAATCCTTGATATATTTTCTCTCCATCCCATACTTTTTTGAATGGTTTATTTGCAAAAAACTGTCTTGCTTACTGAAAGACATTGGCTATCAGATTTTTCCACTGCGTGTCTGGCACATGGGTTAGCTACACTAAATCAGAAGGCTTCCTTCGCCACTGCCCTTTCTTCATTTTTAGGTTCCTGAATTTATACACAAGAATAACTATCAGTCTGTCACATCTGTAATCACAGCAAGTTCCTCCAAGCATACCTTTGCAATAAACATCTTTGCGAAGAAAGCTAGGTGTTTTAAGGCTTTGGAACATCCTAAATTAATTGCAGCCACTGCTGCCGGCAGTGCGGGGCTGCACGAAGCTGTGGTGTGGGTGTTACTTTCCACTTACCCCATCACACATCACAAGTGGGAGCTCACCTTGTCTGTCATCAAAAGCCCTGATGCAATTGTCCACCTCTAAGCCACAGGAGAAGAGTGCTCATAGAGGGCATTGAGAACTATCAGTTGACAAATTTGGTTTGAGTGTTTATAGTTTGGTAGAGTGAAAATGCTGTCTTACGGTATGGGTCATTCTGAACATAAAGATCATGATTTCTTACCGTAACCAAAAAGTGCAGGTGGATGTCCAAACCCCAAGAGGAGTAACCCTGATATCCCAGGCCACTGGTTTTGAACATGCAGCAAGAACATAATTTTCCTTGGTCACGATGCTACTTCAGACTCTTGCACTGTGTCTACTGTGCAGGGACTGCCGAATGGGCTGAACGAGTGTATGGCCCACAGATTTGCTTTCAGGCTCTTTCAGTAAAAGGAAAGATAATTTTTCAGCGTAAGAGAAGAGTAGCATGAAAGAGAAGAATGTCATGTAAGGAAGAAAGAAGGGCTTTTTGAATAAAATGTTAACCCTACTATGCTAGAAGAAATTTTGTGGTGAAAGTTTGTGACTGTCTTGATTTGTAAGGACCCATGCCAACAAAGGAGAAGGTTAACAGTGTGGTAATTCATTAGAATGAGTTAATCTATGGAATGATCTATGTATCTATGTAAACCAGGGCAAATTAATACAGCTGAGGAAGAGGCAAAAGTGTTCACAAGTGTTGCAGGTTTGATACTTGCACACTGATCAGCTTGTTTTGTAAGCATTTGTTTGGAATCACGATAGATATTCTGTGGAGGCTAGTTTCTGTAATTTGCCAAATTTCTCTAGGGACTCTCTGTCAGTGCACGAAATGTAATCCACTATGTGATATGAAACAAGCGGGTATGAATTTCATATGCTGAGGGTAATACAAAAAGGACTGACCAAGCTGAGCCTACCTCCTCTTTACTATTGCATGCAAGTAATGAGTTTGCAGAGACTGCAGAATCTGTGCTTCTCAGAAAGGATGTGCATAGGCAAAATACTGCTGGACAGGAGGAAAGATTGAGTTGGTGCTTCCCCAGAATTTTTTTTATTTTTGTTTATTTTTAATTTGCACATGAAAATTTGAAATCATTTGTTTCTAATCAGATTCTTGGCAATGCAGTCACGTAGCTGCACGTAAATGTGAGAGAGACACTTAACAACAGGTGTGCTGTGGTTTTTGGAACTAGTTTGTTTCAAATTCCTGTTAATAGGTGGATTTTGTCAGTAATCTCCGTGGAAAAAATGACAGTTGTTTTTTTTTAATATATTCATTCACATTTTTCATACTTTGTAGCAGATGTAATGTTGTGATTGTTTATGCAAATGTATAGTGTGTGCACACAAACATACATATGCACAAAGTAGAGCTATTATTTCATATGAAGAAATAGCTGGAAATACCTCCTTATTTCACTGTCTGCAAGAAAAGGAGCAGACCACTCTCTTTCTGACTGACTTTCTTGAACCAACACAGGAAATAGCATTTTACACCATAGAACTGAAGAGAATCAACACTTCGCTAAGGCGTGAGGTTACCAACATGGAACCTCGGGGGGTGGGAGAGCAAAAAACCAAGGAATATGAATGACAAAGAAGCTTTCTCCAAAGCTCCTCTGTCATGCCGTTTGTTTTATTTTCGTTCAAAGTCTTGTTCTTGCTTTAGTTCATATGATCTTTGTTATAAATGCCTTTGTTTTTCACATGGAGAAGAAAAATGCTTTTAAATGCCACGTATGTGTGTTAAGTGGGTGTCACTACCAAACTCACTGTCAATAGCTGGTCTTACTTAATCAGCTATAAAATGTCATGAGTAAGACTTCTTAATTGAGACTGGAAAAATCCAAGATAATTACCATAATAGTTTGAAGATCTCAGAGACTGAGGGTTTTAGAAATCAGAGAAAATTGGGGACATATGTGTTCCGTCTGTAAGATTGTTCTATGTAGGATATGGAAAAACAGAAATGACAGGCATTTTGTAATGTACAGTAGCATTCATCATAGAAAGAACATATGCATTTGTTTGTCAGAAGCAATGAAGTAAAAAATGACACTTAATTGGAACTGACATAAAATGGCCTCATTAGTAGTACAAATAATATATGTGTGTAGCTTGGTTGTCAATAGGAACAAAACACATTTCCTCTGACAGATATATTAGTCTCTTTTAAGATTCATGTCAAGTTTTCAGCCAGGTTCACTCATTTAGGGAATGCTGCTTTTTTTTTTTTTTTTTTTCTGGGTGAAATGTTGAAGTGTAAATGATGTGTGTTTGTAGGGTGCTGTGATAACACCAACAATGGACCACACTATGTCAATGCAGCCAGCAAGCATGATGGGCCCTCTGACCCAACAGATGAACCACCTTTCCTTGGGCACAACAGGAACGGTAAGGTCATAGATTATACTATTTACTTTCCATATTGCAAAACATTTATTGCTTACTGAGTTTCTCAAGGTAATTTATTACATTTGGGTTTTCACCTTTTTGCAGTTTAATATTACTGTAGTTAATATTGGGGTTTTTTTCCATGGCCAGAGATGTCTGGCCCTGTCTGGGCAAACATATCCAAGTGCCTTTCATCATGACCCAAACTTGGTGTACTACAGAGACAGTATCTTCATATCACTGTGTCACACAAGCATGTGTCTACAGACATGTTTCTAAAACCATCATAAAGTCAGCATTAGGTATTACAGAACAGAAATTGCAAAGTAGTATGAGGAATACAACAGTAGGTCAACAAAACCTGCTCTTTACTTAGAAGGAATTCTAAGTACTTCTCTATCAATTTGGGTTTTAATCAGAAATTTTTTGCTTGTCAGTCTAGAAAGTTTTATACCACTGGGAAATGAGAGTTCTGGCTTTGTGGAAGGATCCAGTACTCACTTCTAACCCATAGCAGCCAGCCACACCTAGTTTGCTCCAGGCTCAGAAATGTGATTTTGGGTCAAGGTCAGCTGTGTTTCCAGTATATTATGTTTAAACATGCATATTTCAACAATTATTTTCTCTTTAAGCTGTGTAAGTCAGACTCAATTAACATACCTAGTGTCAGAGAAAGGCAAAACGTACTCATAATAAAAATTACTAAAACTCTGTGAAATATTCCTGAAGTACAACAGCCTACACACAGTGTATGGTGGTCTGATCTGTAAATGTGGCACATGCGTGTATATTTTTATGAACATGCAGCCATAAACATTACACTTACATGTCTTTAGCGTGCACAGGCTAAATAATTGCACTATGCGCAATAATTACATGAAAAATCTGTTATGCATTTACTTTTTTTTCCCTATTTCACCACTCTACTACTTGATACTAATCTACAGGAACACAGATTTTCAACTTTGGGTAGTTTTGGGGCCTTTTTTTGTTTGGATTTTTTTTTTGAAAATTGAATAAGGTACTGAATAAAGTTGCATCCTTACAAAGTTATTTCACTCACTGTATTGGGTCTTCCTTTTCCTCCTTTCTTCTCTTCCTCCCTTTTTTTCTTATCTGTTGAATTTAATTCTAACCCTAGTGTCTTTTCCCATTAAAAAAAAAAAAACAAAAAACAACTCTGTTGAGATCTGAGACTTCTGTATTTACTTCTGAGCAAAATTGAATATGATGGTTCATTGTTTATTCCTGTTATTTTAAATGTTTCATTCAACAAAAAGTAGGAATTACATCTCAAAGTCAGTATCAACATTTTTCCCCTCTGAAGAGATGAAACTGAAGTAAATACTAGGACTAGTGAGAATTTCTGCATGTGTAACTACTGTGATTCAAAAGCATGTTTAAAAATTAAGACAAGAAAATGGAAAATGAATTCTGGTTGTGCTGCTGGGCAGCTCCTATGAATTTTTACTTCTCTCTGTCTTTTTAATTTCCGTGATTCTTGCAGACATTGTCTTCTGCACTCATTTTCTCACAACCGTAATGAAAACTAGAAAATTCCCAGCTAATGTTCTCTTCCCACTTGAGATGAAAATTACAATGCTTATAGTAACAAATCCATAGTAAGAAATCCATTTGTGGAGGCGGGGGAAGGACTCTGAACGGTAGTAGGTGATCTAGTAGATGACACTAAGATCCTGAATTTATTTTGCTGCAACTGAAAGTAAAGAAAATCTTCCCTTCTTTTTCCTTGCCCTTTATACAGCCTTTATCTTTCAAGAGCACAGCATTCCCTGACAACTTCTTGAAATACATTCAGAGGTATACCATATAGGTTTACGCTTACTATCTTTAAAACTCCTGACTCATTTACAGAAAATTTAAAGAGCAAGAAAGGGTAAATGATTGATGGGTGTTACAATATCCATAAGCTTTTCATAATGACACCCTATTTTGTCACATACAGGATTTCTCTTTGGTAAAAACATAATCAGCACCATATTCAGTTACAGTCCTTATGCAAGTGTGATAATCATGGAGGTCATCAGAAATTCCTCCTGTCAGGAATTAAAGGTAGAACTTTAGGATTTGGGCTGCCAGTAGCAATTTTGTTGGATGCATCCATCCTCACATGAAATGGAATTTTCCTAACATGATCTTCTACAGAAAAAAAAATTGGGGGAAATGGACAACCTGTTTAGAGTTATGATTTATTTAGAGATATTTTTACTTCATTTATTCTGAAGTCTGAATTTCAGTCCAGAGAGAGGAGCATTGAGAGCATAAAGCCATGACGAATTGAGCCAAGTCCAAAACATGCTACTGCGAGTACCTCAGCAGGACAAAGTTTTATGGGACATATAAGACATTAACTATACATTTCTGTTATGAACATACTTTTTTAATTTTATCCTTAAAACTGTGCAACAGGGTGCCATAAAGAGCCACCAGCTATCTTTCAAGAAACCAGCCAGTTTTTTTTAAGCAAGCAAGCCAAAAAGTCACAAACAATTCTGCTCAGTGTCAGCTGTAACTCTGTCCCAATTTAATTTAAAAGCTTGCAGTATGCAAAACAGTTGTTATTAAAAGATTTTCGTACATGCAATTCCTTAGACAAACCATTTTGCTAATTAACATAACGTGTTTTTCAGCCAAAACAGACCTCTGTGGTCACTTAAGTAAGAGTTGACTTCAAACCCACTTCCAAACTTGCCTGATTCACGATGAATGCTGGGTTTCTAAAATATTGCTTCAACAGAAAATCTATTCTCTACTAAGCAAGCTAGAGAAATAGCATAAAGGCCTTTGCATGCCTCATATCCTGTGGGAATTACTTTCCTTTTGATGCTCTCTAAAAGATTAAAATACTCTGTCCAGCCTAGAGCTCTTCCAGAGGGGAGACCCTTCACTCTTTAGCCCTTTGGTGAGGTGGCTTGCCTGAGTAAGAGTGGCTTCTGCCAATTCCTACCTTGACACCAGAAATTTGATTTTAGTTTTGATCTTTCAGCCTTGAAGCACACGTTAAACCCCATGTGAATTTGGGGGGCAGCTGCCTCCATTCATGCCTGCATTTGATTATTTAGTCATGAGGCCAGGGTTTGGGGGGCATTTCTGACTAAGTGCTGGCAGGGCTGCTCACTTCCAGCTGGGAGCATCCAATTCAACTGCCAAAACAGAGCAGTTCTCCTACAGCCCCACTCACAGCTAGCTGCCTTCCCGTTGTGCTACGGGTAGCCTTCACTTACTGGCCCCAAAAAAGCACAAAGAATTTTTTTTAGGAAACCGCTTGCTACAAATAGGAACACGAAGTTTTCTTTCTCTCCAAAATCCCCCAAAGAATGCATATTTAATTTTATTATCTTTTAAAAATACTCTTATTTCTTATCTGTTACTGAATTGTCTGCATAAAATCAGACATCTCTGCTTAATCAGGAGGATACACTAAGGCTATCAAGATGTCAGGCCAAGTAAAAAGCTACAAATCCATCTTTACTTGATTTCACTGCCCACCTCATGAAAACATACAGCTGCAGCAAATATTCCAGCCCAAAGGATAGTATAGGGCACAAGGGGAAGAGAGTAGGTAATGGTCTGCAGTTTGTGGCAACTTGA
Organism: Psophia crepitans; assembly: GCA_013399095.1. Lineage (NCBI taxonomy): Eukaryota > Metazoa > Chordata > Aves > Gruiformes > Psophiidae > Psophia > Psophia crepitans. The sequence goes on along the minus strand of VWZZ01003428.1, from coordinate 508,828 downwards.
ACCTATGTTACATGCCGTAAGAGAATTCCATGCAGTATTTGCATCTCCCAGTTACTGTGTGATTTGTGCTTCATCCACTAAGAACATAATTCCTTTCTGCATTTATGAAAATCAAATTGATTTCTGCCAGTGAAACTATAGTTTATATTACTGATGAATTGGGAGGCAAATGTGCTGCTCTGATCACCTCCCCAAATCTGCCTGAAATCTGGAGTTAAGCAGAGAATCTGCCAGAGGGGCGATTTCTGCCTTATTTATATGTATTTTTCATACAAACCTCTTCACTCAAAAAGAGCAGAAAGCATTTACATGGGTGGGCTGGCTGTGGGCAAATATGTAAAGAAAACCTAAGCTTAAATTCTGTCAAGATTACAGCAGAAAGGCCATAACTGTATATTCTGACTAATGCTGACAACCCAGCCTCAGCTTCTACAGTTGTATTAACGCGAAATTTTAATGCCAGGAGGCATGATGTGAAGACAACGCATTTTAACCTTGAATTTTTTCTTTTGTTTACTAGTTTATTATTATTTATTACAGTAAATCTTGCTTTGTCTTTGTAGTATTCATCTGCAGTTAGGTCTGCTATTAAAAAAGGTACCATAAAGGGAGAATAGAGTGAGTGAGTCTGTATGGGTAGCACTGAAAGGGTAGCATTAGTATGTGTTTAATAATGTATGGAGTCTGGAATTGTTCCATCATCAGCCTGTCATTCAAAATGTTTCCGATACAGCCATTGATCTGACATCTGTTTCGTGGTTTAATAAAGTTGTGATTGATGGCCTGAGTGGATATAATACAAAAACCTTTAGAGATATAAAACCCGAGCAGACTGAGCACTGCTTTTAGTCCCTGTTGCTTGGCTCTCCTTTACTGCAACGCTTCCACGTTTGGCCATCAGCAGCAATAATTCGCCTCTTCAGCAGGAAGAAGATTCGCTCTATTCTTTCTCCTCTGCTGCTCATTCCTGAAGGAAGTTTTCTGCTCAGCATTTTCTTGGTCTGGGTTTCGCTCCCCTCCCTGCTGTTAGTATCCATTTCAGCTACCACTTGGGTTCCTGTGTCATCCAACAGATCGAGGCAGACTTTGTTAGTCCTCGTTGGCAGAGGGGTAATGCCAGGGTATTTTTCCCCTCACTTGTGGAACTGCCTTACCGTAGGCTTGTTTCTTCTTAAACCTTTGAGGCCCACACCAATGGGAGAGTGAGTAGAAGCCAGTTTTTTTACTAAATCTGCTAGCTCGACTGTGCTGCTTAATTTTCTTCATGCTTGCAGACAGTTCACTCAGCTTTCAGTTTCTAATTTAGAAACACAATAGGCAACTTACAAAATAAGCTTTCCAGCAACAAAAAAAAAAATTGTTTAATTGTTCAGGATACCTCTGTATTAAAAACACAGTCAGGTAGAAGAACTGCGTTGACATAATGTGGGATTCTGTTGAAACTGCACACCACCCTAACTCAGCTTTCCTGGTTTATAGTATCACCAGAAATCTCTCAGTGGAATAACAGGTTTGTTATGCGGGTACATCAGTCTTATCTTTCACTCTGTTAGTTCTTTTTGTTGCCAGCAGAGCTTGATGATATCTCCACACCCTTCAATGAAACAAGCAACTTCTTCTAAGTTTTTTATCTTTTATTTCCTTTGGATACTCCATGGTCACCGGTGGTTTAAAATGTCGCCTAAAGGCCTCAGCAGAATAACTGCTTTGTTAGATAGAGTTGGGGTTTTTTCTGTTTAATCTGCAATTCTATTTGCACATATTACAGATACATGGAGCTGAAACATCATCGCGTTCCCCTGGTGTTCACATCCTTGTTACAAAAAGCTCTCTGTGTTATTCTAATTATATGTGGCAAGGCTCCTGAAGAGTCACAGGAGCGAAGTTTTGCAGTTTTGTGCCTTTCGCGTTATCAGGTGTTAATCTTGAACCTCTTTTATTTTATTTATTGACTGACTGTTTCAGTTACTGTTCATGTGGAAAGTGTAGGACTGAACCCATTGCAAATGAAATTAGCATAGTTCAGGCTGAAACTAAGATCATCCTTGTCCATTTACTCAGCCAAGGTCCAGGGCAAATGCAAGTGATCAACAACATTGAGCTGTCTGGAGCAGGAGATCCATTTAAGGAGAAATTATTCTGGTTGGAAAGGAAAGCAACAGCGTAAACTCTGTCAAGATTTATAAAAAACAAATACTCCTCTCACACCCACCTTCCCAAACAGCCTCTTGAAAGGCAGCTCCAGTTTGCTTCACACATAATTTGAGATAAAAGAGGGGCACTTGGTGCAACTGCAAAACACCAAATTCCAAGCAGTCAACAGGGAACAAATAACTTTTTGATGAAGTGTTTGATCAATTTGCAGAAATCGCTGCCACTAAATAATATTGAGACAAATAGGTTAGCAATCTTGAAAAATAGATTCAACATTTCTATAAGGAGACATTTGCAGGTGCAACAGCAGGGCGGAAAAATCCTTCATTTGACAGAGCAGGCCAAACACCTGGTAGGGCGAACGAGGAAATATGTGATCTTTTCCCTTTTTTGGACTATTTTGAAGCCCCACAGTCTCTTGTAAGAATAGGGCTGATCAGCCCTCGTGTAGAGGTGGCTCTTTCTAATCAGCTCTCTCAGCATGGGATCCACAGTCTACATTTGACCATAGCTGTGGTTAGATGGTATTTTTGAATGAATAGTTTATGAAATCACATTTCTGTAGTGTTCACTCTTCCCTTCTGAACTCAGCTTTACTTTCTTACCATTTGTTGGTAGTGGCTTACTGTTTGCTTTTATGTGCGAGTATGCCTACCTTTAAAACCACTGCCTGCCATAGGCAGAGAAGGAGAATGTAAAAGGAGAATGAACACGGATGGAGGGAATTCCATTTTTGGTTCAAGCATCCCTTCATATGAGCCCAACATATCAGTAGCTTTTATTTTGTGTTAAATTTTACCTTCACACAACAGTTCCACAAACAAATAGGTGCTTTTGTTGAGGACTCTGTGCCTCTCTTTGAGGTATCAGCTACTGATTCAGAGTGACATTAGTCCAAATTCCCTTTCAGAGAAGGACTGCAACTCCCTGATTGTGGTGATAAAAAGTTAAATCAATGCAAAGCAGCAGTGATGGATCAACAAAACAAAAAGTATCAGCCAAAAGAGCCATAACTAATATAACTTCATTTTCATTATCAGACAACTGTCATTCATAGTATTAATTTGCAGCTGACTTCACATACCTGTGAACTACAGTATTTAGAGGCTTGTTTCTCATATATTTTCTTATATATAGCTGCTGCAGTTCTATTTTGTGATTTCTAGAAGTGCCACCTGGTGATACTTTGAAGGACGATGGGAATGTAGTTCAAAGCCACCTCTTCCAAAGCATGTTTGTTATTTAGTGACAGCCATGCACTGCATATAAACCGAACTTTTTTATTTTGCCATAGTGAATAGAAACCAAAACCCATAACACTTAACAGTATCTGGCATATAGCTAGTGATCAGCAGCATATCCAACACTCAAAAGGCTCACCTTTAGTCATACTCCCAGAAATTTTTGTTCATATGTCTGCTAGAGATGACCCAAGATTGTGAACTCATTTTGCTAGCTACTTGTAGATCATTCCGTTAAAAACTTTGAATATTAAAAGGAAAAAAGTACACGTTCACATGAAATTGTGCTGAAACCACAAATAATTGGGAGGTTTTGGGGACAGAAGGTAGGTTTAGTTTGATTTGGTTTGGCTTTAGTGATTTGGATAAGATTTAGCTGAAAGAGGCTCTTTATTTAGCAGACAGAGAAGTAGGAAAGAGGAAAAAATAATAGGATAAAAAGAGCTGAAAATAATTCCAGGTTTGAAACATCCTGCCATGCCTGACAGACTCAAAAAGGTGGAAAACAGAAGTGCTCTACATGTCAGGTCTGTCATCTGTATTTTCTTGATTTGTTTCTCTTTTGTAAATGTGTTTTCCATTTTGTAATCAAGAACATAACTCTTTGCCTTATTAGAATGAAACTTGGTTTTGCTGTCCTGCCTGTGTTTAAAGTACTCAGGTGATTCTGACAGAAACAATGAAATGGCTTTCCAGAGAAGTAATGAATCCAAATCATCAGTGGTGCGGACGAACTCTTGTGGGGCCTCTGTAATCTAAGACAACTTTGAGTATTTTAGAGAGGTGAGGTTTTGGGGTTTTTTTGCCAAACTATGATCATGTGAAAAACAAGAAGTGTCTCCCAGAGGTGGTGCTTCCACAGCTCTTCTCTGCCAAGAGCTGAGAAACAGTCCTACGCTCATGTCTCCACACGCTACAAGTATGTGTAAGCACAGCAAGAAGTCCTGAAATCCTTGAAGGGGCTGTATCCTCAAAGGAAAAGAACAAAATGATGAATTACATGGAAGAACAGCTAGTTTCTGCTAAGCACTGTTGCAGTCCTTCACACAATATCAGTTCTGTCCAAGGTGAGGTACTTGACTTGTATCAACTTCAATTACAAATGTCGTAAACTTTAGCTAAAAGAAAAGGGCACGAAGGTGATAGACAACAGTAGCTTCTAACACAAGGTAGGTACAAGAATGGCATCCGTGGCAAGGAGAAAGTGATTTTAATGGTACTAACAGTATAAATTAGAAGCTGGAAGTAAAATAGGGAAAGCATAACTTGCATATCTTGCAGAAATTAGTAATATATTAAAAGCTAGACTAGTGTTTGAAATTAATCAAAGAAAGGTCATTGTTTAGGACACCTAAAACACAACTGGGCCAAATGCCTCAAAATCCACAGGAGGACTTTCAGACATTGACACAAACGCGAAGCAACGGTCTAACAGCCTTTTTTCACCTCCAACCTCTGTTTTTCATTGCAAAGAAACATTGTCATTTCAGTTCAAAACAATAATAATTTAATGTTTATCTTCTATTCATTTAAGTACTGAGAATTCAGGAAATTATAAAAACTTTTTAAAATGTTTACTGAGCATGGTGTACCAAGACTCAGACAAGAGCTGTACGTGAAAATAACATTTAATTTTCAATGTCTGAAGTTTACACAGTCAAAGAGTAAACATATGTTGCAAGTGACCATTCACAGTATTCACACAGAAAAAACCATTTGAGAGTTAAGATTGACTCATTTCAGCGTGTGTTGTGTGGATTAGTAAGTATACTACTTGCTTTTGGCTGGGTTTTTGGTTGGTTTTTTTTTTCCCCCAATAGGTGGGTACATTTTCTTAAGCAAAATGTTTCTGAGCAGCAACCTTTGAATTACATTCCCAGTGTTTTCTCATAGGGAAAACTTCACTTTCAGGGGCATTGGGACTTCACAGAAACACTCGATTATGGATGCTGCCCTGTTTCTGAAGGTGACACACTGCCATGTTATTGAAACACATGCAATGCCGTTGAAAATTAATTTAGTTTGGACAGTGTTCAATGTTTTTTACATTTTAATCACAGTGACAAAAATAACCTGTGTGTTGGGCAAAGGCCTGGACCTGCAGATGCTCGCAAACGTAATACTCCATTGAATTTCACTGCCTTTCCCCACAGTGTATCCCACTGAACTTCAGTGCACAGTGCATTTCAGAGTTAATCCACATGGCTTATCAGATGGTTGGCAAGCTGGTAGCCCAAAGGTTTAAACTTCCTCTAAGACAAATTGCCCATGGTTTTGAGGTATTTTTCTTATTTTCAACCGGAAAGAGCAGCCTGTTCAGGGTTCTCTCATTTGTGAAGCAAGGTTAAATGAAGGAGCTAAAGGTACAGTCTTCATACACTATGTAAGACACTGGGATCCTGTATAGACAGTGATTTCAGCCTGAAGTTCTCAAAAAAGGGTAAGCTTTGTTCCAGTGATTTACAATTCCATAGGGAGCTGCCAATGGCAATAACCTCTGTGCCCTCAGATGGTATTTTATTATTTGTGAGTTATGGGCTATTCTGTGTCAGTGCTACACCGCTGTAGAATCCTCTTGCTCCTAAAAGACTCAATTTGGGAGGAGAGTTCTGCTATAACTAATATTTACTATGAAACAGCTCAGTCAGCACATTTCATTAAACTGTAACAAGGGGTTTGAGAGCAGCTGCATCGAGTGAATTTGGGAGTTTGCTGAATTGAGTTGTTTTTCTAGCAAGGTAAATGAACTGTTGAACACAGCGGATTTCTGCTGTGTGGCAAATGAGAGCTGCACCACGTCGGGACGGGTCCAGGGAGCAATCATGTCTCAAAGAGGCAGATCCTTTTCCAGTCCCGTGGAGACAGCTCTATCCTTTGGGATTCATTATGGCTTTTGAATGTGATAGGCACACCTGTATGCTTCTAATTTTGCCTTTTCATTTTAGTAGTTGTGATATAGCAACAGCCAGTTTCTTAAGAGTTTAGTGTCTAAATGTCCAAATTATTGAGCATTCTTCAGCCTCAATTCTGTTTCTCTTGGGGGTTTCCCTCAAATCAGTATAATATTCCTATGATGCAAACTGGTTTCACCGATGCAAAAACTTCATCGCATTTGTGTTCTCTGGCCTGCTAACCACCATTGTACATGGGTTTGCTGTATAGATCAAACAGAGCAAAGATGGTATAATTTCCAAACTGACCTTCCCCGCCTCCC
>VWZZ01003428.1:456026-502119 GCA_013399095.1 Psophia crepitans | reverse complement strand
CCCCCCCCCAACTACCAAAGCTCCTGACTAATCCCTTTCTCCCATACTGTTTCCCCTGATTCTGCTCTGCTGCCAACCCTTCCCACCTAAAACACCTGCACTGGGCTAAGATAACAGGTTCTAGTTGTTCTTTTTCCAATGACCATTTTTAACAGTGCTAATTGAAGTGACAAAAATATAATAATGAGGTAAAGTGAGTATTTGGCTATGATGGTATTCCCATGGATGGTCTTGCCTGATCTATTGACAGAGTCCAAACTGATGCTCAGAATATTAGTAGCCAAAGGTAATTTTCTAGCAAAAACTATTTTGCTGCCTTCTTTTAATATGCAGGTGCTCCTAACTAGCTGTTAGTAGGGCTGATTTCCTGTGAAGATAACGGACTTTTCTCAGAAACATTAGTTTTCTAATAATAAATAGTAAGTAATAAATGACTGCTTCATGAAGGCCATCATAATTTGATTCATAGTATTTTATCTTAATTGAGGTTTTCTACTTTGATGTAAGAAAAAGGGTATCTTTTTTTTCATGCGCACTTTCTAGAAGAGTAATTGTATTACACAAAGTTTATTAGTAAGTAGAAAATAATACAAGTAGCAACAACTTCAAATTTCCTTGATGTGTTATAGTACATAAAGAAATAGTAGACACAAACTCCATTCAGTGTATGGAGAATAGTGGAATAAGGAGGTTTCCTTATTTTATTTTGTATAGCTTCTGTCTGAACTACTGACAGCAGAAGACCACTGACCTTCCTGAAATTTCTGTCCTGTGTTTAAAACTGAACATAGTACAGTTGGAAATCAGAAAATGATTGATGGAAAACTTAAAAGTAATTAACCTGCAACAGAAGGCAAAGAAAAGAATGATACGTTTCAAGGCTTATAAATCCACTTTTCTTTTTCATTAATTTTCATACAAATGTCATCAACAGAGTTATATTTTCTTGTGTTTCAAAAGGGAAAAAGAAGGCTTAAGCATCACAGCATCATCTCGAATTTATTTTTAATATTAGGATTTCTACTTTATTGCATACACTGTTGGATATGTGTTCCAAGGAATGGTAATCTATGATTGCAATTACAAGTCTAGCACAGAAGTGTCTCTGGCCTGTAATTATCCCAGAGAGATCTTTCCAGGCAGACTTAGGCCCATTGCAAATGAAGAAATGGCTGCACTTAACTGTTAGTTTGAAGCACTTCTTTTTTAGGCAGTTCAGTTTATGTAGCTGTGGAGCTTCTGTGGAAATACGTTAACCCCAGCTGTACGTATCATGCAGTTTTCTGCCAAACTTTGTCCAAACTTTTTTCCAGAGTACAAGTGATACAGGAGGGAATCTATAGCATTTGCTTTTCCTCCCAAATGTAACAGGACTCCAGTCTTTTGAGTGATATTCTGAGGTAGAGGAAAACACAAATAACAACAGCAGCACCTATATTGCATCTTAGATTTTCAAAGTGCTTTCAAAACACAAAATAAACCTTATAGCACTGCTTCAATAAATAAGCAAATCAATGTAAGGCCTTTGATTTCCTTTGAGGAAAATGAACTCCATACAGTGTAGTCTTTCCTATAGTATGGACAGCAGCTGCTGTTCCTATTCCAAACCCAGGGATGGCTCAGCTGTACCGTTCATGTAAGCAGGACGTTTGAGACAAAGGTCGGACTTTTGGCGTGATGGACTGCTGTAAGCTGTTTCGGTCATGGCAACTCAACTAATTGGCCCCTTCTTCCCAGTAAGAAAATAGTAGGTTCTACCAGTTCTGGTTAGATTTGGCTTTACTCCTTACCTCTTCAGTGTGCCTAGCATTGAAATTTATTTGCTTCTCACAGAATAATCTGTAATAATCTGTCCTCTATAATAATAATGAAAAAGATTGTAAAAGTTTGCAGTCAACTCAATGTTCTAAATTCCCACGCCGAAGTACATCATGAATGTCAAATACGTTTTGGCATTTGTATTTCCTTGAGTTCACTAACAGTATGGACAGCTGCGCCTTGGTGGTGGTGTCACTGGTTTTAATCTCCCTCTGTTTTCATCTTCATGCTCTGTGTAGTCTTTCTCATGATCCTTGACAACAAGCAAAAAGTTCCAGTCCTGAGGCTAGGATGACAGTTAAGCAGATGCTGTTTCAGTTCACAGTTACAATTCCTTCAAGGCTATTAGGGGATGTTACGGCTGGCCAGGCTGGCAGACCACCCCCTCACTCTTCCCATCCTAAGATTAAATTCATCGTCCCTGACATCGGCCACTAAGTGAGAGGAATCTGCCAATGCCCTTATTCCGCTTCAGGAATAGTCAGTTTTACACCTTCTAAATGTTAACTCTGCTAATTTGTATTTTAGGAGTGAGGCTAGGGAGTTCAGTATAACACTCATATGTCAGCAGTGATCCTTCTCTGTAAGGTGAATCATGCAAATTCCTATGGTTTTAAAGGTGTTGATATAAATTTATTTGATGGAAAAATGGCCACTTTGTCATACTCTTGGACAAGAAAATCTGTCGTGCAGTTAGGACTTTCTCCATTGCAAATATTTTGNTTTTTTATTTTTTTTTTGTGTGTGTGTAAAAGGAAAGCAGAAAGGGAACGTTTTGCTGATCCGTGAGTGCCAATGCAAAATGAAGATGTCTGAGCTTTGCAGTCAGCCCCTTTGCCAAAGACAGAAATGCATCAAAGAACCAGAAAGGACAACCTAGCCTAGAAACAGATACTCTGCACAATCCTTCTGAGAAGAACAATGCTCTGGCTGGGCTGTGGCATTTAGGAGAGGCCAGGGAGGCCAGGCTGTTTTCCCCCATCCTGATAACTTGCCTGTACAGGCTGTGGTGCACTTGTTCCTTTTCGCATGAGTGGAGCAGAGGGATCAGAAAAGTTCACTGAAAACTCCTGTTAGGGCCTGTGTAGATTTTTTTTAAATATACGCATTTAAGGAAAGCTAAAGATGATTGAATTTCAGTTTGATAGCTGTAGATGGGCTTTCTCAACAGTGATTCTTACTTTTTTCCAATACTGTACGTGGCATCCATGCCTTGTCACCAGTGACATTTAGGAGAATATGTTCTCTCAGTGTTGCCTGCTGATAAAAGGAATGGTCGAAGATGTTTTCCAAATTCCTGGTGTTTCATGTCACTATTCTTTTAAAGCAGATGAGGGAAGGTGTTACAGCCTTTTCTTCTATCTGATCTATCTGAAGCATTCCCAAGTATCTGTGAAGAAGCAGTGGTGTCCCATAGAGGGAAGCCAGATACCCTAATACAGATTTGGGAGAGTACATGAGAGTCTCTCTCCTGCTGGCCTTATTGCTTCTTATACTTCTGCTGTCACTGATAGTAATATTTCATTAATCTGTCACATGGAATTGCATTTGAGAGGATGTAGTATGTTAGAATTTTTGTCAGTTCTAATGCTCAGCAGTGATTAATAATATTATGTGAAATTAATATATTATTTAAAATATGTCTACAGCTCTGACTATGTGTTATGACACATTTGGAAGATCTTGTCCTCTCTTAAAACACCTGTCTCCAAGCTCTATTCATTTTATTTGCCATTTTGAGTATGTATCTAGTAGCATTTTCAAGCTGTAACTATGCAGCCATTGAAAAAGGAATGAAAAATGTGTCTAAACTTTGTGTTTCAACCAGGTATAATTCTGTACAATCAGGATTAAACATACAGAAATTGCATATTGAAACATCTTAGTCCATATTCCAGAGTATCCTTCTGCAAATTCAGCAGTGCATCTCTTAGTACATTTTTTTTTTTTTTTGATCTCCTTTACAATGAATAGGTCACTCATCTACAACATTAACTTTCTTTTGGTCAAAATGGTTTTTAAATGTGCACCACTGCAAAACTTTCCTGTCCAGAAACTGGACATGACCAGACTGTCATGACCAGACTTTCCTCTTTTCCGTTTTCGCTTGCCTTTGCTTATCTGAATTTGCCTTTGGGTGAAGACTCACCCATGTTTTTGAGCTGGATGCAAGAGTTTCACAACCTCTTAGTCCCTCAGTCTGCTCCAGTCCCAGGGAAGCACAGCTCAGCCTGGTGGTACGGTAATGCTTGTGAGGGGCACGGTGATACATTGCCTGGATAAGCGCTGACAGTGCTCTGAGAAATATGACAGTACCTCTGCCCTTGATCAGGCTTCCCATTTGAAAGTTTTCATTTTGGTAATTACATCCTTCCCAGATAGTAGCCGTAGTCATTGATCATACTAATATCATTATAACTGATTCCCGTAAGTCACCTTTTAAAGACACTTTCTTTGGTTTCTTTCCCCCCTATATCTTCTTCGTCTGCAGTCACAGGATAAGACTTTTTCTGTCTACCCTTCATCTGATTGATTAGAAATGCCACCTACTTCCTTTACGTATGTCCTGGTAATATACACATCACATTTCTTCCCTCGGGATCTTAATCAGAACAAGTAATGGCCTTTAGCTTTTCTCATTAGCAAAATGGAAAAGCACCATACCCAATCCATTAGAAATACGGCATTGTAATATGAGCTTATAGAAAAATGGCTACGTGCCAGCGGACGTGGAGTGAGTTTACCTTAAAGGATTTTCAGAAAAAAAGAAAAAAGAAAAAAAAAAAAGAAGTCACCCTTTCACCCTTTCTGTCTGGCAAGCAAACAATTTGAGCCATAACTTATCACGCCTGTCTGTCAGGCATTTTGCTGTTGCTCCTTAAGTGCTGTTTGGACAGCTCTGTCATATAAAGAGCATTCATAAGGAGGAAATATGGGTGTTTGTACATGTATTAATGTCTTCCTCAATGTTGGTTCCCTCCCTGGATTATCCTCTTCATACTCCATCTCCTACCAGAATTAGAGGGAGGGGAGGAAGTTGTGATGATTTTATTATGTTTTGCTTTGCTTTTAATTTTTCACAGAATGTGCTAACCTGAAAAAATGTAACAAGAGCAACCCTTATGGCATACTTGTCTGTCAAGCGTTTATCCGAGACTGCTGCTATGCTTTTTTTAGCCCTGTCGAAAACTATTTACAAGGAGTACACTGAGGGTGAGGACAAGACTGCTTTAAGAGGGGTTTTTTTCGCCACTGAAGTGAATTGCTTTTAATTGGACCTGGACTTACTAGTCTTAAATATTAAAATTCATACACCAGTATTTGTGCTTATTCTGTCCAGAACTGAAAGAGGGTGTTAAAGCACAAATCCGTACGGCATGGTATTTGTGTATAATTTGAATGTATATGGGCTATCTCCTTTGGAAAGCCAGGAATACAGAGAACAGCCTTGGAACACGGCTATTCTGCCAGCACTAAAGTACATCTGTTTTACTGGCCCCTTCAAGCATTGCTAATGTGATTCCTGGGAAAATAAGTACTAAGCACACCCGTAAAGCTATATGAAATAATGTCTTATGGCAAATGGGTGCTTGCACGGTTTTTTGGCTTTTTTTTAAATACACCTCTGGTTTCTGAGGTCTTAAGTTGCTCACCTGTACGAAGTGAGATTCAGAGCTGAAGCATCAAGCTAGTGTTCTTGGCTGCTTCCCTTATGGTTTATCAGCTGTGCTGATCACACTTTCCCAACAAAATGGAGCATCCCAGTGCAAAGTAAAGAAAATAGTACAGTGAATAGTGTGAAACACCTGCAGTAGTCAGAAAAGGGAGACATTCCAAAGGGATCTGTTTAGGACAGTTTAGGGGTGGAATTAGTTATTAGATGACAAAACAGGAATGCTTGACTGGAGGGATGACTGATTTTTTTGAACTGTTCAACTTTTTTTCCCCTTCTTTCATTTTCTGTTTTGTTATTTTGCCGGTTTGTTTTTTTGGTGTTTTTTTTTTACTTTGTGGTATCTTTCCTCTTCCTCTCCCTCCTGTCATCATTTGGATGAAATGATGACAAATGGCGAGAGATTCTGTGTAATTTTTACCACAAAGTAAGTTTAGGAGTTCAACACTGTACGCAACTCTTCACGTGGTAAAGAATAGAATAGAATAGAATAGAACAGAACAGAACAGAATAGAATCATTAAGGTTGGAAGTGACCTCAAGGATCATCTAGTCCAACCATCCCCCCACCACCTATTACCCACTAAACCACATCCCTAAGTACCACATCTAACCTTTCCTTAAACACCCTCAGGGATGGTGACTCCACCACCTCCCTGGGCAACCCATTCCAATGCCCGACCACCCTTTCAGAGAAGAATTTTCTCCTCATCTCCAACCTGAACCTCCCCTGGCGCAACTTGCAGCCATTTCCCCTTGTCCTGTCACTAGTTATCTGCGAGAAGAGGCCAACCCCCAGCTCGCCACAACTTCCTTTCAGGTAGTTGTAGAGGGCAATAAGGTCTGCCCTGAGCCTCCTCTTCTCCAGACTAAACAAGCCCAGTTCCGAAGTTCATGACATGGTGATACAGTTGAGTCCACTTAGCCAACACCACGCTACAAGGCAAGGTTTCTCCATTGGTTAAGCAGCTGTAGAGCTGATGTGTCTCAGAGATCCCCCCACTGCTGATAATTAAGATACTTATGGGCAGACTCTATAATAATCTTACTCAGTCACACTCTTATCAGTGGAACATTGACATTAATTTTAAGGGGATCTTTATCCTATAAGAATTTCAAGAGGTTTTGGAAAGTGGGAAAAAGGAAACCCTCCCAAAAATGCCACCTTCCACAGCCCTGCCAAGTAAGCAAAGATAATGATCAGGTAAATAAAGATTATAACAGACCAATTTGTATGCTAATGAGAAGCAATATTTTGTACTGCATTATTTTAAAGCATAGTGCTTTAAATGTATTGAAGTTTCCACCAGCCATTAAGGGTTAGTATTCTGTATTATCCCCACCCTTTCCAAATATGAACATGGTTGATCCTTTTGCCTGAGTTACAGATAGAAGAAGAGCTGGCTAAACATCATCCATAGTTTCAAGTTTGTGGGAAATTGATCTTAGGAAATTTGGTTTCGTTCTGATCCATATTCTGAAGACTCAAAACAAACCAGAAAGATTCTCCCATGAGCCAGAAACTCCAAACAAAAATTAATTTTCAGAAACAATCGTTCATGGTGTTTTCAATACAGAATACACTCTGCAAGATTCTGACAGCTGCCAGCTGATTTATCATCCGTCTTGGTTGCTGTCCTGCTCCATGTCAGCTTTCAGACAGCAGCTGCAAAGCACTCCCAGGATTTCATGTTCCAGGGCAGCCCCACCATGTCCAATGCTTTGGGCAGGCTTCCAGATCTCCTAATGAGTCGGCTTACAGGTCTGTTTACTGAGGACCAGATTAGTCCTGGGAGGTAAGTCAGAAGATCCTGGCAATGTTGCTTTGGGCAGCTGACTTGGTGGGATTGTCCTGAAAGAAAAGCAGGGCACCGACTCAAAGACTGAACGGGGACTGCTAGTTCCCGGGTGTGCAGGAAGACGCAAGGACATCCCAGAGCTTCACCCCAGACACAGATGGAAGTGGGGAGCTCAGGGCTTGCAGACTCCCATTTCAACCACCTCAACTCTGTGTTGAGCAGCCTGAAAGCCCTGAGCGCGTGTTTTACAGGACGTTTGACCACACATGCCTGACATCAGACTGATTTTCCTTGCATCCTTAGGCATAAGGGCCCAGCATTTCCCAGAGGGAATGTGTTTCCCCCCTAAGCCTGGATTTGCATGTTCACCATCAATACAGGAAGGCCAGCTTTTGAAGCATTCCTAGTGCCACTGTTAGCTTCCAGTGCAAGCCCCAGCAGGAACCACAAGATATTTTCTGCTCACTGAATTGGCAAGTTATCTACCATCTCTAGATGCAGGGTACTAGTGGAGAGCTGCTTTTTATGAGGTTTGGAGATGTTCCCTTCCCCTTCCCCTTCCCCATTCCTTTCCCCTCCCCTTTCCTTTCCTCTCCACTTTTCTTTACCCTTCCTCTTCTCTTTCTCTTTCTCTTTCTCTTTCTCTTTCTCTTTCTCTTTCTCTTTCTCTTTCTCTTTCTCTTCCTCACATCTGTCAGGCATGACTGCATTATCATGCAGGAGGTGATAAAATTCCTTCTGTTTCTAGGATAATTAGAAATGGTAACATTGAGGTGACTTTTGGTATGTTTATACTGTGCTTTTTTTTTTTTTTAGATTGTAATTTGTCCTTCTTTCATCTGCTTCATTCTTGGACAGTTGACCCATGAGCTGTCCACTCTTATGTCTGGTCTGAAAGAGCAAGTGGAAGGTGTATGTGATTGATGAGCAACTGTTATTTAACAAGTCTAAACGGTTCTCCTGTTGTTTTAACAACAACTTCATCCGTACAGTATGAACATTTGCACACAGTAGTTGTCTTCTGTTTAGACTCTTCAAATTCACAGAGATTTAATAGCGTCTAGAAGACATGTTTACCTCTAGAAAGCAATTATTTGTTCATATAAATGGATGTGTTATTAATAATAGCTTAATGTGCTCATGTGTTGAGAGTTTCACTGACACATTTATTTATTTACTTATGTTGAAAATATTAAAATGCACAGATCAGTCTTCCTTCATCTTACTAACAGCCATTCATCAGGGACTAATTGAAAGAATTGTATTCAGATGAAAATTCCTAAGAATTTCCAACTGAGGGGTTGCATAGGAAATTTTTTATGTCAGAAGAAGCAGTTATAATTCTGCCGCATCATTCCTTTATTTTTCTGGAAACAGGACCTGAAAGAAGAATATAAATGTGACAGAATCTCAGTGATTACCGACCCAGGCTGACCAAGACTGATGCAGTATAATCTTTTGTTATGATATAGTCACTATACCCTGGTTTTATATAGGATGCTGCAGACAGGACACCCTGTGATAAATCATGCACTAACCCATGCTCAAAAACTTGCCCCGGAGATCTCATAATGTAGATACACACAACAGGTACATAAAGGGTATTAGAAAAAAATAAAAAATGGTCCTTTTGTAGACAAATGGATAAGAACTGAAGAATTAAGAATGGTCTTTACTTTAAGCATAGGAGTCGCCTGGCGCTCTTGCAAATGTATCCATCAGATATTAGAATTATGAAAAATAGCAGTTTTCACATCTTGAGTCGTACACAGAGTATCAATCTACTTTTCTGTACAGCCTCCATAGATCCCTGCCTACAGTGGAGGCTTTGTCACAAGGAAGACAAGAGTGAAAATACCATGGGCCTAGGTACACTGGCAAGGACCATCGGCACCCTGAGGTCAAGTTCCATAGCCATGTATAAAATGATAAACATAAAACGAACATCTTATTATAAAGAAGTATTCCTGTAAGAAGTTTCACTTGCTTTTAATGAAAGATACAATCAAAATGGGAACTTGATTTCCGCATCCTGATGGGTTTTCCTCTTTTCTCCCTTTTCAAACGTTGGTGAGATTATCTGAAACCAATTTGAGACTTTCACCAAGTTCCTTTGTAATGTCAGCCTTTGGACTCTAAAAAGTAGTTAAAACAAATGAGCCAGTTTTTATTTATCTGTTTCTATAGACATTCCTGGGTTGCTGTTTGCATTAACTGCGGTTTTTACAAACACAGGATTTGGTATGCTAGTGAGAGCATGGTGCACAGCTGTATGTGGTGATCTGACTGTTCTCACATTTGTTTACTCTAAATAGTCTTTATCTGATTAGTCCTGATCGCTCTGCTTTAGTAGCAGGCCTGAATTTCAGAAATAAAGACCTGTTAGCTGTGGGGTGTTTAGCTCATCTGCACTGTTTCTTCCACACCTTTGTATTACTCTGTTTTCCAAAGGTAGGGATTTGTGAAGGATGCTTAGAACTCCTGAAGAGAAAAGGAGATTAGTTTGTAAATATAGTTCTTGAAGTTATTATTCTCTCTACCTTCATTTAACTTGCTCAGAGAATTAGGTAACATCTCATTAGGAAGGTTGAAAGGGAAGTGATAGCCAATGTTCCTAAATACGTTTGTATTACTGAGCAGCAGGGAAAGAGGGTTACATTTTGTAAAGATTTCTATTCTCTGCCTGAACAATGAGTGCAGTGATGGAATTCTGTTGAATGACAGTGCTATTCTTGATAGGGCTATGGTAATTGTGTGGTAAAATAGCATCATATTATTATATTTTAGGCCAGGCTGATCATTATTAGCAAAAATACTGTAATATATGGAAAAACTCTGTATCTTTTATTCTCACATTCTTTAATTGGGAAAAACTAAGATTAATAACAGCCATTGAATAATTACAGGATCGAGCTGGAAAATGAGAATGCTTCTGGGCAGCAAAAGATATTTGAAGTTTAAAGTAAAAACTGTGGCGGCTGGATATTATATTTCATTGAACTGCCACTGGCGCTGATGAACTAGATGGTCCTTTTCTCTTCCAGAGTTCCTACATCTCCATGCCAGACTATGGGGTATGAGGACACAGCAAGACAATGTTCTTTTCTATTGGAGAACAGGGTATTTTCAAATGAGAAGGTGGATCCAGGGACAAAAAAGCAGAAATTTTATTCTGTATTTCATTAAAGTTATAGCCACTTGACAATGGTCAGAGAGAGATGCATTTTTTTGTACTTTTCAGGGAAAATGACTTGAAAGTGGGAGGGCAGGTTTCTTTCATGGAGAAAAAAAAAAAAGATAAAAATAAATCCAGCCAACAGACTCATTTCCTTCAGTTTTCCAGCAATGCAAATGTTTTCACATAATTATGTTAGTGATGCAGTGTCTAGACTTCTCAGATGATTTAAAAAAAACACAAACAAACCCTGGCATTAATTCTGAGAATCCTAAAAAGCTAAGTCATTATCACTGTGCTATAGCTCATGCAGTGATATGAAACCACAAATAGTGAAGACCAGACTCTGGAATCCTTGCTCATTTCAGACACATGGGTTAACATTTGCTCGCATAAGATGTCCCATTTAATCTCCCTTCAGCAGGCTGCCGTGGTGCGAACGCTTACCAGCATGTGCTGGTACAAGGCTTCTGCAGTTTGGCTCTCACCTTGACTGAAAAGGCTCTGTGCCTTCTCAGGTGCATGGAGGTTGATGAAATAAGGAAAATGATCTTTGATGCTTGCAACAGATACACATTTATATAAAACCAAAGCGAAACACTAGAAAGCAGCATTTGCACATTGATTTTATGAAAGACATCTTCTTTAACATTTAGGCCTTGCTCAATGCTCCTTGTCCTTAGTAAGCCTACTAATTCTGAGTAAGTGGTGTTCAAGGTTTCAAAATCTACTGCAAACCTTTATGTTAATGTCTTACTTTGTAAATTCTTTCTGATTTTCTTTATACCAGGAACCTTATTGAATGTTGATCAGGTTGTCAACTATTGTCACTGGAACATCTCACAGTACTCGTAGTGGCCAAGAGAGTTAATGTATATCTGGTAGCTGCCTTCTAATCACAGCTGTGTTGTTTTATAGGTAAGAAGGCCTATAAATAGAACTGTTCTTTAGGGTGATCTCCTATACTTTCTGTTAATGATGATCTTCAGTGTGTGTGGCCAAAGTCTTCTGGCAGTGTAACTGAAATTGTTTGGTCTTGCAGGGAGCACTCACTCTTTCGTGGACTGTCTAGGTTGAAATTCAGGCACTAATACCTGGTGTAAGAGGCGTTTGATATGTATCTCAGATCTTAGGCACTTGCCTGACTCTGCATTAGCCAGAGCCCAAGAAAGGCAGGCCAGAGGCTTACTAGGGCAAAGGAATAAATGGACATTACCTGTGCCATAGTCTTGATGTAAAAGCTCCTGCAAATTCCCTGCAGGTCACTCAGCTCTACCTTTGATGGGTGAAACGTATTATCCTGCTGCAACATCCTCCCTCACTCTGCCTGGTGCAGGCAGCTGCCTTCCTCCTTTTCTTCCCCATGCCTGCCACCTTTATAGGTTTAGTGTTTGCTGCAGGCTTAACGGGAGTCTTGCTGGAGCCAGGCTGGGACACCCCACTGTTTTCAGATCTGTAAGAACTGATGTTGCTCTCTGAATTAAACATGATCCATCTCACTGTTCCGTTTTGTCCCCTCAACCTACCTTCTCATTCATTTGTTACCTCCATTTATTTAACTCTTTGTAGCCACCGAGGGTAGTATCTAAAAGGAGAGCAGAAGTGTAAGTGTATATTACTACTCTCATTTTCTATCTATATATTTTTTCACATACTTAAGCGGTTTCAAAAAGGTAAAAACAAAGATCCCATTGAACAAAGTGTGAGTAGAATTGTTAATGTAGCATATAGGCTTAATTGGTGCCCGGATAAGTGCAGTCTGAATTAAGCAATCAGGCGTTGTAAAGCATGCATTATATTATAATACTGCACATCCTCTGTGCTGAGAACATACTTTCTGTATACAGTATGAAGAAAATAATAGTTTACAAACAAATTAAGAGAACGGTGCCACCAGCAATGTCGCTTTTTTCTTTCTGTAGTAGAAATTATCAGGTTTTAAAGGATCTCAGTGCCAAAAAAGCTCCCTTACACTCTCCAGATCCATCACCTGTGCCTGTAGAGTCATTATCCATTCTACTGTCAGAAATAAGCAGTTTCTACTTTTAGACCCACAAAGCCTGTACAGTTGAGGAAGAATGAACAGTGTTTTCTTCTGCCTTGCACGCACTTTGTTTAATGACCAATCACATTACAGCTCAAGAATCTTTAATCCTGATGGAAACACATGACAAAGAAAGAATGGATTTGGATTTTTCAGATTCTCTCATTTCAGTGCTTACAATACTAATATTTAGTGGAATTAGCTGGGTATTGCTAAGCTGAGCATGTGAGTCATGCTGCCTCTCTTTCACATGTACATGTGGATAAAGAACTTTAGTGAGTGTGGTTCACGGAGAAAATAAATCTCACTGATGGTCTTCTGACATAGATGTCTTCTTTGCTTGCCATTTGCCTGCTTCCAAGTTACCTTAGTTTCTTGAGGTAGATGGAAAGCCGCATGCACACTGTGTGCATCTGCAGAACCTGTGTTCCCCATGGAGTTGCATCACTACAGAGTCCCTCAGCTGAGGGATGTCCTTAGACCAGAATCTTCATCCTGGGTGGTCCTAGTCAAGGTAAACACAAAATGTTTAACTTTTCTTCTGAATCTCAGAATTCTTTCTGAAGCTCTTTTCTACCTCTCAGTATGGGCAACACTCAGTCCAACCCATCCAGAGCACATTGTTTTACAAAATAGCTAGGTGAAGTGTCTGGGGGACCCAGGGAGAGACAACCAGTCTGTGCTGGATGTGTAAGCTACTGAAAAGGAATGCTTGGGAAGCTTTCTGCTAACAACAAACTGTGAATATTAATGACAAGAAATTCAACTCTAGCATTACCCAAAGCCATTGATGTAAGTATTGACACCGACGTTGTGCCTTAGCACTGTATAATCTTTAATGTATTTATCCTGTGAGATCAGAGAATTAGGATTATGTAGTTCATAAAGGAAAGAAATACAAGTGAACTTGATTGAGCTAATGTCAGTTGTAACAAAAATTAATCTGCTCTCCTTTTTCATTATACTGCTAGTAAACAAACTAAACTAAAGCTGCTTCTGAGTGCTAGGCTCCCATGGTGAAAACCGAACCAGCAGGGCAGACACTGCTGAATTCATGTGGTCTTGGATGGGACTCCCTGTGCATGTGAGGGGACTTTCGATACTTAGGACTAATTATGTATCTCTGAGACTTAAGTCCAAGCTGTCCTTTTTAATTTTGTGAGGGTTTTTGCAGAATCATAAGGTCATTTAGGTTGGATAAGACCCTTAAGATCATCAAGTCCAACCGTAAACCCAACACTGCCAAGTCCAGCTCTAAACCATGTCCCTAAGCGACTCATTTACAGGTCTTTTCAATACCTCCAGGGCTGGTGACTCAACCACTCCCCTGGGCAGCCTCTTCCAATGATTGACAACCCTTTCAGTGAAGAAATTTTTTCTAACATCCAATCTAAACCTCTCCTGGCACAACTTGAGGCTATGTCCTCTTGTCCTATCAATTGCTACTTGGAAGAAGAGACCAACACCCACCTGGCTGCACCCTTCTTTCAGGTAGTTGAAGAGAGTGATAAGGTCTCCCCTCAGCCTCCTTTTCTCTAGACTAAACACTCCAGTTCCCTCAGCCACTCTATAATACTCGTTCTCTAGATCCTTCACCAGCTTTGTTGCCCTCTTTTGGACACGCTGCAGCACCTCAATGTCTTTCTTGTAGTGAGGGACCCAAAACTGAACACAGTACTTGAGCTGTGGCCTCACCAGTGCCAAGTACAGGGAGACAATCACTTCCCTGGTCCTCCTAGACCCACTATTTCTGATACAAACGAAGCCTCAATGGATCCGTAAGTGAGAGTCTAGAGGCTGAGAATCAGTTCCAAGCCCTGATAACATACTTAATTTTTTACCTGGTTACTCTTCCCTGAAATGATGAGGATATCCTTACATTCATAAAGATAAATATATTGAATATGTTTGGATATTCCACTGAAGGACACAATGTGTGCATGTAATACAGAGCAGTCTGCTGCTGTGTGATCAAGGGCCAGTTGTTAAGCAGTGCTCCTCTGTAGGATTGAGCTTGAGTAACTAAATTCTTTGCCAGAAAAACTGTGACTTCATATATGCCGTTGGTACAACTAGTTTGGCCCACATAATTTGTTTCAATTGTAGAGTGCTAAATTATTTAACTAAAAGGTTGAACCACCATTACAGAGGGTATTTAGGCAAGCAGAATATGTTATACAGAGGACAAGTCACATTCCTACAGTTCTTCAGGGAGTCTGGCAAGTAACTAGACAGCTTTGGTTTCCAGTAAATCACTTGCTACTTGGCTGAATACAGTTAAAATACATGCAAAAAAAATTAAACTGGGAAGGAATGGGGAAGTTGGAGTGTCTGGAAAGACCAGGGCAAGCAGGAGTTGGGCAGGGCCACCAGTCACATTCAAGTCAACAGAACAGTTTCCCCTAGAGATTGTGTAGCAGTGAAGGAAGCAACGTGAAGTAGTCTGGCAAGTAAGATCAGGATCTGCCTCGAGTAAAACAGTAACAACACAGGGAAGAAACTGCACGACTACCGAGAGCAGTGCTTGCAGAGTCAGCAGAGACACCAGTTATTTCCCTGGCAATTTCAATTGTCATGCTACAGAACTCAATGCCAAAGGATTTTGCAAAAAGTGGAGTGGTCTGAACTAAAATACTTTGATATTTGTGTTTTAAAACTCCTATGTGTATGTGTGTAAGGTAAGAGAACAGCAGACAACTGCATCTTACAAGAGGCTGAGCGTTATCTTCTGCTGGGTTCAAGAAAGAACTCTGAGGGAGTCCAACTTGAATGAGGCCACTTTATTTTTTAAATTAAGAATTTTAATTAAAATCTATATATAGCTGTCTAAGTGAAGCTAGCCTGCATGGGTGTTTCAAACCCTTGTAGGTCTTTGCAGAGCTGTAAGAATGAGTACTTCAGGTTAATGTTAAATATTGACACATTTAGAACAATGCTACACAGCAGATGTCATCCCAACATGTGACGGCAACATTACAAAGCCTAATGAATGAAGCGGAAGCAGCTCTGAAACACCCTGCTGTAACATTCTCATTAGCTCCTAATCCGTAAGGCAGGAGAATAGCCCGACTGTACAGAGTACAATAGGGATAGCTGGCCTAATGTCTTTGGTGGGTTAACGTTCGTAAAAAAACTATTGAATTGAGTTCTCTTTCTGAAGAACAAGGAAAAGGAGCTGCAGAAAATCATGGCCTGATATGGGCACACAGACACTGGGGACGCTCCTGTCTCTTTGTTCAAGTTAAGGAAAACACTGTGAATTTTAGCAGCAATATTGTAATGGCTTTCAATACAGTATGCTACTCATACTGCAAGTGTACATTCTATGTCACCTATGTTTCTCACTGTTGTTTTTTTCTATAGAAAGCAATTTAATTTAAGTATTTTTTTTTCTTTTACTTGAATGAAGACTTCAGAATTTAGCTGTGGGGTTCTTAAATACGCCATTCTCATTCCCTAGGGCCTTTCTCCAGCATTGCTGCAGAGTCTGCACCCCGCTTCACGATTTCATAATGCATGTTTGTGACAGGCATATCAAACCATCCAGTTAGTATAGAATTGAGGTGAGAGAGTGCTTTAAATGTAAATTTTACTATAAACAGCAGAATAAAATCTTGCAAGCGCATCCTAGCTCTGCCAGGAAGCAAAGCTATATTTAACTCATTTTAAAATTCTTCAAATACATTCTGGGCTCATTCAGATCTTTGGCGTGTCTTTGAATATAACATGTAGTGGACATGTCATACAGTTAGTTGTGGGATTGGGCACATTCTGAGATTCTTGTCAGTGAAGACATACAGTTAGGACTGGATTGCAGAAAGAAACATACGTATAGATCTGACAACTTAATATTGATACTTTATTTGAAGATTTGAGCAATATCTGTTGCGCTCGGTTCAAGAGCTTTTTAAAAAGTACTCTATATAAAGAGATTAGTGCCATACCAAAGGCAAAATTCACATGCATTCACGAATTTTAAAAGAGATTGTCTTGTAGTGCTTGGGAGAGACAGTATTTTAGAGAAGCTAATACAATTTGTTACTGTAATAATAAGTTGCAGAAATTTCAAAATGCACAGAAAAGATCCCTGGATATTAGGGATATGCCATATGAATTTATCTAGGGCTTCTGTGTACACAAGGAGAAACTCCCAGGCATATTTTTCTCTTCCTTTATTTTTCCTGTCTTGGATTGCATGTCTCTTCATCTTTGTACCCCTGTAAACTCAACTGCTGTTATTGATAGGGTCAAATATAGACTGGAATAAATCTGTCAAATTTCACGCTCCATTTTTTGTAGGTGTCATTAGATAAGATCCATAAAATTCCAAAAGATTTTGTAGACCGTGTTTGTATCTGTAACCACTATATATATGCTTCTATCCTGTCTCTTGACTACTTTTTATAAGTATAAACAGGAGTCTCTCAATTTTAGAAACCATGTGAACAGCCTGAATCTATCAGCAAGATGTTTGCTATTGCCTATATTCAGATATGGCCTGACTTTGAAGTCCAAGAGTATGATTTTTAATGACTAGATAATTCCTATCATTGCCTAAAATCCTTAATTAAAAGAAATAATAGGCTATACACTGACCAACAAACTCTGAACAGGAAATTGAAACAGCTTCTAATACGGTTTTGCACATCTTGATTGTGGTTTTCTAATATTAATTTGCCTGTGATTTGTTCTAGTACATGACTGCTGCTGCACCTATGCAAGGGACCTACATTCCCCAGTACACTCCTGTGCCTCCAACAGCTGTCCCTATTGAAGTAAGTTTGTCTCCGTCCATGGAAGTAGAGCAAAGGGGTTGCAGAACTCTTATCACTCTTCTCTGTTGTGCCTCCTGGCACCTGTTGTTTGAAAGGGGCCTAAAGTTACTTTGACTGAAACCTTCTAGTTTTTAAAATTAGGACTGCACTTTTCTTTCTCTTTTTCTTTTCTTTATTTTTTCTTCTTTTTTCCTACCCCCTCACCCAGTTGGTTTTTTTTTAATTATTTGGAAGGGCTCTTGTTTTGCATTTGCTTTGTTGTACAGCAGGACATGGAATAAAACATCAGTGATTATGACTATTTTTTCCCCATGTACTTGGGAGGGAGATGGGAAGAGACAGGAAAACAAACCCAGCAGGCAGACCACGAACCCAAAAGAGATTCCAAGAAGAGAAGATTGCAAGAGGGTTTGATGCGGTCCTTAGCAAGTATAGGTAATTGCTGAAACATTTAGCCACCAGAAAAAGTGATTGAGCAACGGAAACCTTCCTCTTGTATATACAGACATGGAGGATGCTGCACTGACTGAGTGCTTTTCATCCTTGAGGAAGGATTCGCTCCCTCCCTCCTTGGGGCTGAGTCATGCTGTTGACAGTCTAATGAGTAAGTATTTACTCAACCCTGTAGACCACAAGCTGCTGGGAGAGCATCAGCTTGGCCTCTACTTCTGTGAAGCTTCATAAGGGCCGCTGAGCACAGCGGGAGGAGGGAGTCTTGGCATCCTCATCCCTGTGTGCTTCTTTTTGGTGCTACCCTCTTTTATTAATAACTTCTCCCCTACTCTGGGGTAATGCAAGGAGTGCCAGGGTCTCTGTACTTGTCTTCAGCTGTGTGTACACTGAAGTTTGTGCTGTTACTACTCCTTGCTTTGAGGATGCTGAGTTAGTGCTACTGTTGGCATGGCTCCACCAGCAGTCAAGTGGACTCATCTGGGTTTCTCCCAGGCTGCAATTACTGAGATTCCCAAATGGGGTCCCACAGAAAAGGCTGCTACTGTTCTGTCGTACTGAGCTGGTCATGTTTTAGTCTTTTTTGCCTCAGGATAATTTTGCCCTGAACCTTGTTTGTTTACACATGTGCCATGGGGTGCCTCTTTTTAATTACCATTCTTAGTTATTAAACTGGGCAGATACAAATCTGAAGTAAAAGGTGATGGTGGAATGGAGAGCTGCTCATACAGCAGTACTGGCTGCATACTCTTTTCCTGGCTAGTGTGAATTAGAAATTTAGTTAATTCTTCCTGAGCCCTCCTCCCTATCACCCACTAATATATTCATGCCTGCTAAAGGAACATGTCATAATTATCTACTATAATAATCAAAATATTATCTGAATACATAGCCTGTCTTGCTCTGATCCAGTGATGATGATTGTTGTTAATGTTTATCTGTAGTTATGTAGCAACATGAAACAGGACCCTACTATGCTGGGTGCTCCAGAAGCAGAGACTAAAGAATACAGTCCCTGCCCCAGAGAGCTTACAATCTCAAGATGAGGTGGACAAAAGCAGACAGATAAAGACAAGGAAGTAGACAGAAAAAGATAATACTGACAGTCTGTTAAGCAATAGATATGAAGAATTTCTGAAAAGTGAAAACTATATTTTTTAAAGGTAATTTAAAATAAACTACCTGTTGTTTACACAGGACTCAAAAGCAAAACAAGTGCTTTGTGCTCCCTCTTCTGGCTCTGTTGTGTGCAATACAGTAACAAAGCACGTTCCCTAAAGAGACCTGCTAGAGTTATTCATGTGGCCAACACACCAGACATGAGAGTAAAGGAAAGAAAATACAGCTTGTTTTGAAAGCATACAAAAATACTTAATATTATTCAGACTCTCTAAATAGGATAAGCAGTGTATAGTGTTAAATTCAAACATATCAACTTTTGTGTGTCTACTTACCTATTTTTTTTAGAAAATGTATAAATAAAACTTCATTGGAGATTTGACCTAACAGCTAAGAGTCTTTAATGTGAAGCAGATTTGTTTTTGAAGGGAACATGCATAAAAGCACTGTATAGAGGAGTGCAGTATTTTTCTAAGGTGGCTAAAATTCTGTGGGATGTGTAGTAAAGCAGAGAGCGATGGGCTTAGATTTTGCCTTTATCACACTGCAAATCAAACAAAATAAGTATGAATTCACTGTGAAGCTGGGGTAGGTAAGTGAAAATCAGAAGAGCCATACATGTGTTGTAGAAAAGGCAACAGGTAAAATCCAGACTCGAGTGAAGTCAGAAGTTTTACCTCTGTCTTTGAGTGAACAGGGAACTGCCCTCAAAGGTATTTTCCACTGCAGCCTGTGAGAGGAAAGTCCTGCATGGGCGGGTACAATAAGGAAGCCTCTTCTTGCTCTGTTAGCTCTCTAAAACTGATGGAGTTTGTTGTGATAGCATGCAGTTCTGCTATCTCAAACTCTCTCAGCCTCTAGAGAAAGAGAAGAATGGGGAACTGGTGCTGAGCTCTTTTATCTAATTCGCTGCAGTTAGTAAAATTAATAAGTTTTTCATGTTCTCATTTGATTCCCTAGGGTGTTGTTGCTGATACTTCTCCACAGACAGTAGCATCTTCATCACAGGAAGCCAGTGGTCAACAGCAACAGATGACAGTGGAAACATCCAGTGAACATGCACCTGCATATTCTTACCAACAGTCTAAGTAAGTAGGCATACGCTTTGTAATCAGAAGGTTTTGTATCTTGATTATAGTGAGCCAAATTCTGCTCCCCATTTCAACAATATAAATTCTGAGTAGGTCCGTTAAGTTCAGATGAATTCTGGATATATATAGCAGTGTAATTAGCAAAAGGTTTTGGCTGATGGCCTCGCTTTGGCAAAATATCCTCTCTAATTGTCTGCTGCTTTTCTGGACTCAGAAGGATCTCAACAACTGTGTTAACAATCTTCACGCTAGGCTAAAGCAGCATCTGCTGTAGAGGTTAAAAAGAGGGCTTAAATTTGCAGTGGTGAAGATACTGAAATGGTACACATGTAAAGGTTTCTTTCTGGAAGTGTAGCTAGTGCAGCAGTATAAATTGCCCCAAGTTGGTATTTGTGATTGTGGAAAACTGGTGCCATGCAGACACTGAGTGAGTAGGAACTGGAAATGGAAGAAGAAGGGATAAGAAAGGGTTGAGGAGAGGCACTGCCCTGTCTTTCTCATGTCTGCTGCTCCCTTTGTTTATTTCCCATGGAATACTCTTGAAAATTCAAACTTTATACACTACAGCTGGATCTAGAACTCCTAGAGAGTCCCTTCATCTTCAGAATAATCCTCAGACACTCCTCTTTGCCACCATAAAAGTGGTCCTCACGAAGGGAAAGCTACTTAGTGACAGACTACTCACTAGGCCCAATCAATGTTCGACAGATTCTAGGAAGGAACCCAAACCCAGTCCTTTATTAATACATACATAATGAACACCAGCATCACTGTGAAAACAGAATTACACGCTTTTTATCTTAGGGAATGAAGCAGACAAATAGTTAGACAAGAAATATGTTAGATATGTCAGTCAATGCATCATGACATAGTACTTGTAGATGCATAAGATATGAGCTGGTATAGGAAAGATTAGAATTATACTGATCTGTCAATTGCTTTACTTCATTTTTGACCTCTGGAAGTGGCAGATGCATTTATTTGCCTAACATATGAGTAACAAATCATATCAGATCACAAAATTTCCCTTTTTGAACACCATAAAACAGAAGACTTCAGTATTTCTTATGCCAGACCCGTATTTTTCTCTACATACATATTGCAAAAGCAATTGTAATCATAACCCTTTTGCTGATGCACCCAACTGGAGGCAGAATCTATGAATGTGTCTCTTGTAGCCATCAGTCTCCCTAGTACCTGTAAATAAATGATGATGCAGCACTTCTACAATATAATGGGGAAAGAGAAAAATAAATGTGACCATACCATCCTGTTGGTTTGTTTTGATGACGGTATTCTGTAGGAGTTTGGATCCAGTTCCCTTTAGCTTAAGTCTCAAAGCAGAAGGACTTGGGTTCAGACGGCCTCATAAGATAGCTGTGAACAGCAGATTCTGACATTTTTCCCACACAGGAGTGAACTAAGTTGCAATTCTTTATTGAAATGGGTGCTGTGTTTCTTGCCAGTATGGTGAATTCCCACCTTCTCTGAGAAAGATCCCTCATCTTTCCTTGTCAGCTACTACCTTTTTGCAGTGATGGATATGCTTCTAATGGCACTGGCATTTACTTTTGGAAGACTTTCTTTCTTTTTTAATCACACAGGCAGATCCACTACAGACTTTTTATTATGATTATTTCAGTATTTTTTTCAAAAATGTGCCCTCTATTTATATCTGCCAGTTGCAGGCAGAAATGCAAAGTGTGGGAAGCTGTAGAAACAAACCAAAACATACACAATCTCTGTCTTAAAAAAACTACTTCTGACAGAAAATTTCAGTAACCTTTAATAGAAAACCAAGTGAAGTTATTTTTAATTTTATTAATTTTATTAATATGCTCTTGGAAGGGCACATTTATTAAGAGCAAGCATCTTGCCCAATATACAACAGTTGGTTTTGAAGCGAGATGAGAGGAAGTAATATAACATGACTGGGCAATGATTTTGTCAGATATAGGCAAAGGAAAAGGCAGACACTGTAAAATTATTTCATAGGAACTGATCAGTCAGGAGAAAAGTTATAAGAGTATATTTCGTTGTATTTATTTTCTTTGCAACAATCATGAAATTGCAGGCAATGAAGGAGAGGCAGCGTACTCAGAATGAACTGGGTGGTATAAGGAGTCTGTACTCTTTTTGTAAGTAAAAGTAAACCATGAGATTTTGAATTTAAGTTCCACCTTTGTAGTCAGCCTACACGTTCTTTTATTTAATATGCTGGCTGCTGTAATTGAGGAACCCACCCATAGATGTTCAGAAATGATAACTTCATATCAAAAAACTCATATTATGTAGCAATGTAGGAGAAACAGCCCTTGGTTTCTGAGCAAGGAACTCAGAGGACTCTACTTTATTAGCAAATCATCATAATTATTCTAGACCCATATTCCCTATTTTCCTTTCCTCTTTTCCTTTCTTTTCATGTAAAAGTGAAATCTATAAAGTAGAAATAAAATGGAGATCCCTCCCCCTGAAAAATGTACTCTCTTACCTCTAAGCAAAACTCTGCTGGACAACATACTCTGATTTTAAATGTGGAAAGAATTACATTTTTCTGGAGACTTTTGTGGGCAAACTCAGTGCCAGGTTAGACTAGAGAGTGTGTGCTGTGACCTTTTGGGGAAATTGGTCTTTCTGACGTATGGTGGCCACTGAATCAGAGGGGCAGTAAAACCTCAGGAGGTGAGCTGTCCAACTTGAGTACTCCTACAGGAAGATGCATAGAAAACTCTTATAAAATAACTGATTCTTGCCTGCCGCCTAAATTTGTTGTGACATTCAAAATATTAATTTTCAGGCTTCACACAATGAAAAAGTCCTGTAACAAATGTTATGTCATCAACATTCTTCACAATATAACTCCTAATATTAAAGTTAATTTAAAACTAAGCAAAGCAAATGTGTTAATGCTTGCAAAAGGAAAGGTGCTGGATTTTCTTATGTTGAACTTTGGTCGGAAAAGAATTTTTTTCCTTGCAAATTTTGAGGACTGCAGGAAAAGCAACAGCTAACCCTTACTGATAGCCCTAGACATGAAACAGCGCTTATATGTAAGTTCTAGGTGTCCCCAAAGAATTCATATAGTCTTCCTAAGATAAGTTTGGTCTTTAAATGACATGAAGCCTCAAAAATACAAAATGAGAGTGATCTTCCGTAAGAAAAAAGTTGATAGTTTAGCTTATTGTCTCTGCTATATTTAGAAAGATTTGACAATATATGGTCAAAACTTAAATTTTTCAAATTAATATTGTCTTGAATATTTCTACTAAGTTAGCCATAACTGGCTCATTAAGCAGACTGCTCCACAGCCTAACTGTTCTTGCCATCAGAAAATGTGTTCTTTTTTAGCAAACTGGATGTATTCTTTCATTGTAATTTTATCCTTCCTTTTATTAGTAGTATCCAAAATAAATAGTGCCACTTATTATCATGAAAATATTCACTCTCTTATTGTATTACTCTTGAAATATTTACACAGTGTTAAGCCACGTATTCATCTCATTGCAGTATAGTTAAACTGCCAATTAAGCATAGCATTAACAAGAGTAAATTCATTTGCTTAGGATGTGTTAACGTCCCCGAAGCAGGAGTTCCCTATTTCTGCCTGACTATTTTCAGCTTAGTGGTGGTATCATATTTAAACAGCTGCAAAGTTAGTTTAGCTTGGATAACTTTTAAAGGGAATTGGGGTGAAAAAAAGGGAGAGGAGCCTATTTCAAAGTTGTTTTGACTTAATGACCACTTTAATTCAATTGTTTTTACAGACAATAAACAGGACTGAAGAATGTCGGTCTGAAATCTTTGCCTTGAATGGAGAAACTTCACTGAACAAGAAGTTGGCTTCCAGTTTGCACAGGCGTCAAATGAATGCTTTTTTTTTTCTACCTTTCCCAACGAAAACAAAACAGTGTTTTTATGTGCTGTGCAAATGGTTCCGTCATGTAGTCTGACAATTTTATTTTTTGGTTTTGGTTGTTTTTTTTTTAAACTAAAGGAAAAACCCAGAGGAAAAATGCTGGGTTGACATTTCATCTGGACGAACATTTGAATTCAGAATTTACCTGGAGGTGTAGCTAGATTATTTTTTTTTTAACAGAAAAACTGATGATGTCAAGAGGGAGCAAGTTGAGATGAAAACCAATTGTCTTCCTCGAAAATTAAGCTACTCTTTTTCTCTCATTTTATTTTTCTTCTTGTTTTAAATCTAGAGTGGTTTTTGGTTTTTTGGTTTTTTTGGTTTTTTTTTTTTTTAAAGAAATGTTTAGGTAAGGTTTATCTTGAATCTTAATTGCCTTAATTTTAAGGACGTCAAAGGCTCTCAAGGCAAGCTGTCAACGTCTTGTTAGAAAACCCGAGAATGAATTGAAACTGCTCACACCGGTGCTGGTGCAGAAGTTTAATAGACTGAGTTTTTGGGGTGAACAAAAAATAAACTGTACAGTTTAAAAGAAAATGATTTTCTTCTTTTGAAGAAAAGTTGATGATAAAGGAACTGTGGCAACTGAAAGGATTGGAAAAATGCTGGGACTTTTATGAACTTTGTCTTAAGTGTTGACAGAAAAAATTCTAGAAGGCTAAAGCATTTTACAGTAAAGTTATTGAATTGAGAAAAAAACTTGCTGCATTATAGAGAATGCAGGGTTTTTTTCTTGCAGAATGCAGATTTTTTTATTTACAAAGCGTGATCGCTAGCAAAAGCATTAGTGCTTTTTATCTGCAGTCTTTTTTATGAGCTTTAAGAAGTTTTTAGTCTGCTTTGCTTGTCACATTGCAAAAACCTAGCTTAAGAGCATTAAAAAAAAAACTTAAGTAGATAGGAGCTTATGGTCAAAAAAGTGCAAAAAAAGCAATAGATAGAAGAAATTGTTGACAATTTCTGTAGTCTTTCCTAGTTGTGAACAAATGCAGCCTATGGATGGCCTATTTTATACCAAAGATGAAGTGACACCCTAACGCAGTCCAGAAGATAGAGGTTTTTTTCTTTTTTTATCTTTATTTGACCTACATGGCCGGACCAGTTCTTACTTTCTTGTTTGTTTAAACTATCTTCCACTGGTGTTTTACATTCTGCATATGTTTATAGTGGAAATTTCGGAATAGTTGGTATTAGAAGCTTGTTGATGGTGTGCTTTGGAGAACATCCCAAAGCAAAGGGGGCTGAGTTACCAACTAATCTGTCCAGGTGGGCTTTAATTTTGATGAGTTTTTCTGTTAAATTGCCTGATCTTTGGTATTTCTACTGAAACAACAGTCTTCCTTCTGAATTCTGACATGCCGCAGATTCATTTCTTCACCTCAGTCTTTGTCATCGTCCAGCATGCATAGCCACCTTAATTCTGCGTTTGTTTTTCAGTGATGCGTTTGAATTGCCAGTTAGATGCAAGAGAAAGCAAACTTGATCTCTGTTCTCATTTTAGCTCTCCCATACAAGCAGAAAGGTTGAAAATGACTTAGTATTGTCATGCAGGCAGGAAGTTAAAAATTATTCTTCTCTGCTATGATTTTTGTTGTCTTAATACGTTGGCTGACAATCACTAATTAGTATTATTAGGCAAAATAAGGACACTAACTAAATTGAATCCACTGAAACCTGGTTTAGAAATGACACGTTTTCTATAGAGAAATCTTGATTATGGCCCTTACATTTATACAAACAAACAAACAAAAAGGTGAGAAGCAAGTCAAGAGATGATTTTTTTCCTTGAGGAGGCAGAAGAGAAGCAGCATTTAAATATATACATATATACACATATATCTATATGTAAAAATGAAACCAAACATTCCTCCATCCAGAAGAGAGGGGAAACTTCATCACATTTCTTGTGGTGCAATAGAGACAGGGTATCCATTAAAAATAATGAAACTAAAACATATATATTGGATCAATGTGATTCAGCTGCCCAATTCTAAAAAGAGATCTGTGTTTCCCAAACCTGACTTTTTTGGGGAAAAGAACACAATTATTTTTTTAAATTGATAAAACAAGATCATATTTTGTAACGTAGTGGGGGGGGTGGGGGTTTCCCAAGTAAATGACTGCTAGATATGCAACATAGAAAAGAGAGAAATGGGAATTCACGTGGTTCTTCACCATAGGAAGAGGTCCTGATTTTCAGAAGTGTTAAAACTTCTGCTTTCTCCAGAGTAGTTGTTGATATTCAACACTTCTGAAAACCAGATGATGCCAAAGTTAAAGAACAACAACATCCACAACATGTTTCCATTCAGAAAACAAAAAAATCTCTTTCTGTTTCACATTCTGTGTCGTTACTTGTTGCTTTTTGAGAGTGGCATTTGAGTTTTGTCCTTGGATAAAGGTTCCTTCTTTCTTTGGAGGGCATAGGAGGGAAAAAAATCGATCTAGCCTTACTTTCTTCCTTTCTACACGTACTCTCTTTCTGTCTCTCTCTGAATTCTTTATACAAATGGAGATAACCCCAGGCACAAGTCAGTTAAATATGAAATAAACACATTTGTTTGTGTTAGTTCTAATGTGACACACAAAAAGTCTCATTTACTATCAACAATGAGGCTACAAGGTAGCTACCATGTGGCTGATGAATATGCTGAGGTACCTTCTTGTTTCTATTCAGAACTCTGCTGCTTTATTTGTACATTCAGAAACATTTTTCTTATTTTTTTCAGCAAAGTTAAACAATCTCAGTGTTTTTTATTAAGCCAGACAGGCAACATGATATCACAATGCCTGTCACTTTAAAGTATTTCAAGTGCATTCTGTATTAGAACTGTTCCCTTTTTTTTTTTCACGCTATAACGTTTAATAGTGTTTGAAATCAAAAGAAACAAAGCAAAGAAGTAGAGGAAGAAGAAGAGGAAAGAAAATGGATCTCTTAAATACAATTGATCATCTTACTGATCCCCAAAAAAAAAGTGAACTGGTACTTGAATGGTCTATGAATTCTAAACAATATGAGCCTTGAGTATAAACAGTCATAGATCATAAGGTAAGAAAAAAACTTACTTGGAACATATGAAATGCTCAGAAAGTGGTAACTTATTTGTGAAAGTTAAAGATGAGATAAAAGAGAACAGTGGAAGAGCCACACACTTGCTGCATGGTTGTTGTCATAAGACAGGAATACTTGGTGGCCTCTGAAATCTGAAACTGTTTTTCTTTACGTTCTGGCTAATAAGATTTTGTGGAAGGTTTATTATTATTATCTGTTTGAGTTACTGTTTTCTTTTTTTTTTTTTTTAAGACCTGAATTTGTAAAATTGATATCTATGTCTGTCTTGCCAATTTAGCTTTAAATATCAGGAGCGTTCCTGAAAGGTTGCAGAAACAACTCTAGAAGTCTGAGGCAATGGTGCCTGGCCCAGAGGTCTAGAAGTAACATCAAATCCATAAGCTGAACTGCGTATGTACTTTCCATCACACCTGAATTCTTGTAAATAGTCAAATCTGGATGTTCGGGTTTGGTATTTTTGTTTTTACCTTAAAAGACAAATACAGAAGGGGTGTCAGAAAAATATCAATTATGGCTAGAAAATTCTGAATACCTGGGCTCGTCGCTTAACATTGAGGAGAAAAAAAAACAGATTAAGTGGAACTGCAGAGAGTATTTACTTGCAGGTGCTGACCCGAACGTAGATCAGGGCACTGAAAAGTCTCACTGTTCCCAGTGTGATTGCTGAGGAACTCTTCTTCCTATCTGGCTCTACTGCTGGTTTTGTAAGCACTTTTCACATGTGACAGTCAGGCCTCAATTTGTGAATGTCCTCTTCTTGCCTTCCAGTGAAACAGATTCTTGAAATGTCCTTAGCTTGTGCTTACTTGTATAGTTCTGTTTACCAAGAGACTGCCTTGGTTGTGTTGGTCAAGAAATCCACCGTAATGCAGAATGAGGCATATTTGAGAGCATTTGCATCACATTGTATCATCTTCTGCTATGGATGCATGCCCAACTGTGGAAGATAAGTGCTGGTGATTAGAGAAGCGAGGGCTTGAACTTTCAATGGGCAATGGGCTGAAGCATTTGAATGGATTTTTACTCAAGTAAAAATCAAAGGGAGGGTGTTATTTATGTATGTATGTGTACCAAAACTCAGCAAATTTGAGGAAGCCTGCATTGTAATAAAGTTTATTTTTAATATGTCATAGTATTTGGATCTATATTATGTTGTTTATGGTACTGAAGGATGAGACTGATACAAAGTGTTTAACAAATTGCCATGCTTCATGATTTTGAGCTTGATGGGTGCTCCTCATGCCACTTCATTTTCATGCTGAGGTTGACATGAGCAAAACAGGTTTAGGCAGACTCGCTGAATTCCACCTATAGCAAGAGTCATGCTAAAGAGTGATAATGTGCTTAAAGTAATGAATCAATCCATTTTTAGTGATGAGACCAAATGTGCTAGGTGAAGATAGTAATGTTTGATATACACATGGTCAACATTTCCTTTCAAAACTTTATTTAACATGAAATTGGTCCAGATATAAAAGAAGTGCCCTAGGGTGAGGGATTTTCCTGGTCTTTCTCAGTAGCCCATGTGAACTAAGAAAACAGTCACGGTGTGATGGAAATGCAAAACAGAAAACAACAAAAATGCTGACATTTGATGTATTAGTCTTTTCTGTTTAATGACAATTGACTCTAGTAATGATGATTCCTTTCATTTCTAATACCCATACACACAACCGTGCGCGCACACTTTCTCAGAAGGAGGGCTGAGTGAGCAGCAGACTTCTCCTCTCCCTCAGTTGGAGCAGATCTCTAGAATCTCAGCAAGCAGCAAAGATGCGGTGAAAGGAGAGTTGTTTTCCCCTTAAAAAGAGCACCACCTTTTTCTGTGTTGCTCCTGTCATCCCAATAGGCTAGAGCGCTGTATGTACCCCGGAGATTTATTCACCTTTGTGCCTCAAAGCAGGCAGAAAGACCCTTTCTTCTCCCCTTCAGTAACATGCTCTTTGTTAAAATTAAACACAAAATTATGAGAGAAAAACTGTAAAAAAAAATAAATCCCAGTGTTGGTTTAACTTTCCATGATGACAAAAATTCTTGTGTTCATTTCAGTTGTTCAGCTCAGTTGTTAATTCCCCAACAGTGACAGCTGAGTTCTTTCACCTTAATAAAAATGTGTAATGAAGTGAAAAATGTCAGCCTTTGACAGGTTCACAAATCCATTTTTCCTTGTAGGGCCAAAGCCTGCAAGGTGTAAGCACCTTCCAAGATCTGGATCTGCTGTCCTTAAGAGAATATCTGCCCAACGTTAATTTTCTGCCTATAAGTGTCTTTCTCTTGGATAATGATTTTATGAATATGGTGAAATTTACAGTCAGTTATATTTTTAAAAGCCCAACAATACAGCCTAGAGAAGAGAACGTGATGTTTACGTAACTAAAGTATTATTAAATATGCTGTATTCCAGAGTGGAAGAAAATTCTACTATCTTTTGGAGGCAAATCAATTTTATGTAAAACCAGGAAGCGTACAGAATTCATATAGGAATTTTTAATTGTTTTCCTTTTTAAAGGAGAATGAACAGATTGTGTCTGTAAGAAAAATCAAAGCAGCTTTGAAAGCAGATGAACTTCCCATCAAGAAAAAATGCATCACACGAATGGGATAGAGGTTCTTTAAAGCCCTTACAGACCTCACTGTAGCCAAAATGTAGAATACAGAACCTCTGTGATACATTAAATTATGAAACTTATTTATATGGGCATCTGTGTGCTGATGTCTCAGAATGTCTTTGAAAGATCTGTACTGCTATGATTTTTTTTAATTTTTTTTTTTATTTTTTTTTATGTTTTCCATTTGTACCACAATCCTAACAGCTGCCATTTTCCCACTCCTGGGGCTTTCTGTAGATCAGTGGATGTTAGGTTTAAACTTCTGTTTTCTTTGATGAAGCTTTCAATAAAAAAATAAAGAAAGAAAAGAGCTGGGTGACTCTGTGTTCTTACGGCACCTTTCTGCAGAGGCTTCCCGAGGCCGGGGCTCTTGCGCTGAGCACAGAGGGCGCGGAAAGGCTTTGCAGCAAAGTCTGCCTCCTCCGCAGCTTCACCAAATGGAAGGAAAGAATCGGAGGGACAGGACGGCTCTGTTGCCCTGTCAGCAGCACAACCAGCCACGTGTCGGGAGTTCAAACACAGGAGAAAGTTTTTCTCACACCGAGACTGAGTGTTTAATACTAACAGGTATCAGCTCTCCGGGCTCTGGGCTGGGCTCACCTGCTGGAAGAACATTGCCTCTGTTTCCGAGGCTTATTTTAAAGAGTGACTTCAGGGCAAAAGTTGCCACACAGAAGACAGAAAAGCTTTATTTACGGAATAAGCACAGCCTAGGCAGCAGTAGCGCAAGCCATACTTCACCTGGAAAGGGAAATGGAAAGCAGATTGCCTCCTCGGCCACGTCTCACGGGGAACAAGAAAGCTATTTGGCACATTTCCCCATGGCTGCTTCAGTCAGCGACCCTCTCGTTGCCACATGCATTCCTCCCCACGAGGGCCGTTTCTGTGACGAAGGCGAGGGTGGGCTGGAAGCATCCAGTAACTCTCTTCCCCAGCCAAGGAGCTTTATTCACAGATTGGAAATCACTGAGTGCTCCTTTTTACCTACCAGGAACATGCCTGTCTCCTTCAGCACTACACGTGTTTTGTGACATTGCCTGCACATTTTCCTTTTCATTCTTTCCACCTAATGAAATACCCGTGGGTGAGCTTCTCATTCCCTTCGGCCTAATCAGGCAAGCCCAAATAAATCTTTAGAAGATGGAGGACTGGGAGGATTTAGTGGGTGACAGGGTTTTTTCAGCTGCACCCATGCTGACGTGCCCGTTGCTGCTCATTGTGAAGATGGTGAGACAAGGAGGAAGGCAGGAGGCTGAAGCTACAGCCTGCCTGGCACTCGGAGGGGTAGCCGAGGAGCCTGGGGAGAGCAGCAGAAGTGGGACACTTCAATCCACCAACACAGGTTGTGCCATGGCGGTTTATGGCTGATGCTCGGGCATTCAGATTCATCTTTGTCACTTTCAGGATTGCTCCGTTTCCAAGATCATTCCACTTTGAACTCTGCTAGCGAGGGTACCACTAACAGCTGTGGTGTGAGTGGTTTTGGTTTTGTTGTCTGTCAGTCAGTGGTCTGTGTGCGTAGAAACCAGGCTGAGGGGGTTTTGCGTCATCTCCTGCAGACGTGCAGGTGAGAAGGCTTTCTCCTCTCATCCCTCCATCAGTGTCAAAAAAAAAAAAAGTTAATTGATAAATTATATGATTGTATTTAACCCTAAGTCCCCTATCTATACTATAGAATTAAAATAAGAAGGACAAATGGGCCTTTGCAATGTGTGATGTAGGTTGTTTCCAGAGGGAAATAGTTGTGTTTATCAGTAATCTGCATCTGGAATGGAAGTCCATGAATTCCATGTGAAGGAAGCCATGTGCTCTGATTAGCACTCCCTGAGATTTCACACAGAAGGGGAGAAAAAAACCCAAAACAACAGCTGGCGTAGAATAAACTGAGGATAAGTCCACACTTACCACGTTCAAATACATTTTATTTGTATTATTTTGGGTGACCAGAGATTGCAAATGGAGAGCAAGATCTCACTGTGCCGATAACTATCAGCAAACACAGAAGCAAAGGTTCGGGAGGAGACGGGACTGCAGCAGAAGTTACCAAAAGTGGTGAACAAACCGAGATACAAACCTAATGTCCGCCTGATTGTTGGTAAACTTGCTGCAGCCCTTTTCTGTGCCTTGGCTCCTTGCCCCGCTGTTGTCAGGCTGGTCTCCGGGAGAAGACTGCACACCGTGCAAAAGTCTCCGTTGGACTCAGCAGAGCAGAACCCGCAGCGGTAACTGATGGCTGGCAGGAGTGGTGCCGAGGCTGCGCACAACGGGGTGACTTCGCCAGGCAAATAGTGAACCTGCCTGGCAGGGAGCGTGCTGCCGGGCACATCCAGACAGGCAGGCTGCAGCAGCCCGCTGCCGCACGCAGGGCAGTCGTGGTGGTGGGAAGCAGGCAGGAGATACGCAGATCTCTACTCAAGTCCTCCCAGAGCCTGTCAGTTTAGAGAAGCGCAGATGTGGTCAGCACGATTTGTTTACAGATGTTCCCAAAGAAATCCACTTTGGGAGAGAGGTGCTGTGGCCAAACCGCTTCCTTCCTTTAAAAATTTGGTGCCAAAGGCATGCTCACTTTTATCAGCTTGCTTAGCAGTGGTACATCAATGAACTTATCTGGAGGGACATAAATGATAACTAAATAATCTACTGGATATGGGCACCACTTTAAATGGAGAAATTGAAAGCTGATCTATTTTAAGTGATGTAGCTGTTCTTTAAAATTGAACAGGCTTGGGTTTATAGCGTGGCTGGCTGAGGCCTTAAGCTCTGCCACATTGAAATACTGCTGAAAAATAGAAGTGTCTGAGAAAAAGATAGAAAGCATGATTTACACCTATTATTTGACTTATTTCACCATTTGTTACTAGGCAATATATTCTCTATCATGTGTGGAATTCAGCTGTTGATACACAGCCAACTGAAAATAGCATAAGCTCCTTGAACATCATTCCTGTGGGATCTAATCCCACGTTTTTCACTCACAAATCATTTCCTTCATACTAACAGTTGTGCTACATCACACAGCAGCCCACTAGGGTGCTCTGCTCCTCAGGTAGAGCAACTTGTACCCAGTGCTGATCTCATATGAAATGTTCTGTAGTGAAACTCGGGTTCCTCTGAGCTTTTTACACATGATCTGATTATTTTCTAGTTAATCTTGGTGGCATGTGAAGGAGATACTTGGCCACCATTGAATCCCTTTTTGGTACAGAGGAGGAGGCAGAAGCAGAGGAGTAGACAGATCTCATCAGTTGATACCAAGACACAGCAATCGTTAGCCTGAGAAGCACAAGGAATAAATTGTTTGAGGAAGATAAAGCAATAGAGAAATCGGAATTCTTTTAAACTTCCCTCACTCTCTCTTTCTCTTGCTTGGGAGGCACACATAGCCAGCCAACAGACTTAAAACTGGGCATGTGCGTTCTCAGGTGCAGCATGTGGCCACTGGCACAGCTAAACATATGTGTGCCTCCCAGTTCGTAGCCACTCGAACGCTCCCCTGAGCCCTCACGTCCCTTGCACAGGGAGCAGAACTGAGTAAGCCATCAGGAGAATGGAGATCTGATCCAGTCCATGCTCAGCTTGTGCTGCAAATTCCAGCAGTGAACAGTTGTCTCCTTAACAACCACCCTGAAAGTCTGGCTTTCTTGCTGTAGAGGTCAATCTTCACGAGATCCAGAAAGTTACCACTTTTCTTTCTTAGAAAATTGTTTCATTTTTTGCAGTGCTCTTCCCTGTTTCTCAACTGTGCCTCTTCGGCATTACGTCCCAATCATGATTCCAAATGCGCAAATAAATATTTGTTAGAGTAATACACAGAGGCCCCAGTCTCCACTGGGTACTGTGCAAACACAGAAAAAAGACATGTTCTGGAAGGTTTATGAGGTGAAGGAAAAGTGATCCGCCTAATCCATTGATTCACACTTCTGCTGGACCCTCAGTCACAGCTGAGTACAGTGGGCTTCAGCGTTACTGGTTGCTTTTCGCAGTGATAGCTGGCTGCAGAGGACTGCTTTCCAAAGTCCATTTGCCTTGTTCACATATTGGCTGTACTGCGAGGGCTTGGGGCCCTAAGCAGCTGTTTGCAGATGACAGTTTTTGGAGAACGTCCAAATCTTTTTTTTTTTTTCCCCAGAAGAAAACATGCTCAGAAGAAACATCTACTGCTGTTTAGAAAAATATAGTTACCAAGTAGCTTCAGGTGGTGAAAGGGCTGCCACCAAAATCATCTTGAGGTGTATGATTCACCCCTGTGCAGATCTGTATGGCTTGGATGAGATACTGCTTCCATCAAAACAAAAAAACCCCAAACCTTACGTTGGAGGCCTGACTGACCTTTAAATGGTGCTGAAGCTTTGAGCTTGCTCTCACTAGTGATGGATATTGTCTCTAGCAATGGCTGAGATAGGATGCTCATGGCAGGGTTGTTTCTACTACACTGGACACCGAATTGAATTGAATCACCTAAACATAACGTAGATGGGAACCCTTTTTCTTTAAGGACTTGTGCAATGACCTAGCCGTAAAACTGTCCCTTCTTTTCGTGCTTTTGCGCTGGGGGCAGAGTTGCATTGGAGGTGTTTCCTGCAAATCACATTTTCTCCCTTGCTTTCTCTTTGAACATGGCAACCCTTTTGGTTCTCACTGCACATTGGCAACATGTGCCAGTGTCTGTGCCAATGAGGAATCTGCCCCCCTCATGGAGATGTGAGAGGCTCCTGGACAAAGAAAGTTTCCTGCCACATCAAGGGCTTCCCCGGGCTGCAGCAGTAGTCCTTCCATTTGCCAGCCCTGGCTACATAAAATATGTTTATTATTGTAATATGTTTCAGCCATCTCCTCCTAACAGAAAGTAAGACACAGGAAGTCCCCCCGTCCCCTCTCCACCAAAAAAAAAAAAGTGTGTCAGACACTTCCTACAGCTGTGGTGACCTGGCATCAGGGAATTGCAAAAGCAAAAATCTCTGCTTTTCAGCTAAATTCTAGTTTATTTTATTATATTTTCATTTTTCTCCCAATCCACATCCAGCTCATTTATCTGTCCCATCCACATGTCACATCCTGTCTGGCATGCAGTGTGAGATTTTTGAGGTGATTTCCATTACTTGCCTACACAACATCTAGGGGAAACCTTTAAAGAGTGCCCAAGGCATGAGCGCCAAGCTATAACCACACTGGATTCTCTGCTGGGACGTCTTTGCTTATTTCTTCCCAAACCATATTATTTTTTATTAGGCTTGGAAAGAATTCTCATAGAAAAATAGGGATTTGAACATCAAAGCACGCTGTGGTAATGTAGACTGTTTACCTGAGAGAACCAGGTCATCTACTGAGTAGGAGTATTAAAGGCTGTAGCTAATTGGACAAAAAGTGGCAAAAATAGACAAACTTCCCAAAATGAAGAGGCAGGAAATTGCCTCCCCTAATTTGGAAGAGACTTTGCAGACTAGTGAGGCTCTGCCCCATTTTGCCTCTCCTTGAAGGCACCTACAGTTTAGGAAGGTTGAGGCAGACGGAGCAGGAGCTGCCCTGGTGAATGAATTAGCAAATAATTTTGATTAATTCTGCGCACAGACAGAAGGGAAAGGACTGAAGCAGGATGGATGGCTGAGGTGCATGCAGGCTGCGAGGAAACAAGGGAACCTGAATGTCAGAGAGCAGGACACCAACACCTGGCCCAGAGAATTGTCTCCTCCTCAATGTGACACAGACAAGCATTGGCTTTATCAGTAACAAGGGCTCAGAAACTGGGAATGAAAAACTTTATAGCAGGATTACTTTTCCCAGTAGTGGTATCTACAATGATCCAAAATAAATGATCGTGTCCCCCCCGCCCCGCACTCACAGCCACACGTTTCATCAGCTCAGCTACACCTGGCTACAGACATCAGTAGCAATGCAGTGAGAGAAACTGCTGTAGCCCTGAGTATTTCAGACTTACTTCTCTTGAATTCCTTGGTATTCCTATTTTAGGTTGCTGATTGTCTTTTCCAAGAAAGGTGGCATAGAGGTAACTTAATTTAAAATAATAAAGCTTAAAAAAAAAGCAAAACAAAACCATAAATTGAATTACTGTAGAGGGTAAGGTACAATTGCACCCTAAAATGGCTTCCTTCCTAAATTAAAAAATAACAAGAAAAAAAGAATTGTACCTTCTTTAAGATTCACGCTTGTGTGGTAAGATTTTTGCAGACTGAAGTTCTGATCAGCGGCAAGAAAGGTGGCTGCTTCGGGTCCTCTGCAAAGTCCCGCTTGCTTTTGCCCGTTTATCGAATGTCATTTACGAAAGGCATTGCGCTGTGGATATCAGGGTGTGGTCATTATACAGACCCACGGTAATTCTATGAGATAGGGAGTCTATTCAGCATTACCGTCAATCTTCTTTAAAGCCTAACCCATCCTCAGAACTCGAATGAAAAGGCAAACGGCTCAGCTGACAACTTGTTTCTTTCTTCCCACAACACTTTCAGTAACAAGGACCGCTCGGTAGCGAGGCGGGCGTGCAAAACGCGCCTGTACATCCGCTCTGCCTCACTGCGTGCCAGTGTGGACTCGGGCTTTTGTTGTCCTTGTTTTGAATGGCTGCAGGTGCCGTTTGGCGCAGCAGGCACAGCAGAGCGATGCGGTCTGTGGAGAACAAAAAGTATGTGAGTTCAGGTCTCTAGACAGGAAAACTATCTCTGTGCAGAGGTCAGAGAAAGACCTAAGTAGGGGAATCTTTTCAACCATAATGAGCAACAAAAATGCTGCTCCATCCTCTCCCACAGCTTTACTTAGGAAGCCTCTGATCCTCCTTTCCTTGCAATAGACTTTATTACTCCTTTTGTCTGCACAGTAGCCCCGTGCAGCATTGTCTGCATGTCCCACCAAATCTATTCAAAATACTTGGGGTTCATGTGGTTATTGAGCACTCAAAACACAGAAGGGCCGTAGCAGCTGAGTGTGCGCTAGTAGAGTTTGATCCAGCGAGGCACGATTCCACCCGTGGCAGCTGGCTGCTCTAGTAAAACTCTCCTGGGCTCATGAAATAACTGACATGAAAGTGATGTTTGGAGCAAGAAACGGAACTCATTTTTGAATTGACGTTAAATAGGAAATCATTTTAGTGTCAGTTGATACAGACCAGGCACATTTTTGGTAATTAAAGCTCAGAAAAAGCGATGGAAATACCTACGAGGTGTGTTGAGAATGAAGCCAGAAGCAACGTGTGAGAGGTGCCAGCTGAACGCTACGCGTAATGGGAAACCTTATGGCATTCAACCACACAGGGAACTAGTAAAGAGCAGCCCAGAAGAACCATGCATGGGGCAACCTATATTACGCCTTTGAGTAGGGTGCAAGGGCACAGGAAAGACAGAGGTGACTTCAGGAGGAGAAACGTGATGCATGTGGGAGTATAAGATATTCTTGTGATTTTTGAGGTACCGAGGAATAAATGCTGCGGTATATTCCCTCTTGCCTCAGCTTTGAAACACTTCCGATCGTATTACTTCCCTCTCTGTTAGCTAATACAGCATCCATGTGTGATTTGGTTTGGGGTTTGGGTTTTTTCTTATTTTTTTACTCTCATGATATCAGATTTCACTTCTACATCTAGCTACAGGGTTTGGAGATTTTCTCGAGAGTTGTGATCTTACTTTTTCCATATTATATTTTGCACATTACAATCACTTTGGAGATCCATTCCATTATGCACAAAATCAGATGACATTCCTACATTTTTATGAACAAAAACCACTGAAAGAGAAGTCAGCCTGACCCATAGGATAAGCATATTTTTTTAATATGGAATCCCCAAATCCCTTAAGGATTTTTCAGCTTTATCTCCCTGACTGTCCTTGAGGCCCCAGGTGAAATTACAGTGGTTCCCCTTTGTTGGCCCTAGGCAGAGGTGGATATCTAAACTTGCAAGGCAAATACTACCAAATCCGAAGGCATTTATTTTTTGCCATTGATTGCCTAAATACTTTCCAGATCACCAGACCCTACCAGCCCCTGCTTTCCGCACTCCACGTTTGTGCCACCTTTGAGCAGAGTTCATTGTGGAGCGAGGACGTGCAGCAGCACCCCAGAGAGAAGCGCGCACCGCAACTGCGGTTGATAATGCTCCTTTGTGAACCTGCAAAGAAATCACTGAGGCTAAAAACCAACTCCCTTCCCTGCTCCCCGTAATTGTGAGACCTTCCCATTTACTCTCAGCTTCTTCAGGCAGATGTCGGGTCAGGTGCGTGTTCATAAACAAATTGTCTTCAAATGACTTTTTCAAGGTTTTATGAGGAAATTAATCAGGTCCCTTGTTAAATTCCAATTCTATTTTATGTTCTGGTTTTCCTGTAGCCACTAAGAGCCCAGTCCCCCTCCCACCACAGAGAAAAAAACAACATTCCCGGGAACTACAAAGGGAACATGAGCATGTTCACAGTTTTGTAATGTGTTTGTTTATCTGTTAAGCTTTGCTTTTTATAAATCTTTGCTATTTTCCTGCTGTAACTCTTCACAGCAGAACACACTGCTCTCTTATTTATTCTTGACAGATCCTGTATAAATTTATGGTTCTGCATCAATAATGAGAGTCATTAATCATAGTAACAAT
Source organism: Psophia crepitans (assembly GCA_013399095.1). Lineage (NCBI taxonomy): Eukaryota > Metazoa > Chordata > Aves > Gruiformes > Psophiidae > Psophia > Psophia crepitans. The sequence goes on along the minus strand of VWZZ01003428.1, from coordinate 463,991 downwards.
GCACATCACAGGGTCTTCCAGACATTCGCCACTGAACTTGCTGAACTGTCCTACAAATGAACCCCCACACACACACACACTCAGTAATTATTTCTGGGCTTATACAGAAAACAAGGAGCTTGGTTAGAAAAACTGGGAGAAAACAGATAATTTTCTCCCAATGGCTTTTAATGATGGTGTGAGATTGGGAAAAATCTCAGGTACAGGAAGGTAAAAAAGGGTGAACTATAGTTATTGGGAAAGGATTTAATTTCTGTAGTAAATGAAAGTTTGTTTTTGAACTGGTCCTAGTCACTCAAAATTACGGACAAAGATGTCGTTTAAAACGTACAAAATCTGTTCCCCAAAATAGCCGTTGCTTTTGTTTAGCTTCCATTCTTCCAACAACTACATTAGCCAATAAGAGCAACTTCCCCATATTCATCGCTTGTTTACATAAAGGAAAGAAATAGCAGGAGGAAAGTAATCTAACGGATTAGAGCAATGGACGGTAAACTCAATTCTATACCCAGTAAAGTCAATAAGAATTGTTCTGCTGAGTTCACTGGATACAAGGAGAAGCCTGTGATTCAGACACTAATATAAGCAATGAGAAACAAAGGAACACAAGAGTGAAAAACAAGGATTGCAGAAATAAGGCAAGGGCAAAAGCAGAAGCCATACATTTTAACTCCTCTTTTTCTTTTTCTTTTTCTTTTTCTTTTTCTTTTTCTTTTTCTTTTTCTTTTTCTTTTTCTTTTTCTTTTTCTTTTTCTTTTTCTTTTTCTTTTTCTTTTTCTTTTTCTTTTTTCTTTTTCTTTTCCTTTTTCTTCATTCTTCTTTTTCTTTTTCTTTTTCTTTTCCTTTTCCTTTTTCTTTTCCTTTTTCTTTTCCTTTTTCTTCCTTCTTCTTTTTCTTTTTTTTCTTCTTCGTCTTCTTCTTCCTCTTCTTCTTCTTTTCTTCTTTTTTTCATTGAGCTTTGAGAACATATTTTGACAACACTACATTTTGGAGGGCAAGGAATAAATTTAATTTGCCAACTATAAAGATGACTTAACCACAACTCAAGTCCTAAGATCTTATCCAAAATTTTGCTCCCTCTTTATCAAGAAAAACTGCTATTGAATTAGGATGTCATCTCAGCAGGGATGGGATTATTGTTTAGTTATATCACCTTTCTTCCCCACTGCCTTTCCATCTGCTTTATGGAGAGGGATTGATGGTTGTCAGGGAAGTGGATGGAGCCTTGTGAGAGCCTGAGAAGGAAAGGGGGGAGTGATAGATGGCCGCTGAATGGGCAAAGGGTAAAGAGAGCCTGGAGAAGGCAAAGGAAGGAAGAAGCAGCATCGGTGGCACGTTTGCCTCAGCTGCAGAAGCTAATTATACGCTGGTATTGGTTGTTCACCAATGTACTTACAGCCTCTGCTTTCCAGAGGGGTTTCTTTGTGACACGCTTTAACAAAAATCCCAACTTTCTTGAAACATCCCAGATCATCATTTGATTAGCCAACTCATCTCAGGATTTTCATCTGAAAATAAGAAAGCTGAAATAGGTCAAGCTGCCTTTAGAAGAGTATGAACAAGGTACAACGTCACCATTCTTACTGATGAACATTTCCACTTTTTTGGTGGGTTTTTTGTTTTTGTTTGTTTGTTTGTTTGTTTGTTTCTCTACAACACACTGCCTTTATTTCTGTCACGGAAGCCTTAGCAGTGTTATGCCTGATCCTTAGTCCTCAACAGAGCTGTAAAGACACAGTTACAAGTACATAATAACGCTGTATGAAAGAATATTCCCAAATGACTAAATTTTGCGTAACCTAGTGAAGAATTAGACCTTACTCTTCTTAGGCAGACTCCCTCAGGCCTCTGTCTGTTCTGATGTGAGTGCTGCCCTTGAAGATAAAAGCTTTCTCTTAGAAAGTAACTAGTCCATTTATAGGGGTTTTTCCTTCTAAAACTAAGGGAATTTTGAGATAGTCAGCCCAAATTCTTCCAATAAAACATGAAGACTGCCTTCCTCTGTGTATATGGCAAACATTAATCCCAAGTAATCATTAAAATAAATGATTGCTGGTTATTGTCTGGAAGCCCATTTCTATCCCAAGAACTGCACCTACTCAGAGAAACAGAGACCTCATGCCAGATGAAGTTGACAGAGCATCAGAAAAAAATAATTAAGCTTGTATTCATGTAAATATTAACTTGCTGTACAAAGGCTCATTATGAGATGCAGATGTTGAAGATGTTTGTTGTTCCGGTAAACCTGCAAGACTCCAACCCACCTGCCTCAGAGAGAGTCAGGGATGGAGACAGTTAGAAATGTTGGAGAGTCTTTACATTTTTCCATAACCCGTTTAAGCTTTTTTGTGGTTTAAAAGCTCATCAATGACTGCTGATCCATATCAATGAGCGTGACAGTCTGGGACACTCAAGGTAAGAAGCTTTAGTTTTTGAGAGAGACTGGAACTGATTGGGTTTTGATGAACACTGTGGCTTCTATCAAACATATGGATCAACCTTTCCTTCTTTTGGGGTTTTATTGATTCATTTCTTGTTTTAAGGTTACCTGCACTTGTATTTTTTTTAACATACCAGTAGAGTTGCTGCTGACTTCTTTCCACCAGATGGCACCACAGACTGTAATGCATAGCCACTGGCTATATGTGTGTGTGTATATATATTTGTATGAATGTGTGTGCAAACACAGGCAAAGGCATGTATTTGTTGGTGTGAACGTATGAGTGCTAGACACCTACAAACCTTGCCAACTTTACTTGTTGCTTATCCCACCACAGAAGGAGGAGAAAGACCAACCAACACGACACCTTGCATTGAGTCCACGCTGGAAATAGTGTTTCTATATTTGACACATTCATTAAATCAGCACCCTGTGCTATTTAAAATAAAGATGATTAAAGAGACAACACATATTACAAACTTTTACTTTCTAACACAATTTATCGTAGCCACTTTCTTCTAAATTGCAATATCTGCTGAGTGGTCCTTCTGAAATTCAATTCAGTCATCGAAGGATTATTCATTGGAATCCAAGTTTGAAATCTTTTCAGTCGAACTGTTCCACGTTGCAATACAGGCTGTCTACCCAATACTGTTGTAGAAGATGGAAAGGTGATGCTTTTTGTATCCTAACTGGTTACCTTCCCTGTCTTAACTTGACTCTTCAATAGTTTGATCAAACATCTTCACTGTAAGAATACTATTGAGATCTGAAAGATGAGCAAAAATGAACATTGCACATGGAGAAAAGAATTTTAAAAGAAATTGGCAAATAACACTCATAAAATGTGCATTATATTGTGAGTGATATATTTAAAACACACTTGACAAATTTGATTGTTACTTAGTGTTCCCATTTCTTTTTCTGAATTAATTTACCATTGTTTCAGTTTGCTTTAGAAACAAAACCTCTCCTTGATCTGAAGATCCTTCAGCGGGTTTTGTCAGCTGACTGCGTAATGTCTGAGGTCTTGCCTGCTTAGACACGTGAAATAACATTGATGTTTTTGAGGACAACCATATTTAATTGTTACTGTAAAGGTGCTGTTTCACGCCGCAATTACAATTAAAGTAATATGACTATCCTTTGCAAACAGTTTATCAGATCCATAAAGTCTTTTTTGGTCTGTGATTCATTTCCAAGCCATTTTAATTTCTGATGTTTTTCATAATTCCTAATGTTTTCCCTCCGTGCTTTAAAGAGCTATCTTAGCTTGGGCTGTTATCACTACTTTGTGGCAATTCATGTAATCTGTCATAACTATAAGAGCACAATAGAGCTGATACAGTCTTAGGTAATGTATATGGAAGAAGAGAATAGCGCTTGTTGCATTTTTTTCTTCTGTCCGTTTCCAGCTGTTCCTTCCTTCCCTCCTGATCAGGTGGCACAACGGTGAAACTGCCCTCTCCTCACCCTACGCCTTTAAAGCATTGACTTCCAACCTGTTCTGAAAGGAGCAGGCACCCGCTGCCTCCAGTTCCTGCTGAAGACATCTTCAACCCGTCTTAGCCGCCAGGCCTGGCTGGGAACCTCAGCAATCCTGAGCGTATTGAAAACTTGCGTAGGAGCCACCAGGACAAAAAAAACCCACATTGCTGATTGATGAGGGGTGTCCAGGAACCAGCAGCAAAGGAAAGGAGTAGTGACTGAGTTACTGGCAAACTCAATGCCAAAAAGCAAGCCAGGAGTCTCCATTTAGGCACCCTCAGTGGCAGTCTAGCAAGACAGAGAAGAAACGTAATTCCTAGTGTCATTAAACCTGGACAAGGCTTTTACGTGACAGGAAAGCTGCTCTGCATTCAGAAGGCTCCAATTTTGGCTGATAACGTACCTGTGCCTCTACTCCACGTGGTACCCTGCAAAATGGGCACTGGGTGTGAGATAGCTTGATAGCCACCTCACATGACAGGCATGCTATATAAGCTGCAACACGTGTGAAAGACAATAAATCATACTCTGGAAATACTGCAATAATCAATGACCAGGAAAGATAGATAGTTGACCAGGGAGAGTGTGGAAATAGGTCTTCACTTGGTACAAGGGATGGACCGAGGTACCTGTTAACTGTTTTCTTCAGTCATGAATGTCATTTCTTAAAAGCATACTGTAAAGTACATTTTAATGCCTCATCCTTTAATTGTCTTCTGTTTCACCTTCTTCACTCCCTGTAAATGCATTGGCTTGTGGGCTTGATGGTACTTAATTTGTACATTTTTGCTTAATTTGATGAGCTCTAAGTGCTCTTTTAGCCTACTGTGAGCGTTCAATAATCCAAAGTGGCTGTGAAGTGTATAAGTCCTGTTGCTGCTTTATAGTGTCTGATTAAAACAGAAATAATGTATTATGAAATCCCACTCAAATGTCTGTACTGGATCACAGCTATCCATCATAACTCTGAGGTAAAAACTGTCTTGGCTTGCTGGTCTATTTTTTCCCCTCACTATCAGTCTACATTAATAAGTGCGATGAAGTTAAAGCATTAGTCTCCCCATGGTTCCCTGGGTGTTTTCTATTAGCATGCAATTTTACACGCCAGTTTAGCAGTAATGTCCCCCTCCCTTCACCTGTGCCTGACCAGTCCCGAACGCTGTCTCAAACTAACATTTGGGAAAGGTCCCTCATTTTCTCTCTGTAGAAAACTGGGAATAAGAGTCTTTTCTCAGCACCTATTTGAAAGCATAATTGATCATGTTTGCAAAGTATTTTGGACCTTCAGACACTTCTTCTTTTGAGGGGGGCGGAGGGAAAACAAACCCCAAACAATGTTTGTTGTTGTTTTTTTTTTAATGGATGCCGCACAGATTATTTTCTAGATCTGTCTGTATGCCTTAGAAGAGACAATGTTTTTCCTACCCTCTCCCCCTAAATCTCATTGTCCCACCTCACCCAGATGCAGAAGCAGCACGGCTAGAGGTGTGGCTGCTCAGACCTGCCCCTGTCTGACAAAAAAAAATGCATACTTGCAAACTGCTGAGCAGAGCATGATCCACCAGGAAGGCTTTCTATGTGCATTACCTCCAAGGACATGTTTCCTAGATGAGGACTCCCTATTCCTCCTCTTTCTCCCCTCTATGCTTTAATTTCTTCTCCCCTTCCCCCCCTTCACATGGGCCTTAATATCAGGATGCTCTAACCTACTTTTATTAAGAGGTTAAATGAAGCCAGAATGCTCCAGAATAGTGTTCTGTCTCATCGACCTCCCCTCCAGGCTGTGTTCTGTAATTTCTCCCGCTGTGCTGAATTGATGCTCCTCTCCGTGTGTGAAATAAGCAGTCGCTTCCTGAGAGGAGACACGCTGCCTTCTGAAGTGCCCATTCAGCACCGCAGAGGACAAACTGTCTGGCAACAGGGGTGTGATTCAAGGGCTGCGATAGATGGAAAAGAACAAAAGGAGGGAGGTGCAAGGGAAAGAGGCTGGAAAACAGAATAAGATAAACAGAAGAAATGGGGGAGAGGTTTAGCTAAAGGAAGAGAGGCTAGTGAGCTATGAATATTAAAATTGTTGGTATTGTGATGGAGCACCCAAAACATCACAGGTTCTTTCAACCAAATAAAACACACCAGGTGGGCTTACTCATGCCAGGTAGTACTCTGCTGTGAAAACAGCTCCTTTGAAAGCAGCACTACATCGCAGTGGTGCTTGTCTTTTATTTTAAGTGAAGATTGATTCTATCGAAGGAGAGAATACCTGAAAAAAATCCAAAACCAGGAAGGTGGCCTTTGTCCCCCCCACAACGTGTAGTACACCTGAATCTTTTCCCACAAAGAACTGTTTTGATTCAGTTCCATTTTATATCTTGTTGCCACATATTAAATATAATATTACAACATATTAATCTATACTTGTGTTTTAAAATATAAATTACAGCTTTTGCTGCCCATGGAGATTGACTAATATCCCTTTGCCAACTCCTCTTCCACCCTTCACTAAGTCCCATCATAAAAGTTACGATGGCGAGTGAGGTCATATTGGTCTTGCAGTTGGGACAATTAAAGGGAATTGTACTTGGAGAACCCATTGGGGTGCTGCATGGAAGCTGGAACAGAAAGTCTGGCAAGACAGGAGAAGTTTGGTGTTAGTACAAGTCATCATTTTCACATCGGAGTGACTGAGGTGCATGTGTCTGAGTACAAGAGCCAGCACAGGCGTTCCACAAGGCTGTCACTTCCCATGTCACCCACAATCTCTTTTCCATCACCGTTTCAGCAGCCTTGGCCTTTCACATCATAAATGCTATTGCCTTCTCTCCTCGCCAAGGTTAGTTTGCTTGGGCAGGAGCAGCTCTGGTCCTTGCTGCTTCTATATTAATCTGCAGCAGCTCCTCTGTCTCAGCCCACTGATCTCCAGTCGCAAGGTAGGGAATCAATTTGCTGAATCAGTTTGAGGTAGCAAACTGCTTTAAAAATTGTGATTTGTATGAACAAATTTGGGACTTTTTTTTTTTAATTTAATGGTGGAAAAAAAACCCAAGACCCTCAGCTTGTGTCTTCTCTATGCATATTTTGAAATTGTGTCATTTGCAATAATTTATGGAAAGAAAAGCTGGTTGTTAAGAAGCAAGATTAATCTCTGAAAAAGCCACCTATAAATTATAAAAAAACACCCACTGCAGCATCAGAAGCATAACAACATTTGCTTGACTGTGTGATTTACTACCAAAACTAACACCTGAATGCCCTGCAAGCTATACCACGCTGTAGGTAACAGCCAGTCTCGCTGGCTGCTCACGGACTCCCATCGCCACCTTTCCTGGGTGGTGGGTGTCACCCGAGCAGCCCCACAAGCTCAGCTTGAAAAAAATAATGCCCAGCTCTTAAGAACCTTCTCTGGCAGCGCAACTGCCAGATGCAACACCGTGCCTGCTCAGCAGCAGCACTGAACATGCTCAGAGGTGGCACCACCTGCTGTGCCCCTTCCAGAAGGTTCTGGGTGATCTCCAGCCCAGCAGGCACCTCCATTTCTGTCTTTCAGCAAAATACTTGGTGTATGTGGTAAATTGTGGACGAGCAGGTGGCACCCATATGCTGTCCCTCGAAGTGGTCTTGTGCTGTGCGTGAACACCGCTGTGAGCAGGGAGGTGGGAAGGACGTACAGCTCCACCCTGCAGGGCTGTGCAGAAATGGGCAGCCCTGTTTTTCTGTCAGGATAGCTTCTGATGGCCTCCTTGTCTCAGTGGAAGAGGAGAGTCGCTGGGGCTGGGCTAGGTTTCACCCAGGTTTGGGGGATTAGTGCATATGCATTTAGGAGGTTCCGGGTTAATGTAAGGAAAAACTTTTTCACCATGAGGGTGACAGAGCACTGGAACAGGCTCCCCAGAGACGTTGTGGAGTCTCCTTCTCTGGAGACATTCAAAACCCGACTGGACACGTTCCTGAGTGATGTGCTCTAGGTGGTCCTGCCTTGGCAGGGGGGTTGGACTAGATGATCTTTCGAGGTCCTTTCCAACCCCTGTGATTCTGTGATA
>VWZZ01003428.1:312532-455757 GCA_013399095.1 Psophia crepitans | reverse complement strand
CCTCCCAGGATCTTGCCCACCCCCAGCCTACTGCTGAGGGGGTGGAAGAAGGGTTGGAGACACAGCCTTGATGTGTGCCGGCACTGCTCGGCAGTAGCCAAAACACTGGTGTGTTATCAGCACCTTGCTGCTACCAATGCGCAGCACTGTGAGGGCTGCTACAGGGAAATTAACTCCAGCTCAGCCTGACCCAGTACAGCAGGAAAAGCTGAGTCAGTCCTAGCTGCACCTGCCTTTTCCAGAGGGCTGATTGGAAGTGCTTTCAGGTGATGAGGAGAGCCACCAGGCAGGTGAGATTATATATGATTACCTCTACCAGCCCCAGATGCTGCTTTGGGAGTTTGGCTGCTTGGTGCTCTACCCTAGGGTCATTGCTCAAGCCTGAGGAGCACAGCAAGGTGACTGAGAAAGGAAACTGTAAGTAACAACTGTTGCTTTGGGGGCTAATGTGTGATCCAGCTCATTTGGCAAGGTGGAGTTAGGTTGTAATTCTTCAAAATGAGTTCATTACAATAGTCAGCAGTTTGTTTAACATTCTTGACATGTGGTCTCATGTGTGCTGTTCCTGCAGCTTTACTAGTGGTTTTAGGCTTGACATGTGCCCTTTACTTTGTTATGAAATTCCTACGTTTAGCTCATTGTATTTTAAACTTTGTCAGCACAGAGCCCTTGGGTTGCAAGGTGCAGTTGTGCCATGGCTGCATCCCATAGATGTATGCAGTTGATGGTGTGTGATATTTTCCCTTCATCTCCGAGGAGCTGCAGAGTAGCTTTGCTGTTGTTCTTGCCTTTCTTCATTGTTCTGGAGTGTCCCTGTAAGAAGCATGTTTGATGTGCTTATGATGTGTGTGGATTTCAGTGTGAACTAAAATTGTGGAGAAGATGATCGAGAGACATCTGGGAAATCACTGCCCATCGTCTTTACATACTAGGCTGCTTTTGGGTTGCTAATGCCTGTAAGCAAATCAGCCCAGTAACTAGGTAATTTCTGCTAATCTGCATTAAAATTCAGGGCCCTTCTGTGCAACGGTAGGAAACTTTGAACAGGAAGGACACATTCTTATCTGTTGTTAACTCTTTGAGGGACTCCTTGTTATGTTTCTGTGCCTTTCTGTGACTCAGATTTCCCATTTCTAAAGTGGTTGCATCTGTTACTCTTCTCAAAATGTGTGGTATTGTGTGTATTCAATAAAAACAGCTTTGACTTTGTATATTTATTAAGAGCTTCCTTAGCAGACCTGCAAGCCAACTGATCCATGCACCAACTGTTCTTTATGTTTGCTCCATGTGTTTGCAGCCCTGGCATTTTGCATAGAACCACTCACGTGGTATGAACGCTCTCCAGACATGAGACATTCAGAGCTTCTGCACAGCACTCTTGAAAATGTAGCCCACTGTGTTTTCCTTGAACGCTTCAAGACTCTTTCTTTGTTATTTCCTAAATGATGTGATGCTGCTTGGCCATTTGAAGTGGCAAAGTGCTTTCAAGCACAGAAGTCTTGCTGTTGATTTTTTTCTTTTGTTTTAACTAAATTCTTTGAGCAGAACAGGGAGGAGGCAGCCTTGTGAGGCAAGTAAATGATAGCTAGCCCAGTTGTGGGTATGAGGAAGTAAGGCTGTATGCACAAACACATGCAGGGTAATAGTCTACTTCAACAGTAGCTTCCCTGGCTAATTTGGAAAGCCGTTCCAGCTCTGGCTTGATTCCATTTCAACCTCAAACTGTGAATAAGGAGGGCTTTTAAGTTGTCATTTTGTTAAAATCAGCTTTTAAAACACAAGATGGAGACATCAATTACCAAAGCAAACAAACCTATGGAAGTAAAACTCTTCTCTTTGATATGTAATTTAACAATGAGAGCCAATGCTACAAGATTTTACTCTTTCTTTGCTTGTTTCTCTTTGGTGAGAGGGGATATTGGTTTATTGCAGTTTTGGTAGAGGGCTTAATGACCAGAAAGCTTGTTTTGGCAGGTGAATATGTTAATAGGTGAGTTTGTAGCAGGTGATTTGATTTCAGGTAGAGTCAAAATGGAGGTAGTGAGTTAACCAACTGTAAAATGTAGTATTACTGGATTTGTATTTACATTTTTCAGTACCCAAGGGAACCACTTCTGGGACTAAAATAAAGTGTCATTTGGTCTTTTTTTAATGGTATTTTCTCAAATCAGGAAATGAAATCACATTAAAGCAGTGTGTTTCAACACAATATATGACTCCCTGATGCATTACAGAAGCCTGGCAGAAAAGCCAACCCTGTTTTTAACCAAAAGCTTAAAATCAAATGAAGGAAACTTTTGAGTTCTGAACTGATTTTTTATAATTTTCTCTTAAGAACTAAAAGACACAACTTGGAATGTAACTTTCTCAGAAATAACTGATAGTGGGTAATTCCATAGGTGTATAGGGCATGGCCAATAATTACTCCATGGTAAAAGAAACCATAGCTTCAACTAGTATAAACTACCATCATTTCCTGAACAATAGCAGAAGGATGCCAGATCATCACTTGAGATTCTTGGCCTATAATTAGATAAACTAGTAGCTGCATGGTTATACTTGAGTGTTTCTTGTTGAATGGACTGACAGCTAAACACAGAGTAAAAGCGTAGCCTAACCCTTCCTTTCCGTTCCTGACCGAGCAGTGGTATTTTGTCTCCTGCTTGTAGACTATTAACGCTTCATTTGAACTTACACTGAAAACAGGGGTCTGAGCCTGCCCTTGTGTAGTCATCGAAGTGAGTGGAAGCTGTACACCTATGTCTGAGAATAAATAATTCCCCTTGTTTAGGTTGTATGTGTATTACATTGCAGTGTCAACATACTCAATAGGATAGGCTTCCTAGAAATAAGATACATGGTAAAACATGGTCAGTGTGTATTCTGAGATGAAGTTATGATATATGACTGCCTTTGAATCCCAAGGGTGCTGCAATATTTTTATAGGACTGTCACTTTAATATAAAATCAATTTTTATACAAAATAAATGGTGTACGATTGCCTGCCTACTTTAGAGATGTCAAGGAAAAGGAACATATTAACAAATTCATCCTCTTAACCAATATCTAGAACATCTCCCACTAAAATTATTTTCAGCTGTCTTTTTTTCTTATGGGTGCAAGACTACATTGCATTAGGATTTGAAAGCACATATAGACATCTCATTTTCACAGACCAATGTGAAGTACTAAGCATTAGGTCTGCCCATCCCTTCTCCCATACAGTACCCACAGAAACCCAGACTATGAAAAAGATGGACGAGGGATGTTAGGTCAGTGTGCATGCGATTGTGGAAAAGCTTAATTTTTTGGTGTTGTACTTACTTTTATTGGAGGCCTTCATGGAGAAATAATGAGCAAACCAGGAAGAATAAATGAAGCATCATTTGTAATTCTGAGCATGAATATAGAGAATAATAAATCAGTTGCAGCTGAGTTAATGAAGTTTGAATTCCTATGGATTTGGATTTCGCATCCTCTTCACTTCCCTACCTCCTGTTGCAATACTTAGATGTCTTCCTGTTTTCCCAGTTGCGCTCTTATTATCCCTTGTAAAATTTCTCTAACCCATCCCCGCTCAAGCCCTTCAAACCTGGAAGTCCATCCTACTGTGGCTGGGTCAGAGCTACGTGTGGTCTGACTGGCTGCCTGGTAGGTGGGTGCCAAATGGCGAGCCTGTCTATGCTAACCAGCCTTTCGGTGCTCTGTCAGTGCTGTCTGTCTTTCTGTCTGAACTCCCCTTCCAAAAAAAAGTGTATTAAAAATATGCTGTTAACTTTAAGACTTCTGTCTCGCTCTCAGGTTTGGTAAAGTTAACCAACAGGTTCACAATTATTAGCTATGGTTTGTTAAACAGCAGAAATACATTGTTTTCCTAAAAATTCCAAACAGACAGAAAACAATAGAAAAAATGTGAAAATCCACTTAATTAAAAAAACCAAAACCAACCAACAGAAAAAAAAATAAACAAAGCACCCAGGTTATGTATTTTCAATCACTCTTCTTGTGGTTTTTTTGGGAGTGGGTTGGTGGGTTGTGTGGGTTTTGGTGTTTGGGGGGATGTATCCTTGTAATTTTCTTGTGGTTTTATTTATGGGGTGGTTTTGGTTGGGGCTTTTTTTGGTTGTTTTTTTTACAAACTGAAAATATTTACTTACACCAGAGTGGGAAGAAGCAGCTCCTGCAAGTGCATAGTGTCTTCCTAGGTGTATTTTTTCTTAGTAAAATGTCAGATTTCTTTCAAGAGGGTGGTACAGTGAATCCACTGAGGAGAGCGGGGACAAGCTATTGCTCTGAGGCAAAGATGCCCAAATCCTGCTTGCTGGCACTGTTACTGTGGGAGGACGGCAGGAAGGTTGGACATCAGGGAGCTTAGTGCAGCGCTCTCCAGGCTGAGGGAGCAGGCAGGTCTCTCTACCTTTGAGATCTTAACTTAAAGCTACTGTCCTTGTTTCAGCAACCCAGTTAATTTAACAGAAGCACTGTGGAATTCCTGTCACAAATCTGTCACATCCTTTTAATTTTGGGGAACTGAGACTGTGTTTAAAATGGAAGACACAGGAGCATGTCCTGGATCTTCCTGAGCGTGCAGGAAGAACAGGAGTGTAATAGATGCTCCTCTGCTCCCTCCACCAATCTGCTGGTGAGCAGGACTGTTGAGCATCCACAACATAATGTGGCTGCCACTTAGACATAACCTGTGCACACTTGAACTTCAGGTATTGGGTATCTGCTGGGGCAGGAAGCAGACGAAGAGGAAACTCATGGAATTTGAAGTAACCTTGGAGTGTGTCAGGGGCCATGAAAGCGGATCTTGAGAAATGCTTCAGTACTATACTGAAGTACAAAATGTGAACACTAAAACAGGTTGAAAAAGCATCAGTGTGTCAGGAATGTGTGATACTCATCAAAAAAATCATGTTGTGGTGTTGATTACAGCAGTCAATTACAGTGAGCCTAACTCTGTGGGGCGTATGATTTACAAACAAACAGCCTCAACCAAAAAACCCACCAACAAACAGCGAGGTCCTCCATCAGCACACAGATGACTCTAAGCCACTCTGAGGAGCAGTTTGCATGTATCGCAGGCTGCGTAGCTGCAGGCTTCTCTCTTTCAGCTATCAGTCTGTCTTCTGAGATTTATCTGGAAGTTACAGCTAGAATCATGCTAGGCAAGTGTTGAAGGATAAATAGTTTCTACAGGTAAAAAGTTGCTGTTTCAAACTACACCAGTTGTCACAAAAAACGATGATCTGTCTGAACTGCGTTAAGACACAGTGCATCGATGCATTTATGATATGTCTTACTTTAAGTCATGTGTAGTGATGCAATGTGCAATGGACTTGTAAGATCATACTTAAACTGAAGTATGGCTTCAGTCTAAAGTAACAGTCTAAATAAGAATCTCTTTGAGGTTCAGAAAGCTGAAATCCATGTTTTGCGGAATAAAACCATGTTTGGAGAAACCTATTCTTCTCTGTCTGAAGGTCCTGCTCTTACAAACTCTTCCTTATTTGCAGCAGCTCTTCTTTGAAGTGGGTCTTTCATCTTTTGCATTTACTTCTAGTAGGTGGTGGGGTATAAGCTTAATGTGGTACTCTGTTTTAATTGTGCACTCAAGCAGACAATTGAAGTAAAACACTGTACAATGAAATTGCACTGCAGCAGAAATACAAGGTGTGTGGAGAAGGGGAATCAGCCTCTGAAAGTCTCAATCACTTCAATATGAAATTGCTTCAGCAGAGTGAAATGACTTGGGACAGTGTGGGAAGGAGCAGAGCCAGAGAGAATCAGAGCTGGTGGTGGTGAGCCTTTTTTCCCTTTTCTTCTCCCCCCCACCCAAGTAATTCACTGATTATAGCCAGGGCTTTTTTCTTATTTCTGCTTGTATTTTTACCTGCAATTACCTTTTAAAAAGATGTTGCTGACAGCTTCATTATTTCAGTCCCCTAAGCACTGCAGAAGGGCACAGAAAAAAGTCTTCTGGTGCATACCAACTATTAATAACCTTTTCTGGGTCTGAAGACTAAGCAGTGCAACTAGCTGTCTCTTATACTGCCAACATATTGTCTTTCCGAGTGGAAATGTGGGATTTGGATGCATGATCACCTTTGACTGCTGGCTGTAGCATATTCACACATATAACTTGTGTGTCAAAGTAGAATATTAAGGAATCCTTGCAAGAAAGCAAAATGGAACAAAAATGCCTCTTTTCCTTTAAGTAACTCAGAGACTATTAATCTTCAAAAAACTAAGGCAAAAACCTCTCATGTTTGCAAAACTGTTAGTTTTTACTGAATCAGTGACAAGTTGTACTGCCCTTCCATCTCACCTTTAGGATAGCAGTAAATCTTACCTGGCTAGTGAACCAATATCATCTAAAAATAGCCTGTGTCTGAGTGGGAAATGCATACAGCTCTGTTCCTGCAGCCTGCCTGTGAGACTTCCGTCAATCTGTATTAGATTCCAAGTGTTTGGGAAATTTCTTAGATGAAAATACGAATGCCCTCGCTTATATTTGGAGTGTCTTTTTGTGGGGGCAGAAGTGGCCCAAAATGTAATAAAGTAACTTGGCCCAAAGCAGGAGTGTTCTGAGTGACAGACCAAAGAATCCATTTTGTGCTGAGATGATGCAATTAAGACAATTCACAAAGCAGGCATAGGGCACGGGTATTTCTAGATCCTGCTTCAAAGGTAATTGCAAATTCTTCCTGCGATGCTATGAATTTCTTGAGAGTCATCCTGCTCTATCTCTCTGAACTATTGATCTGTGTTTCACTCCCTTTGGTCAGGTAGAAGGAACTTAAATTGGAGATTGCTAGTAAGGGATTTAACAAATCAGCTGCTTCAAGATTTCCACCGTATGTCTCGATAGCATAGAAAAGGAGATTTAACCTAGCAATGTCAGCTATTATACATCATTGGCTTGATGTTATTCTTCACTGAAGAGGCAGATGCTAGTCTAGATTTTAGAAAGAAAGGCAGTGTGACTAGCAATCTTATGTTTAGCAGGTTACAGTAATCTTGCCCACACTGTAGAAAAGTATTGTCAGTAATGCAGTGCTTGAACTTCTGAGTAGCTTTTAAATACACTATGTCAATAGAGATTTTTTGCTTTTTTGTAAGAAAGATTCTGAGGTAACCTACTTCTATACAACAGCTATATTGTGTTCCTTTAACAAATTACAAAGCTGATAAAGAAATACTGCTGTTAAAAGAAAAGGTGAATTAACATGGACATAGTACTGCACAAGCAGCCAGAGTATTCCTGTTTGATGCAAACATCAGCAAGCAGATGGATTTACATGGTAGGGTACTCTGCCATGTAAGTCCACTGGATCCCTGGTTCTAGTTCTGGGATCTATGGCTCGGTGCTGCGTTGCCCAGAAGGTGTGACTCGGGTAAGACCTGAAGTAGTAACTTAACCTGTTTGGGCTGAAGAGGAGGTTGTGATCCTCTACTAGTTTGTGGAAACACACAGGATGTGTCGCTCTCACTTCAATTTGTCATGAAAACAAATACTGAAATAAAAAAGATTATGAATGAATACAACAGCTAGCTCTAAGTGTTAAGCTTGTTCTGAGATAGAAAGTGCAAGACGTAGAGGTAGAAGTCCTAGGCTTTTTTCAATGTATCAGAGGTAGGTTCTGAGCCATGTTGCCTCTGAGTGCAGAAGGTATCTTACTAATGTGCACTACTATAACATATGCTATTAGTGATGTATGTTATTAATTAGCATTACTAATTAGGAACACAGAAAAGTATTAATTCTAAGCTAGATGCTAAGCCACCGGGTCTTGGTGCTTCTTAAGTTGCATTAAACTGTTGCAGTATTTCTTAACAGTGCAAGTATCTGTTCCATACTTTCACTGCTTGAAAAGAAAAGTGGAAGTAGGTCAGTACTGTTTCTCCTTACGATATATTGTTAAGGACATGCCTTCCTCTGACACTGAGAGACTTGGCGTTCTAACTCTGAAAGTACATTGTTAATTAACAAATAATCTATTTCAGATTTATCTTGCATAATAAGAAATATCTTTTTCTAAGTATGATATAATTAACCTTTTCATGCTCTAAGATGCAGATGGCCAATTGATGAAGATAGTGGTATATGAACTGGATGGCTTCAGTGTGAATGTTACAAACCTGCCCCTACCTTTTCCCACCACCCCCAATAGCATTAGAAACTATAAAAAATGATGCCTATTTTCCCCTTACGTCATGCTGTGGTTGGTTTGGATTTTTTTACCCTTTATTTTGTAACTTTCCTAGGATGTTGAAAATCCTGAAATCAAAATGGTTCTCTTGGGTCCTGTTTATGACTGTCATTGTTGTGGAAGATGATCCAGGTCTGCAAAACATTTAAATACAGGTTCAGGGAATCTCTGTTCAGGGAAGCACTTAACAATATGCTTAAATGTACGGGCAAACATAAATTCCATTTAACTCAAATCAACCTTACACGTTCTCCACAAGCAAAACCGTGCTTTTAATAATTGCAACTATTTTGCAAAGTTTACTCTGCTTGGAGAATTTGAGACTCTCCTCTGGTTCTCCTCTTTGTAAACATAAGCACATTGAATTCCCTGGGGTTCTTACAGTAAGTGCAAATATATACATTTGGATGGGACTGGGTTTATTGGGTATTAAGAACAAATAAAGCTTTTTCTACCATTTCTCATTAGCAGAGAGATGATAGCGGTGTTTTTTGCAGAGCCAGGCCTCTTATGACACAGTGAGGGGCTTGTGATCCCCCACCAAATCTGCATGTGTCAGTATGCAGTGGGTAGCTGCTGTGCCAGACTGTTTCTGTGGTACCTCAGAATTTGTTGGACTGGGCTGTTAGAAAGTGGAAAAACTTATCTTGGCATTTTCTCAGTCTCTTGCCTTTCTCAATTTTGTGAAACTTAGAGCAGACTAGATGGTTAGCTGGTGGAAGAGCAAATATGAATAGAAAATTTTCCTCTCCCTCCCTGTCTTCCCCTACTTTTCTGAAATAGTAAAAAATATGCTGATGGGACTTTTTGATCTTGGCACAAAAAAAAACATTCACTCTGAGCCTTAGTCACTCTGAGAGGCGAGTGGCTCTTCAGGTTGAAAAGTAAAGCATGTAGCATTTAAAAATTCCAGTCCCAGCATGCCACTGACTGAATCATCTACTCTAGCACCCCACATTAGAGATGGTTTGATTCTGAGCTAGCCTTCCTAGGTCTCTTCTAGGGAGATGGACCTTACTGAAGCCAGTGCAGCTCATCCTGAACCAAGCTCTAAGAAAGTCCAGATAACTCATTCTCTGGAGGCACATGCTTATCTGTGATTGCAAAGAGAGCCTTGGGAGACTACTTGTGAGTTTTACCCCAGCCAGCAGCTAAGCACCATGCAGCTGCTCCCACACTGGGATAAAGGAGAGAATCAGAGTCAAAGTAGGAAAACTCTTGAGCTTAGATAAAGACAGTTTAGTAAGTAAAGCAAACCTTATTGCCCTCTACAACTACCTGAAAGGAAGTTGTGGCGAGCTGGGGATCGGCCTCTTCTCGCAGATAACTAGTGACAGGACAAGGGGAAATGGCTGCAAGTTGCACCAGGGGAGGTTCAGGTTGGAGATGAGAAGAAAATTCTTCTCGGAAAGGGTGGTCGGGCATTGGAACGCGTTGCCCAGGGAGATGGTGGAGTCACCATCCCTGAGGGCGTTTAAGGAAAGGTTAGATGTGGTACTTAGGGACGTGGTTTAGTGGGTAATAGGTGGTGGGGGGATGGTTGGACTAGATGATCCTTGAGGTCACTTCCAACCTTAATGATTCTATTCTATTCTAAGACAAAGCCACAAACCAAGGAATTCGTTCTCTGCTCCCCACGGCAGGCAGGTGTTCAGCCATCCCCAGGAAAGCAGGGCTCCATCATGCATAAGTTACTTGGGAAAACAAATGCCATCACTCTGTTGCTGCCCCCTGCCCAGCCTTCCACCTTCTCCAAGCTTCTTATAAGCTAATCATGACATCATATGGTATGGAATATCCCTTTGGTCAGTTTGGGTCAGGTGTCCCTGCTGTGTCCACTCACAACTTCTGGTGCACCTTTAGCTTACTTGTTGATGGGGCAGCGTGCGAAGCAGAAAAGGCCTTGACTATGTGTAACCACTGCTCAACAATAACAAAAACATCTCTATTATCAACACTGTTTCCAGCACAAATCTGAAACATAACCCTGTACTAGCTACTATGAAGAAAATTAACTCTCTCAGCTGAAACCAGGACAATTGCATTTAGAAGCTCAACCTGAGGTACCTAGCTTTAGATGAGATCCTACCTTAAGGTAACTGGAAAAGGGACTGTTTCCCTTTTGTGTCTCGGAGGAAATGACAGGTTGTTGAATCACAAATGGGATTGTATTCTATCTGTATTTAAATTTGCAGTTGGTTTTCTGTAAGCTGTCCCAGCAGCTGATACTGGTACCAGATGTGGGGAAGGAACAGCAGACTATTAAGAACAACTTTGCAGGGCGGCAACTTGATTGCTTTACATCCTAGATGGGAAACAAGAATGCTTATATCTATTTCATTCGACCTTGGAAAATAATTGCATGCACAGTAAACTTTGTCTAGAATCATGAAGCAACCAGTTTGGGACCTGTTTATCAAGCATATATGTTCCTACAAAGCCAATATAAGCAGGAGTGTCACCCAGATGAAGGACAATACTGTTAGAGGTATTATCTGAGTGCAGCTGTAGAGCTTGCTCCTATTGCTGTAAATCTACAGGACTTAACTGAGAAATGATGCAGCTGTAGCCATTCTATGACTTCATAACCTTCAGCCTACTCTTCTGGGCCAAAGGAGCTCTTGCCAACATGATCGTGAGCTTTGGGCTGCTCTACTTTATGGCAGTCGGGAAAATATAGTGAGCTTAAAAGCACCAGTGTAAGAAAAATAGTACCTTTGCATTTCTTCCTCTCATGTTGCTCAGCATGCATCTGGGCAGATCTCAGTGTCGTAATAGCAAGCTGATTTGCTTGCACTGTGCCTCTTTGAGAAAACAGATGATTTGAACCTCCAGGGATCTTAGCCTAGCAGCTTTTGTTGAGGGGAAAAATGCGTGTCCCTTGATTTGCCTGAAAAGGCAAAATTTATTTTGAGGGTGAGGGGAGAGGAAAACCTTGTCAGTTTTTCAGATAAAATGAAGCCCCTGATGTATTGGAATCGGGGGATTTATCTTTTATCTTTTTTCTCCTTTAGGGCACTTGCATAGTACAGAATATTAGCTTTGTATTTTAGCCACTAGGTGGAGAAAGCAAGCCTTCTGTAATTTAATAGCATTTGTAGTATAATGCTATTCTGACCTAAATTCC
The DNA here is from genome assembly GCA_013399095.1 of Psophia crepitans. Taxonomy (NCBI): domain Eukaryota; kingdom Metazoa; phylum Chordata; class Aves; order Gruiformes; family Psophiidae; genus Psophia; species Psophia crepitans. The sequence continues at coordinate 444,414 of VWZZ01003428.1, read as the reverse complement.
ATAGATATCTTGGAGCAGAAAGGTTCCTTCTTTCCTGCAGTACTTCAGAAGGTAGAATAGAAATGGAGAGTGGGTAGATGAAACCTCGTTGGAAATATTTTTAAGAAAATATGGTAGAAGATCAGTCTTAAATACAAAACCAAGTATACCACAGCCAGCCTCAGGTAGTCTTCTGAACTGAAATTCTAATCATCAATGCTTCTGATGCCTGTGTTACTAGGAGTAAGGAGTTGGGCTGTCACTGCAAAAATGCTGTACATCACTCATCACATCTTCATCAGGATAGATAGGAAAAGAGTGGATGTCTACAGATAGCCTGTGATGGCACTCTCCGGGTTGAGGTAGGAGTCATTGTTTCAAGGTGTCTGAGCATGTATGTGCAGTTTAACAGTCTCAGCTGGGAAGGTTGGAAGACATTTATCTCAGCATGGTTCAGTCAGCAGAGGCCCCTGAGCGAGGCCCTACCCCAAGCCAGTATGGGTGGAAGTTGACTCTGATTCTCTTGTCTTTTACAGCACTACGAATACACACATTAGAAGGGAGATAATGGCACTATTGCAAATAAGCTCCGAAGAAATCAGAATGGTTTTGGTTTGTATTTTTCAGAAGGGATCACTGCTGCACTCTTTCCTCTGTGTATATATGTGTTGAATTTCATCCAAATAAGCTAACAATTCCCCAAACCTGCCCTGCTGACATTGTACTAGAACCATTTTTTCTGTATTATGTAGACTTCCCTTGGTCTAATTATGAAAGGGTTTCAAGTGTCCATGGGACAGCAAGTACACCTTTTTAGTCAGGATAAATACCCTTTAAGAGTTTCTTCCACTGAACTTTCTGAAATCCCTCTCTGGGCAGCAGTGTGTTTCTGTGCTTGAGGATTGACAGAATTCTCTTCCAGTCAAAGCTAAGATGAAAACACAATACATCTGTGCCTTCCCTGCCCTTCCTAGTCATATCCTGGTCATGCTGCTGAATTTGGGTAATTAGCTGACTGCCTACAGCACCAACTGCTCCTCCGGAAGGGATGTTTTGGATGTTTTGTATGCTTACAACCCATTCTTTTTATGTCATAACAAGCTAGTATTGTGGTTTGTGTTGGCTTCTGCAGGTAATAACTGTGGCCAACTGGCTTCATAAACTGTAGTCATGGCTGCAGCACCTTTTGCCTTGAATCATGAAGATATATTTTAGTTTGATCCTGGACTAGACTCATAATTGGCTAGAATCGGTTTATAATGAGTATCCTCGTCCCATGTAGTAAAATACTGCATAGACGTGGTCTGAAAGAGAATGCCTGAAGGATGCATCTTGACCAGCAAAGTAGCAGTCAGAACTTTTTTCCAAAGTAATTTACAGTTCTTCTATCTATTTTTGATCTTGTACTCCCGTTGAAATGAGTTGATTTTCCCACCCAAGATGCAGCTTGGGTAACTCATTTCACAGCATACAATGTGTGATGAATTCCTGCAGGTGAAAGAAAATTAAAATAACGAAATGTATATAGAGAATAAAATGGTGCTCTGTTTATAAAAAACACCTTTAAAGCAAAGAAAAGGTCCTTTTTAGATGTTGTCAGCTTCATTGATCATTGCAGTTATTTACTGGTTTCCATCCCAATTAAATGCTTCCACTATAGAGTTGGATTAAAACATTTAAAATCGTAAAGATCTAATTCTAAGATGTTCATTCATGTAGCTCATCAGATGTTTGCAAATTGTTTAGCTTCAGTTTTCGTTCATGGTCACTATCAAATGAGTCTTTCGTTAAGTTTTATATTTGAGGATTTCATGTTGCTTTTTATTGGCTTCTGTACAGTTAAAGGGACGAGTTTGGTTTTTATGTATATGATCAAGGTTAAGAGTTCCACTTTCTTTTAGATATCTTGCCCATGTCTGATCTTTGGTCTTTCTGGCTTTCACATATTTTCTTATGAAGCAGGGGGACACACACCACCAGCCAATGGTATTTCAAGCAGTTCAAAATCTTTACATCAAGTCAAGTTAGCTTTTTCTTGAATTATTTTTCACTTTCAGCCAAAGTGCTGTACTACTGGATGTTAAGCCTCATTGACAGATTACAATTGTGATAAGTAATTTTCTTGACTTCAGGATTGAAAAATATGTGAATCCTGTAAACTAGGTTTTCCATCAACTAAGGAATTTGTATATGTATATGTACTACTAGACCAACTGCTAACCAGATCCTCACAGAAGGGGTGACTTGTGGGTGGGTGACTTGCTCTGAGCCTCACTGATAGAGTTGCAGTATGCTACTCAGAATGAAAAGGGATGTTGAAGTGTAACATAAAGAGCAAAGCCTGTATGTGTCTGAGCTGAGGTTACTGCTTTGTCCTCATGGGTTATCTCTGCTCTAAAGGGAATCACAGGATGCATGTGATCCAATTTTGGAGAAGAACCTTGACTTTACATATCTTTCAGAATACCTATAATAAGCAAGCTGCCATGAATGGAATCTGCTACAGGCCCTGTTGGAGGCAATGTGAAGAGTCCTACAAACTTTAAAACAAGACAAATGGGAATCTAAATGTCTGTCATATTTATGTGGATTCATGGCAAGTTTCCTGCAGCACCTATTATGTTATACGGGTAAACACACATATTGTAAAGAATCACAGAATTATTTGGGTTGGAAGGGACCTGAAAGATCATCTAGTTCCAACCCCCCTGCCATGGGCAGGGACACCCTCCACTAGACCAGGCTGCCCAAAGCCCCATCCAACCTGGCGTGGAACACTGCCAGGGATGGGGCATCCACAGCTTCTCTAGGCAACCTGTTCCAGTGCCTCACCGCCCTCACAGGGAAGGCTTTTTTGCCTTATTCCTATATCTAAATATACCCTCTTTTAGTAGGGATGTGGAGAAATCAGCAGTCTTGAGTTAATGATTGGACACATGAGAAAAATTATCTAGGAAGATTAAGGCTGTTTGATCAGAAGAGCAGGAGGATACAATGTAGCAGCTTTCAGATACATAAAAAGATTTTGTTGGAAGGAAGGAGACTGCTTTGCTTTCCATCTTGGTGACAGCTGAGACAAGACATGGTGGGCTTAGATTTCTGAGTGATTTCTTTTTCCAACAGGGCAGAATGCTAACTTTAACAGTGGGTGTGGACTGGGGCAGACTAGGGGGAATATGTTTCTGAGTACAGGTAGTATTTAGTGGGAATGGTTTAGACTAAATATTAGGTGTTCTGTCAATTTACCTATCTGCAGTCTCTGCAACTATACAATTTTGAAATAAATATCTTAAGAAAAATATGTAGTTCTATTCAGTGTAATTCAGTTGATAATAGCACGCTAAGCCTTGTATCTCTCGAAAGACTTTTGCAAAACTACAATTCAAGCACATTCTGCTCATGACTATCCAGATTCTGGAGGACTGGCTTCAATGGAGAAGAAAACCAGGGAAGGAATTAAAACAGATATGGAACATCAGATGAACAGAAAGATGAGCTAAGAAAGTGATCTTTGAATGGATAAAGGTAGGGCAAGGTTGTATTTATCTAGGTTGGAGGAAGACCTGTTGCAAAGTGTGGTGGTCGATAAGAGAAATTTGGCTAGCATTTTAAGTAGGTGATCCAAATAGAGACTACAGTATCTTAGGTTCTGCAAATAGGAACTAATTATTGGCTGTCCTTTTCAAAATGAGGTTCAAACGGATGTACTTTGAATATTAATAGGCACGTGCCCAATTTGAAATGTCTACATTTTTCAGTTCAGTCTTTTGGTACTTCTCCATTTAAAAGGAGAAAAGAAAAACAAAATCCAGGCTGTTGGCTAATAGTGTTACAGGCTTCTACTTCAGTTCTGTTTGCAGTGGAGAGTGTTCCAGCTAAATCCATATCATTGTGTGGGAAATAGCAGCCAATTCACTTGTCTAGATTACAACTGTAGCTTTGTACTCCCGCAGGATTGCAGGCTACCCTGGACAATTGGGCAGTGTTTCAGACTGGCTGGCAGTAGGCAGTCAGAATTCAGATTTTGAAGCCTGCTTGCTTTCTTTACCCAGACTGGTTACTTTTTCAAGCCCTTTCAAGGGCTCTTTCCCAACAGGACAATGTTATGCAAGACTGCATAGAAATAAACTTCGATGCTGGCAATGCTGTCATCACCTGGATTCAGCAGAATCTCAGGGGAATGGCCTGGTAATGGAAGTCTGCACCAAAATCGGTTTCAATTAAAAAAAGAGGCATGCTTCTCATTTATTCAGAGACATGGCACGGCGTCCAAGATTATCAAGAGTGCCTTACACAGGCCAGATAGATTAAATTACCCTTGCAAGCATTTCCTATTCTGCATCCATTGTCAGGGTGAACTAGGGTAGAGGGCTGTATATTTTGTCCTACAACAGTAACTGGGGCAGTGCCAGTGCAGAGCTGGCTGGACTTTATGATCTGAAAGGTGGGTGTAAAATTCTCGCTGTGGTGAATTTGAGATTTTGCCTCTATCTTCACTGGAAGTGAGGCTTACCTTTAAGGAGAGATTAGTTTCTTAGATGAAATATCTTTTCCTCACAACAAACAGCTGCCACAGGGCTTGCCATGCAGCAGTTGACAGTAGTTTAATGTCCTGTTTGTGAGACCCTTCATTCTGAGGGCTTTTTTTAAAAGTACTTATCTACTTTGAGCCCCATAAAGTGTTTTACCACAGTATTGAAGCTGGCATTAGTGATGGAATTGCTTAATTTAAGGAGAGTCTGTAAACCAATTAAAACCCCTGTGCCAAAAGATTTTTCTGTCCTACCTTTCCTTTCTGCTGCCTTTCTCTTCCATAATTAGCTGAACTTAGTGTGTTATGGGAAGAGGATATTTCTCACTCCTTCAATTGACTAGTCAAAACACTGCTGTTCCTGGTGGGGTGACAGAGATGAAGTCAGTGCAGACCATGCAGATTTGGTTTAGCCCTAGATGAAAAAGGGATCTGGAACTGAACTTTACATAAGATAGATATTGGAGGTTGTTTTCTAGGAGACTGTGTTTGTGGTATGCTGTTCATACCTGCACACCAAAGAATGACTCGGTGTCCATGAAATTCAAGACAAGCTGAAAGCACAATGCAAATACCATTTTAACTTTTCCTTTTGGCTACCTTTTCATTTCAGTGTTCACTGGGTGAATTCCTAGAATCAGAGCAAGTAGTGAGTTGACCAGTTACACCTCAGTGGTCCAACCTGGTTTATATATGTGCCTTATGACACATGGATATGTCAGTAGCAGGTTTTTTAGGAGTAAATAATGTACAGGAATTGGGCACTCCCTCTTTTAAAGGAAAAAAAAGGTAGTAGCCATCATTTGAAAATGAGGCATCGCTTCCTTAAACAATATATTTTATTAAACCAGGGTTTGACCTTCAGGGTGTTTGCTCTGGAGTGTCAAAGCACATGCTAGCACACCAAACTCCCACAACTTTCTGAAAGTGTAATGCTCTATTTTACGTGCTGTTACCAAGATAAGCAAAAGAGAAATGCAAACCAGAAACACAAGTTTTATAAACACCATAGTTAGATCAAGCTTCATGCTTTCTGGTAAACTTAAATTTGAGGCACAGAAGCATTTGTGTGCCTAAACCTTTGTGGAGTCCTAGCACAAACATCTTAAAGGCACTGAAGAGAGTCAGTGTAGGGCTGTTCAGCTTTGATCATATTTATATAAAAACACTGTAACAAAACCTTCTTTGTCAATGTACAAATAATTTTTGGTGTAAGTTTATGAGAATAGGGCTGGGAGGGACTTCAGAGAATGTGTATGAGAAATTTCTGTGCCCTGGTGCAGGATGAGTATGCCTAGCAGCCCTTTTTGGAGCTGTCTAAAAAAACATAAATTGTAGTGGAAGAGATTATTTTACTATTCCTTTTCCCTAAATAATATGCCACAATACTTGATTACACTCAGAAGCTCAGAATTTTTCTTTGGCTGTCCACAGTAGCATTTAATTTTTCTCCCCTTTATATTGTAATAAATAGTTATAATGTGTATTTTCAACTATACACCCTTATATTCTCTTCTTTCCAGAGAAGGCTTCTTCATCAAACCAATCTTTTTTAATTCGTTGTTTAGCTTTGTAGTACTCATACTACTCTTGTTGATATTTTTTGCCCAATTTGTTATGCCCAAAAGTGAACAGAATGCAACGTACCATTTCACCAGCACTGCATACAGTCCGCCTGAAGTGATGCCATGTTCTGGCTCCAAAATATATTTATTACCTACTATAATTCCCCAGCTTCTTTTGCTGTAGAACAGCTTACGTATTTTATCCCACATCTTACACTTGATCCGTCCTTCCAGCATGTAGTACTTTACACTTGTTTTTTTATTTGCTTGTGTTATTTCAACCCTATTCAGTTTTCAACACTATGATGAATTCTACACTTTGCAGTCCCAGTTATCATTCCTGAGCATATAAGCATATTCTCGCATACCTCATCCAGGTCATCAAGAAAGCATTGAATGGAATCAGGCCTAGAATAGATCCCTTTAATATTCAATTTGGAAAGCCAAAGCAATCACTTTTTCACTCAGTGTACGATAACTTAATCTATACTTTATTTCATAGATTGCTGATGGGAATGCTATGTCAAAGTCAAGATACATTGCACCTACTGTTTTTAACCCTCACTTCCTGCCCCAGGCCCAAGGTAGTTGCTGTAGCATAGGAGTAAACGTTGGTGATAGGACATATTTTAACTGGACAAGTCTAGGTCCTTTAAATATTTATACATCATTTAAGAGTATTTTTCTATAGTAAGGATAATCCTACAATCTCAAGAACAAGACATTGCTACTTTTTCATGATGATTTTTTGTGATTCAGGCAATTGTCTTCAGTGAGTTTTTTAGTTACATTTCTTTCATAAGCATGTTTCACTGGACTTCTAACTTCAGGAGCTTGTAACCACTGGTTGAGATAATCCATGAGGTTTCTGCCCTAATTAATGATAATTTGTTTTCTGGGACCCAGATTTAGCAAAGTGTTACAATGCAAATGCCTTATTTTAAGGGCTTTAGAGTGGTAAGTTAGAGAGGTCCAGGCTGCCCATAGTCAAACTAACTGTATTAGTCTGCAAATCCCTTAATGGTAGGTACTTGGCTACACCATTGGGTCTGTTGCAGCTTTGAGTTTCAGGAATACTTTCGAGTGCTTTTCCAGAATGAATTTATATTTAGCTATGTTGTCTTAAGCAGTTGGTACTGAACCCCCAAATTAACACCAGAGGAAGTGTTGGAATACAAAAGATTCATACTGTTGTTTATGAACTAGCATAGTCTACAAGCTGTTGTTTACAGTGTGACTCTGTAGCATATGCAAAGTGACACATTGATTTGAGTAATGGAGCGAATCATTGGTGATGAAACAGTTTCAGCCATTACCATACCCTGTGCACCCCCCAAGTACTGGACGTGTCTACCCTACCTTTTTGTCACAGCTTTTTCTACTGCTAGTTTTAGTATTTCATTAGTGCTTAAGACTATGCTCCATCAAATGCAGCACGAGATGGAGTTCAAATTACTTAGAACGCCTTAATATAGCTAGTTCTGCTCTCCTTTGGGAATCAAAGGAGCGCTAGCTGAGTTTATTGTAATCTTTTTTCTGCTACCCATACATTCCTTTTGTATCTGTGTGCCTAATGTTGTTTTGACTACTGATTCATTCCTTCTCTAGTTGTGTTCCTCTGAAATGAAAGTCCGTGGATGCAAAGGAGAATGCCACAGACCTTCACTGGTAGGTCAGGCAGGATGTTGTAAGTTGGTGCTGCATTTTGATTTCTACCCTGCTATCCATGCATGCTGAATGCTTTTGCATTTCCTTTACCTTTATCAGCAGAGTTTCTTTTTACTGCAAATAAAGTCACAAGCCAGTAGTGGAATTTTTCAAACTCATTGCATAATCTTTGATAATAATTAGGAGAAAGCAAAGGTGTTCATTTTCAGGTGTTCCATAAACTTATTGTGTGTGTGTGTCAAAAAAATACAATGGGATCTATTGTCACGATACAGTGGTGCATATATTTTCTTTTTCTAACAAAGTTCGCATGCATGTTTCAATTGTTCCTTTTCTCTTAGGTTATTTTCCTCACTATCAAATGTTGTGGTTTGTTTTAATAATTGGGGGAGGAAGCAGAGAGAAATATTCATAGTGTCTTCCTAGCACAGTTCTCTTAGCACTAAGCACACTCCTAGGATGGGAAATGAAATCACCTTTAATGAGCTTTTCAAGGAAAGGCTATTTTCTATATATGGTAAACAAATATGTACTGAGTAGACAGTACGCACAAGTTCTGTCCATCACTCCCAGAATACCTAGTTTCTAAATATAAATATCTCTTTTTGAAACAGTTGAGCTTGGGAACATCAGGGTGTGTGTATACCGTTCAATAAAAGGGGACCAGACGACACTCAAACACTGGGTCCTGGACTGTCATTCCTAGTGCCCTCCCTCCACCCCTGCCCACCAGCTTTATTCTGGGCCTCACAACTTGGCTCTCTAAGCAACTGCATGGGTACAAGTCTGTGAAAGAGCACACTCAAGGGACTGCCCCCAGAAAGTTCAGTGGATAAGGTGGCCATAGGTCTGGTTGTCTTTTTCCCCATATGATTGCTCAACATGATCCCAGCAGGTTTTGACCCTTCAAGCATCCTCATAATGTGCTCATGCAACACATAGCCTCAGCTTCATGCTATGAACTCTGATAGCTTACAGCACAGTCAGTAATCACATTGATCAGTCTGAAGAGTCTGAAATAAAAGCACTAACTGGTAGTTATGTCTTGGGGCCATGGAGGCACTAGAGGGGACTTAGGAAGAAATGCTGTGTAGTTTGCACATAAGCAGTTTGCCACAGGGGGACTGCATATAAGCAAGGTGGCTGTGCTCCACTTATCAAGTGTAAGGAGTGGTCACTGGCTCTTCTTATTTTATTTCTAATGTTAATCTTTGTGTATTTTTTTTATATAACAAGTCAAACATCATCTGTTAATTATAATTTTATTCTGTGCTAACAAATCCGGGTTGAGAAGCAACCTTTTATCTACTGGCACACTACTGAAAATATAGCCCTTCTGGTGAGGGGAAAACAGTCTCTACAATATTTTTGTAGACACAGGATTGAGATACAGGAGGTGTAGATACAGCCCTCGGCTCTGCCACATGTTTTCTGTGTGATTCTGAACTTATGTGCAATCAACACTCAGTTATCTGTGGGTGCTTTAACCAGTTTACGGTCTAATCATACCATGGAAGCAGAGATACTTGAGCTTTCCTTTTACCAAGCCAGCATAGGGCCACCCAGACTTGTTAGCTTAGGCCCAGTGCCAGAAAGAGACAGCTGTACTGCCTTCCCAGCCAACTTGGGTCTACAAGCAGTTTAGCCACACTGTGTCTGCAGAACACAAACTAATAGCCCGAAAGACCTAGGCTTATTTCGTGGAGTCATCAGGAAGGCTTCAGTACTGCGTTCCTGCTTCCCACAAGGACTGGGGCTGCACAGAGGCAGTTCAGAGCCAGCCAGGCTTATTAAGTGCCACCTGAACATCTCTATACTATGCAGGAGGTTCCAAGAAGACTTATTAGCTCAGGTTCAATGCCAGTCTAATAAATTCACTTGTCTTGTCAGCATGTCTACTTGTATTGTGGTTAGAGCAAGCACCTTATTCAGCAACAACTTTTTGAACTCAGCATGAAGTTTCTGGTGAAAAAGGTATCACAATTAAGCCTATGGTGTCTCTGTGCTTCAGATCCCAGCTTTCTGTTTCCTTATGCTATATGCGTGCATTGCAATGGGACACAGAAGGCTTTTAAATGGGATTTATCGTGCCAAGTTACATGTAGGGACTGAGAAATCACCCGAGTGGTATGGTGAAGTAGAGCAAGCTATCAAGAGGCTACATTTACCTCTTGCTTGTTTGGTGTGAGGTCAGGGAATTTACATGGCATTAGCTAATCTGTGACAACCACTTTACAGTATACTTCTGCCTTCTGAGATAACTTATTGCTATTGTGTTAAAGGATAGGCCACTACGTATTGCTTCCTGTTTACTGGAGGGGAAATTATCACGGAGTAGCTCATAAGCTGTAAACTCATATCATAGATTCTTTGGTTATGCCTAAAAAACAAAGTATAAACCTCTCCTCTATGAAATGAGGGGGAAGTGGCACTTTTTTGCATAATTGTTGACAGAATATCTTAGAAATTTTGTAAGGAACTGCTCATTGAATTTTTTGAATGTTTAGTGAGGAGAGAGAACGTAGTGGCTTCTCTCAGATGTTTGTTTTCCTAATGCTTCATAATTAGATTTAGATCAATGGTATTCTGCAAAGATTCTCTGAAAAAGTTAAGGGAGAAGTCTAGAATGGAAGTTAATGAAATTGTATTAAAGGACTCTCACACATGATACAAGACAGGCATGTTGCCTTATCACAAAACCTTTATATTTTTTATTTGTAGGAAGAAAGAGAACATGCTATTCAATTAAGAATAGATGTCAGTTACAATCTATGCAGCTGATCCAAAACCTAGCGGAAAGCTATGAAACTCAGGAATTTTTGGCTCAGGCCCCTGAAGCCTCACTCAATGACTCTGGAACAAAAGCAAGCAGAACTCTACATGTTATCACACTGTATAGATTGTCATGACTTATTCTGCCAGATATGAATACATAATAATAAACATACTTAAAATAACATGAACAAATGATGAAGAGAAAGTAATTCATTAAGATGTATGGGCAGGTCAGATTTATTTGTAGAAGATATTTACTTCAAGGTGGGTCTATAGGAAGAACTATAGCTCCATGATGAAACATGCATGTCCTGAAAGCATTATAAACACAGTAGTACAGCTCTGAATACATAGTAATTACCTCTATCTTTCAGTGCTTCTACTTCTTAGGGTTGCTTATGGCAGTACATTTAGTAATGTAGACAGGTCCTTAAAGGACCATCTGCAGCTGGGTTCTGCAGTAGGCACTACAGCCAAAATAGTTACAACCTGAAGCCTACCCTTAGATTTCAAAATCAATTTTTTGGTTTTATTTAGGTTTGCAAATAGAGTTTGAAGGTTTGTAATGGACTCTGTGCTCTTAGCTGAGGCAGGGCCTTTTGAAAATCCACTCCTAGAATACTAATTGTATGCCTTGAAATGTTGCATGCTCACTGAAGCAGGGCCTGTTAAGCAAGACAGCATGTGTTTGTTTTCCCAGACAAAAGAGAAATTTGTCTATCTGTTTGACTTGTCGGATTTAATCTAGGAAGAAATATTTGGTTGAGCTCAGCACTAAGGAACCTGTAGTGATCAGTCTTGTTATCATTTGCCCATCCAATAAATGAATACAAATCAGAACTATATGAATTGTTATAGGAATTAATATTTCTCTGCTTTACCCAGGCTGAACAACTTTGGCTTCATTTGTCTGTATTTAATAAACCACAATGATGCATCCACGTATCAGCTGTAAAGTGCTGGGAAGGAAAACAAGGGGGAGCCAGGGGTTCAGGCCAAAAGAGATGGAGAAAGGAAAATACAGTGATGAGACCTCTGAGATATTCCATAGGTGAAAGCAAGGAGGCAATGGAGAGTTGTGGGGTGTTAAGCCAGGGTCTCCTGTCATCTATGGAAGTTTTTCCATTGACTTAGATACTGAACAAGGCCCTACCAGAATGAGTTTGTGCCTCTGTACAAGTGTCTGAAGCCAAAACAAAAATAATTACAGTACTGAATGGATTGCATTGGCTGACTTCTTTAGTGTCTAATGTTCTTTGGCAATGCTTCATCCCGATTATTCCATCTGGAGATAATTGTGTGATATCATCCATAAAATTAAAACATAAATCAATCCAACTAGTGATCAGCCCCATGAGCTGCTGTTTAAAACCACGCATGGAAATCTAGCGCTCCCTGCCTCCTTAGTAGGATGTGCAAAAAAAGTGAAATATCAGTACAAAATAAATTCATGACCTAGTAGTCAAAACTTGCAAATCTTTCATGAGCTGTAACAGTACTGTCAACACAATACATGGAAAATAGAGGAACTTTTTATTTTTCCTTATATTTTGAATAAACTTTTAGCAATAGATAATATTTAAATTCTAAAGACTTCTGTATTTGTTGGAATAACTGCTTCAAATTTGTATGGCTGCAGTGCAGCAGTGAACTTGACTTAAAGCAAGTAATCAATTATTAGCAGCTGAGAAAAGACATTTCTAATGGAAGAATAATTTTCTTCTGTAGGACTGGTAGAGTAATACCCTTATACCAATAAAGTCTTTATGCCCGCTTTCTGCCAGGAAAGCATTATATCACTTCATGTGATATTAACTTCTACCAGGTAGTCTTTGAACCATGAAGAACTAATTAAACTTTTATCTTGCATTGTCTTGAAAAAGGATTATTAGGAACAAAGATTAACACCTATTCATTTTAGCTGTTAGCAATTAACTTTTGTTAGGAGACATTCAAAGGGTTAACCTAGGCCATATGGGAAAAGGCCATTTAGGAGATTAATTTATGCTTTATTTCTCTTGTCACATTTTGAAATTTCTAGGAAATGTTACAAACGGAATCACTCCAACAGTCTTCCCGTCTCTAAAATAACTGTAGTATTCTAAATATGATATGATTTGATGAAATTTTAGTATGCTTTCTTTATTATATGCACAAATGCTTATGGAAAGCATAGTTAGTTCTCTTTTGGGGAATAGTTTGTTTTCCCTATGGTAACTACTCTTGGTCATATGAAACTTTGCAGAAAGCAAACAGAACATTATGAATGAAGTATTTATCCTCAAATGTTCAACTGAATCTCAATAGCAAGTTGTATATGCAGTGCTCAATCAGATATGTTAACTGCAAGCCAGATGCTAATATCTTGATTCATTCTGAATAGAAACCTATTGTGAGAGTAAAAAAACTTAAAGGGTCTTTGAAGGTAGCTAAGTGGTAAGTTATTACTAACCTTACCTAAGAATTGTCCAGTTTTGTCCCATCCAGAACAAAAACGTGTAATAAATAAGACAGAAAATACGACAAAATATTAAACTCCACTATATATTATTCTGAGTTAAATTTTTAATGCTCTACATTAGTTTTATCTAGATATTAATCTGAGTCAAACTCATGAGTTTGTTCGTGGATACCAGTGTACAGAGTTTCTAGGAAAGCCAGAATGAAGTGGGTTATAGTGGTTCCTCAGAAAATGTTTGGCATATTTGACATGTGCTGGGTTTGGCTTTTTCCCTAAAAAGAAATTGAATTAGGAATCACATTTAATACATTTAATAATAGGCATATTTGATAAACATTTATTTTTGGTGATACAGACTTCATATCTCTTTATATACATGTGTATTTATATATTGCCTTTATACTTTTGATAGATATACACACTTTATTTGATTAATAATCTGATAGGACACTTATATAAAGAGAAACTGCAGATGATAGGATTTTTTCATGTGGAAAAGAGAAGAAACATTCTTAATCGATCCTGAAATTGATTCTTAAGTGATCCTGGAAGTCCTACAAGATATCCTGTTTAAAGTGGTAGAGTTAGAAAAAAGTTGTAAGAAATGTCTTACTACTTCTAGTGAAAGGTTTGGGTGCTTCTTTACCAATCTTATCTGACTACCTTATGATTGGAAATGAAAGATTGATCTTTCCTTTGAAGAAAAGTGTGAAAAGATGGGAGGAAGATTGAGTCTGTCAATCCCAGAATAGATTTCCATAAAAACAGATAAGAGGGGAGGAGAATTGATAGGTGGAGAAACCGTGCCATCAGTGCCCTCAGCTTAATTGTATTTGAAATTCATTTGATGTTTGTGGTTTTGATTGCAAGTTGGTGTTTAACTGTCAGTATTTTAACCACGTCGATCACTCTGGCAGCATGTTGTCTGCACTGGGAGTTTTTAATACAGAATTGAGAATATGCATAGCATTTGGCTCAATGGGTAACTGCAGAAATAAAACTTGTGTTCTCTTAATACTTAAATAGTGAGTCAAGATTAGAAGATGTCACAGTTTCTTTGAAATTATTAGTGGCAAAATCCATTATTACAGCAAGAGAGAGGGGAGTATTTGACATGAGATAATATCTGCTTTTAGAGATATTAGACCATACCCTGAGGAAAGAAAACAAAATAGAAGGGACAATATCTCCTCACTTTGCCACGTGTCTTCATCACATTACTCATTTTTCATTTCAAATTTGGCTCAGGTAGATCCTGGAATACAGAGGCAAATCCAATTGCTACATGCAATAATGCAGTTAAAATCTCTAGAGGCTATAATGCTGCCTGTGTAAACTAACTAGTACATTTATCGAGCTATACCACTGGGACTTGGGAGAAGGTAGCTGATGTATATGACTTCATTGCATGTCTGAGTTGATGAGTATTTTCAAAAGGTATGAAAAAGAAGAAGGAAAAGCAGCGCTCTGCCATCCACTTCATCCTGCTATGAATGCCAGCTTCCCCCTGTAGGGTATTAGAACTTGGAGTTTTGACCGGTTTCAATGTCCTGGTTAGTAAAACCAGTTTCCTACAGGGAACTTCTCCACAGTTGTTCTCTTTAGAAACATTGTCTCTCAGTCAGAATATCACTTTGTTTAGCTTCATTCCTAGTTGCTTACTAGCTATAACCCCCTTTTGCTACTTAACTAGTTATTTTTCTGATGCTTCTAGTTGCCAAATACCTATAGACTATAATCCAGTCTGTCATCTCTCAGCCTATCCTGGTAGGTAGGTAGTAAGGTAAGATATGGCTCAGCAGAAGTTAAATGGTCCTGCAGGATTCCTTCAGCCTTGTATTTTGGCACTGGTTTCACTGTAGTTAAAGTCCTTGATCCTAACCAATTAGGATAAGTTAATTTCAACAGGCGTTGAATGAAACTTGTACCAAGGAACTTTTACCACCTTATTTTGTGCTTTTTGCAACCCATATTTTTATGGCCTTTGATATTGTTGCTCACTTGTGAAGGGAAGCAGTCAGCTTTCCTCCTGTAACATTCAATTATACTCTGCTAGTTGGCCACAGGTTTATGCTTTATATTTACCTATCTGTGATTCACGTTAGAGTAGCTGAAAGTACCCCTATCTGGGGCTGTATGAGCATCTCACAATAGGTTGTACTTGCCTTAAACAGCCTCTGACATAAATTAATAGATGGGCACTGGGGAGAGAAGAGAGAAATGAAAGCCATTGAGGAAACAAGACTTGCCTGATGTGCATGGGATTAATAGTTATATTAATATATATTTTGCCAAGTGTGTATATGCCTTTTTCTGAAGTCATATATATAATTTTTCTGGAAGTAGTAAATTAGTTTTGTAGTAAAAGAAGAAAAAAACGGGGAGAAAACCCAAATAAACCACCAAACCAAGGAGGATATTAAGTTCCTAGTGAATTTAACTGTGCTATGTAATTGGATGAACTCTATCCATTCCTCTCATGAATAAACCCTGTGGTGGGATGAGTAGAGCCTATTTGTCCTCAATGTTGTCTCTGCCAAAGTCTTGAAACTGAGCTTCCTTTGGGGGAACGGAGACAGCAGAACTGCTGACACCACATCTTCCTCCTTGCATTCTCTGTGTTCAGATGGAAATAACATTCTGTACTCTAATAGCCCTATTTCTTACTATGCAGTGTAACAAAGTAAGCCGGGCAATTTGTTTACTGAATTTTAGCATGTACATTTGTAAAAGTTTGAACAATCAGCAGGATCCCAGCCTAAAAACATCTGATTTCCTCAGAGGTTCAACACTGCCCGTCCTTTTGTCGTTTTACAAATATCCTTTAATTGAAACAGGCCGCACCAGGGTGTGCATTAATGGGCTGCTGTTGTACTGCTTGGGTGGTAGAAGGTAATTGGTCTCTGGTCCAGTGCTTCACAATGCTCCAAAGGCATGTGCCAATAGTCTGTTAATGCACACCCTGTTGTGACACTGCTTAATTAAAATCTTAGGGTATCAAAAGCAGAAAGGTCTAATGAAGAAGTTTCTTTCAAGCTGGTAAATACAGCTGTATGACACATTAACCAGTGTAATGTATGCTGGCTGTTTCTTGCCTGCGAAACGCTTAGTCAAATCAATGAATACGAAAGGAGTGCGTACTGGGGGATGTATCCACTGTTACTGGAGTACGCAGTGCAATAGCCAGACTTGTGCAGTCAGGTCCAAATTCTTTTGTGTTTTTTCTATGGATCTGTTTCTTGGTGGATGAAGTTGAGCTTTATGCTATCAAATGGTAATCAACTACGTTAATGAGGTATTGTCTAATGTTTTGCAGTAGATGGATTTAAAATCGAAAGACTAATTCGCATTTAGCTATGTAAAGACACCCTTTCCCCCCCATCACTTTTGTTGGGTAAAATGAGATCAACTACTTTATAAATCAGTTATGTTTTCAGATTTTTCACCAGGAATGTTGGTTTGAGCTCACCGTTCTTGCCATTGTGTGTTACACGCTTTCAGTAGCCTATCAGCTTATGATCACAGCCATGCTATCCATAAAATGAAATTAAAATGGGGGGCCTTTTCATTATGTGTTTTCAAAAGGACACATACAGGTTTTGCAGCTATTTGTTTTGAAAAGAGACAAGTGCAATCTGCTGAAGGTGTTGCTGTTTTTAAAGCTGGCCTGCCAGATGTGTGTGTGTTTCCATTAGGTATTGATGGTATGGAAGAAACTAACAAACATGCTTCTGATAGTGTGACAGAAGATATACAGAAGGCTTTTGGAACCACTAGCCTGCCTATTCTAAAGTGACCCTCAAGGATGCCCACTGATTTGTTGCACTGATCCAGTCTGTGAACATTACAGCTAGCTAAGTGTTTGTGGCCATGCTGTGCATATAGTCCTCCAACTGCCTGCACAGGCACGACTGTGCTATGCAACCCAGAACATACATGCTGCGCTCAACCGTATCAGTAAAAGAATTAGTCTTATTAATCCCTCTGTTTCCTCAGGAAGCTTATAATTTTTTAGACTCACTCTCAAGGTACAGATTGCTGTTCATCTCTTCCTTTGTACATTGAGTTACACAGTCTAGCTGCCCTAAGTCCAAGGCAAAGTTAAACCCTGCAGGAACAGCCTTCAGAAATGGAAGCTGAAATGTAACATACAGAAGCACTCTGGGGCCCCAGACACAGGCTTTAAACTGTCTTGAATATTAACTTCATATAAATTTCCTGGTGAGGTATGTGCAATTCTTTATTCCTTTCCCTCAGGCAGCCAAAGAGCTACAGAGTCTTCTCAAAATTGTTCAAGGAAATCTGTTTTTTGAACATTTGGCAGCTATAATAGCCCTGCATGGGTGCTCCACTGTAGGGTAAGTCAGCCTGTACTGAGCTTTCTGTTCTGACATGGTTAAATTGTGTCTGATATTAAGTCAGTTTAAATCCAGGAGAAATATCTTTAGCTTGTGCTGTATTCTTCCGCACAGATCTCGTTTAAGTAACTCTTCAGGGAAAAAAAAAATATCTTTTTGAGATGATTTGTTAGCTATTATGTTTTTTTAATAGAGAACTAATCTGTTTGGCCCTAAAGAACCTAAAATTGCTAAAAACTGAACAAGAATGCTGGAACAGATCCAGAGGAGAATGAAATGGAGGTTTCCTTTCAATCAGAGAAAAGAGACTCACAGAATTTGTTGTCTACTTTATTACTTGGGAGCATTATTTCTACCCTCTGCTGATATCTGCTTTCTTTCCTGTGTAACTCAGTAACATGTAATGTGGCTTTAATCTCCCGTTCCCTCCTGTCTGTGTGCTGTGAGACAAGAGAGACAGATGAGCTCGGAAGTCAGGGGGCAGCGGAGCTGCAGCACACAGCTGCGTACCTGTCAAGTCTCCTCAATCATCCATTTGATCATGCTGCTTTCAAGGCCTGCAGAGATCAAAAAAACCCTGTACACACTGCCGGTCCCCAGGGAGACAGCAATTGAACCTAGTCAGAGAGATGTGCAACGGAAGAGAGGAGGTCTTCCAAGGAAAAACAATTTTAGGCCTTCTGCTGGTGCAATAAGGTGGTGTCTAATTCGAAGGGGTTTGCTGGTACAATTACGCTGGTAGAACTGCAACAGCGAATCCTGCTGCTGCCATTACGGTTTATACTAGAAGGAATCTTAAAGCAGTTCTTAAATGGAGTGATCTGTCCGATTGTGTTTCCATAACCGTATTTATTCAAAAGATTTTGCTGAGCCACATAGGTGTTCTGGTACATAAATTTAGATGTGGCATCAGGCAAAGTAAGTAGGGAAATTGGTGTGCTATGGATGTACTATCTGTAAATGCAGAATCTTCCAGGCAGAGAGCTTCCTGCTGCCTTTTGTAGGTCCAGGCAGCATGGAGACATTGGGCAGATATACAGACTCAGGAAGGAAAGGGAAATTTCAGAGCTTTGTACCCTGGCCAGCTGAATTGTAAGGATTGCCCTTTCCAGCCGTGATCTTACCCTGCAGTTAGATTGTTACCTAAACATACGTTTTTCCCATCCTGTTTTTCTTCCACAACAGCAAATTCAAGGCATGCTTTATGCCTTTAGGAAAAGGTATACTCCCTCTCCGTCCACGGGAGCTCTAGAGGATGCTATATAAAGTGTGTGCCAGATGTCCTTCTGGTGCCATTTGAAATCTGCTGACGTGGAGATGTATCACATCACAGCTCAGTCTGGGCCTTTTATTCCTCCCCTTTTCTCTCAGAGGACTTTTGTTTCTTAAAGTCACATTATACGTGCACTTTGGCGATATAGCGTCCTTCTTTCCCACTTTTAGTGTCGTGAGGTGGTTTCTGTTAAATTGTACTGTGTTGGTTTTGATTGTCTAACTTTTCTTTTGTTTCTCTTTATGTTGTCCTGATCTTCCCTGAGCCCATATTTTTACTTTTAAAGTATATCCCAGTGAAAGATCTGAGACAAAATCCAACTTTTATAAATTCAGGTCTTGTGCATGCTTGAATGTATACATACGTGCTTACAGGCTGAGACATAAAACTAAAGTAACTCTTCACTTTTTTTATAGCATTTCTTTCAAAGCTGTCTCAAAAGCTGCAGCTCACACATATGGTCTTCCAAAGCTTCATGTTAGTCTTTACAAGCTAACAAAGAGTATGCTTCTTTAACTGGAGAATCCTTGCATCAATGTAGAGTCCTCCCTTGGTGATTCTATGAGCTCCTCATCCAGTTAAGAGCCACTAGTCCTACAAAATCACTGATTGCAGCATGCCATACTGAAATATTATTGCCAGCTCCAAAAAGTGTAGTCTGAATTAGTACTTGGACAGAGGACATTTAAAGATGATGTTGCAATCACCCACCTTAAGTAGCACTGAATCAGTAAGTAACTCTTTTAGAGCCTGCTATTTCTTAAACTGTTCCTGGTGAGGAAATTAATATAGAGTATTGCTACTAATGGCAACTAACGACCCACAGACTACTTCATGTCAAACATAGTCATCTGCCCAAACTCTTGACTGTATTCTGATTACTTACAGTCCTTCTGCAATTTCAGTTAGATTCAGTTGGATTTCTTCACAAACTATTTTGTGTATTCCAGATGTGACTGTTTCTGGGATAGCATATGAAATGTCATCTATACCTTACTGAGCTGATGGAAAGCAAGCGTGTGTATAATAGTATTGGAGGCCTCCTGGTAGGAAAGGCTGTTGAACAACAGTTTCTTAAAATATGTGCATTGTATGATTTGCCATGTTGCTTTTGTTACTTAGACATCTGCTTTGCTAAGTTCAATGATAACTTCAGTTACATCTGCATCATGTAGTTGCAGCAGGATAAATTTTCTGCTGGCCATCGAGCCTTCAGAAGCATACCCAGAACATATCTGGGGTGCCATCAACTTTACTGTATTAATGGAGAAAATTATGGGAATGGTTACAATGCTTTGTTTTCCTTTAAGTGGTGGATTGTCCTTTGTATCTGTATTTTGGAAAGATAAAGTAGGAAATCAGTGTTAGTTAAAGCCCAGTGCTTTTGAAACAGAGGTTTAGTGTTGGGGAAGGAGGGGCTGTAACGGAAGAAGCTTCTCCTAAAGCTACTTTGTCTTGCCATATCTGGATGTCACTAAGGTAACGTGTTGCTGTATCAGTCTGGCTACAGGGCTTGCTCCTTGCACACTCTTCCACAAGTGAGAAAGGCAAAGTTATCTTGTTCTGGGTAACAGTAACGTTATGTCACTGTTGCTAGGACTAGGTGTGTAGTACTTGGTGAAATAAATATTGTGTCTTTGGGGGTTATGGGGTTTTATTCACTTCGTTGGGATGGAACTATCACTCCCATATGTTTCCTCTTCCCATGGTGCTTACCAATCCTTCCTAAAAATATGAAACCAAGAAGGAACCTGTTAACACTTTTTCTGTTCCATGTTTCTTGATGTTGGTGAACTCTTATGATATCAGACCAGGCTTCTTGGCTGCCTCAAGGATTAGTTCCTTCAGGCCTCAGACCTCATACCAGATAAATGGTTGCAGGAAACCACAGGGTATGTCAGTGTCTCCAAGGCTGGGAGTCTTGGAGTTGGGAAGAGTCATTCATTCAGGTGCCTGCAGGGCCAAGCCTCTGCAGTTGAGCACCTGCTCTTTTGCCCTGTGGCACTGGAAAATTCAGGTAGATACAGGCATGGAGGAAGAGTAGAGAAGGCTTATACTCCAAAGGTCTAGGTGGAACCACTTGCACAAGTTTCTTTTCCCCTGACATCTTGTCTCATTTCAGTTGCTGTGGGATGCTGGGGCTGAGCAAACTGGTACAGAACTGGTAGGTGGGGTCCAGGGGGTGTGCATGAGCTAAATAAATCATAGACAACAGGAAAGGTAGAGACATTTCTAGAGTGTTCAAGACCCAAAGGCAGTCACCAGTGCTCTGGATAAACCTAAAAACCCTGTTGAGTAGGTATAGGCAGAATGTTTTTGCCTGGAGCACCCTCTCTAGAACAGTTTTCAAGAGTAATCTAGTTAAAAAAAAAAAAAGAGAACTTGGCATTCTAACTGGGAATCTGAGGGTTAATATGCAAAACTTTGCAAGAAGAATAAAACACACATGGATTTTGAAGCAGACCAAGCGCACTATGCTTCTCTGGTTTGTTTTGTGGTATTGAATAGCTTCCCTACTTGCATGTAAAAAATAAACTTCGTATTTTACTGTATTATCAGAAACTTTGACCGGTACATTCACACTTTTCTTCTCACAGCCTCCCCTGTTCTGCTTCACATTCCCTCCTCCATCATCTGAATGTCACTGTCACTTGAACACTGAGTTGTCTTCTGATAATATTTTTCTCTTGTTGCTGATGCACACAATAGCCATCTAGACAGTGAAGGAACATAATGGGGTACACTTTCAGCATGGGCAATTAGATATGCAATTCTCATTAACAATAACGGGACTTGCACTGAAAATTTTCCTCTTTAAATCTACCAGCACAAAGCCTTTCCCCTTATGAGCAACAGATGGGTTTTCCATAATGGCTCATTACCTCCTTGCTTTGTCATGCTGCCAGAAATGAAATATAAAGTTATTTATGGTTAGAGAAAGATGCACAAGTCACTGTAGATCATTCCTTGCCATCTTTTATAGTTTATCTAGTTAGTACTTTAAATCTCTCAGGACTGGGAAGTTTCAGAAGATGACAGAGCTCTGCCTGAGAATTAAGATGGGTGTCCTTATGTCTGGTTATTTATGCTGATGGTCTTGCATCTCCAGGTTGATGCTATGGTCTCCATTGGGACTGGTAATTTGGGTGTTTCAGTAGAAAAGAGGCCATTTCTCAAAAGAAATTTTGTCAGCTGTGACAACCCATTTCTGTGAAATTTGACTACTGGGGACAGAAGGCAGCACTGTTTCACCGTGCATCATAAATTTGAAAAGGTAAACAAGTCACGTGATAATATTCTTTATTTGAATGGGGGGGCGCAGTGTAAAGGGTCACTATTTGGTATGTCAATAAGAGATGTCATTCCTCTGACAACTGATGGTGGAGGCCAGGAAAGAAAGTAATTCAAATGTGGACAGTGCTTTTATTTATACATATTTCATATTATTAAACTCTGTATACTGGAGTTTATACCCTGGGTGTACCCACTATTATCTCCACAAATCTTGAAGACCTGCTCCTACTACAAATGTGTTCATCTGTCACCTTTTGTAAGTAATACATTTACAGTGACTAATATGGCATCAGTGTTATTACTCAAGACAGAAGAGAAGCTGATGGCAAAACATAAGATACTGTTTTAACACTACTTACCTTAAGAGTTTTTCCCAGAAGGATCATCAAGTGTGTTGATCCCAGTACTTCTGTCAGTCCTCCTGAAGTGTACAGGTCCCCCTGCAGGTTGAGGGATACGCTTACTTGGAGTTTCTCTTGCTTCCATTCAGGAGGCCATTTTAAATGTATTTAAATCTAACTGAGATCAGTTGGACTTCAGTACATGCTTCAGTATTTTCCTGAATATGGGTAGTCCTAACCACATGTTCCTGGACTAGAGCCTTAGACTGTAGGCCAAAGATTTTGTTTATCTTTGAGCTCAGGTTTTGCTCCTTGTTAAGGAGCCTGAGGAATTTCAGTGAAGTAGTCCCAGTGGCAGGAGAAGGAAAGCAGGACCTTTAGTGCTAAAGAGGTAATAAAAGTATATTGGAGTGATATTATGTGTGGCCTAGCAAGACTACGGTGAATCCCAAATGTTTAAGTTTTCTAATTCGGAGCTTGCCTATTTCATAGATTGACAAATTCAGTGACCTATTTACAGATTCAGTAAGAGACCTCTCTACATCTGTGATCAAACATGCGTTCTGTACTTTATTTCAAAATGCTGAACTACTGCTGGGTCCCAATCCATGGGAAATGCCTTGTGCAGCTTGTATAAATTGCAATACATAGATGATTATAGGACAGTCTTTGTCTCCCTGATTAGCAAGCAACATAAAAATGGATGGACAGTTGGTAATGGAAATACACTGTGGCTGAATACACCAAAACAGGCTCTCTTCCTGTTATCACAGAATCATAGCAGTTGGAAGGGACCTTGAAAAATCTAGTCCAACTCCCCTGCCAAGGCAGGGCCACCTAGAGCACATCACTCAGGAACGTGTCCAATCAGGTTTTGAATGTCTCCAGAGAAGGAGACTCCACAACCTCTCTGGGCAGCCTGTTCCAGTGCTCTGTCACCCTCACGGTGAAAAGGTTTTTCCTTACGTTAACCTGGAACCTCCTATGCTCTAGCTTGAATCCATTGCCCCTTGTCCTATCACTTAATGAGACCGATTTATACAAATGATCTCTTGAGGTTCACACTATGGTAAAGGGTCTGGCCTATGGACAAGGAAAGGGCTGTGAAACTAAAGGCCATCTAAAGAGGGTGCTCTCTGTTTTCAAATGACCCATCAAGAGCTGATCCACGCCAACCTGTTTACCAGATAATATTAGTGACAATGCAAGGTACTACTAAAATAAGTAGTACGAAAGAAAGGAAAAAGTTAGTTTGTAAAAACAGATTTTCTTATTCCTTTATTGAAAGTATGTAATCGGATATACTTCTGGAATAAAGATTCGTGTTCATATTCAGTCTGTTACTGTCTTACTGTCAGTACATTCTTCTCTTTACTTCTCTTATTTTACTATTCCTTTATTCAATGTACTTTTCAGTTAAAGAACTTTTCCCCCTCAAGTTTATAGCTTATAAGAAGTGTGAACAAAAGGTTCATGTAAGATTTCATGTTTTGTTGTGGAAAAATTTAAGTTCTATATAAAAATTTTTGAGCATCAAAATTTAAACATTTGGGGTCCACCATTATCTTGCCAAGCTATCAAGAGTACCTTGTCTAAGCTTTTTATGTGCCCAAGATAAATGACCTGTCTGAAAAGGCCATTTTCTTATTGTCGAGATACGTATTTTGTTCACTCCAGAGCACACTTTCATATCTTTACTCATATTCCACAGTCCTAGAGTTTTTGGAACATGTTCTCATAGCAGCTTCCGCTGTGTTTAGCAAAGCAAAAAAAGGAAAGCATATCTTTGTTTCAACTTCTCTGAGTATTGGCTGCAACATCATTCAGTCTCACAGTTACCTTGTGTCACCGCAGCTTGGGAAACACATTGAAGCATGATCAAAGCCCTTGTTGGCCTTTGGATTATACTTGCAATTCATTATGTAAGACCATTTCACTATGAGATTTAAACAGCCTTCCACACAGAAGGGAAACTATTTCTACGTTAATATATTCCCCCTCCTTCACTGTGGAATTATACTGACTTAGAAAATGCCAAGTTTGTCTGTTTAACATTCAAAGCACATGTCAAACTGTTTAAAAAAACAAAAAAAGTGTGCCTGCTCTGGTGCATACTTAAAGTTTTTGAAACTATCCCAAGAAAAGACCACCAATTTTTCTTTTTTCCTTAGTTTTATTTCACAAAGCCTGTTTATTAGCCACCTGGTGAGCATTACTGCACCTACAGCTTGTCTTAATAAATCATTGACCATTTGGTGCTGCTGAGGCTACTCAACCTCAGGTTTGCAAGGCCTGCTTGCCTGAGCAAAATAAATGAAGGAAATGGCATGGGGAGGCAGTTAATAATTGTGCTTGGTATTTTAAAATCCAGATGCAGTAAAGTGGAAGCTTGTAATGCTGCCCCCATCCTTGCTGCTGCAGTTACCATAGCAGCAGTAGATGCTGACTTTGGATGACTTTAAAGAATTGTGTATAAGGCAAGAAGTAAATGCCTAGGGAGGATTTTCTTGTAGGGAGTGGCATGATGCCTCAGTTTAGGACAAGAACAGCATTGGCAGACCTGAGAAAATGACAAGTTTTTCTAGGCTGTCAGAGGTATCACGATCACCTATTGAAACTGCGTGACCCTGTCTCTCAGAACTGAACCCAAGATTTTGTCACACAGGACTTACATAGAAGTCCTGTCTAATAAGTAAAGAACAAAGAGATCAAGATTAGAGTCAGTATGACTGTGAATGGACATGAATGCTGTTAAGAGTTGACTATAAGACCTGTATCCATCACATGCTCCTGTTTCAGCATGGGTGGTGGCAAGGGGTTCAATGAAACCTTCTCCTGCACAAAGAACTGCAAATGAAAGGCAAGCCATCACAGAGCTCATCACATCTTTTACCCATCAGCTTCCTGACTGATGCTCTTGTCTGGAGGAATTAAGGTAGTTCACTACCTTAATGGTTCTATGGAAGCTAAAGCCACTGCCCTGTCTTTATCCCTCCCACTACTCTTTTGAGTAGTGAAGTCTGCTAGAACTCAATTAGCTTACTGGGACAGAGGTGGGAAGCAAAGTTGGATTAGTCTGGGAACAATTCCCTTAGGATACAACTCCAGGAGCACTGAGCTTGAGAGTTAAATGGCTGGCCACAGATAGTCTGCTTTCACATAGGTAAACTCATGTGGGTAAGACAGACTAGTATAAAGCTACATTTTCTAATATTGATAGTAGATGTCTGGGTGGGGATGGGGAAGAGATGGGGGAGAAGGTGAGGTGAGGAAGCATTGATTTCAGGGGAAACCTCTGATATTACAGTTGAGTACTAAAAGTGGCCTTTATGTCCAGATCCAGTTGTAAGGCTGAGGTTTAAATCCAGCAGTGTTTCATCTTTGGATTTGATGTGACTAATGTCAAGTATCTGTTTTTGTATAGACTGAGTGAAGACATCTTTGTTGTACAAAAAAACCCCAACCCAAACAGCAAAAAAACCAAAAGCCAAACAACAAACGCTCATGTTGTGGCAGCTAGTGCCAGCTATAGTAGCTATGTATATACTCTTGGAACAACTCTTGGGAGCTGTAACAAAGCAGGCCCTAAGGAGGGTTTATAGAAGACAAGGGGCTGTTACAGTTGTCTGTGCAGAGCCACAGTGCTCTACGCTTCCCTGCACGCTGCTATAATCTCATTGCTTCAGCCTCATTTGACCCTGTTCTCATTGCCCAACCCTGCAAGTCCCACACTCTTTAAAATGAAGGCAAGTCCCAAGAGTGGACCTCAGCATGAGATGCAGGTGGCCAGCACTTCTTAAAATTTGACAGTTGGGTAACTCATGCTAGGCCTCAGGTCATAATATAGTTGCCTATTAGACGACCTTCTTCTCCCTCACTTATGTGCTTTGGCACAGCACTGCCAAACTGCAATACATTTATAATAATAATGACACTGTCATAGCTATTGATCATTCCTCTGAGGATCTCGGGTCTTTATAAATTTGTAATGAGTCTCCTGATCCTGTGAAGCCATGCATTTAAAGATCCAGGAAGCTGAAGATGCTTGGGTTCATGTAACTGTTACAAAATCATGTGGATTTGTTGTCTTTCTAGCCCAATGGGAAATGGTGTTGGTGCATAATGACTTGTTGGCCAAGATTAGAAGAGCCACAGGCTGAATAGCCTCAGCCCTTATAACTTAGCCATGTTTACCCCTGACATTACTGTTCAGCTGTGAAGCCAATTCAGCAGCATTAATTGAAAGCACAGGGTGAATTGATTTGGGGGAGAGGATGGGGGAAAGGCTTTTGAAGTATTCATTGAGTAGTTTGTTAGAGATAAGGTGGCCAAACAAACAGTTGGAGCAAAACAGAAGGATAAAAGAGGTAAACTTACTTTCACTGGGAGAAGGAGATGGAGAGTTCAGCTCTTACGTTCAACTAATTGCATCTGTCTGGTCTTACCTTCAATATGAGGGTATGATTAGTAGTATAGACCTATTTCAGTCATATATTTCTGTATCCAAAACAGGAGGAATTCTGTTCTACTTCATGAGAAGATATGGTTATAATGGTGAAGCTGGAAGAAGAATATAGAGCAGGAATGGGCTGTTTTCCTTCCACACCACCACCCCCACCACTCCCCTGCCTTTTTTTCTAACCACTGTTATTTGCTGTGGACTTCATGCCACACACAGCAATGGTAACTAGGAAAGCGTGAGCAGAGGTTACAGTCCCCTTTACTTCTCTGGAAAATCAGCATGTGCCTGTGAAAGACCATATTCCAGGCCCTATTTAATGCAGTTTATTTTAGCTTTTGAAATATTTGAATTATATGTTTGTTTATGGTTCACAAAGCAATTCAAGGCTGGTTATTTATCTTATTTACAAAGCACAAAATAACCCCTCAGTCTGTGCTGTACATATATAAAACTATAAAACCTTTTGAGCCTCTTCCAAATACACAAATGTGCCAGGAACTTATATATTTATATATACCCCTATATAAATTTCTTGCGCACATGGCTTAAATCCAAAGGTAATTTTTCTGTGTTGTGTGAAGTAGATATAGTTATCCTTTCATGTGTCACAGTGTGGTTTTTAATCTGTTGAGAGAGCAACATTCTTAAACACTTTGACAAGGAGTAAATTCCCTGAAATTTTGTCTGGGTTGGGTTGGTTGGTTAGTTGCAGTGTAGGTGTCTTCCGATGCAAGAGTGAATCTATGGCATTAAGTCATGCAAACCATCTGATGTTTTAATAATGCATAGCATGTAAAGTTACTTTAATCTGTATGTCTCAGTATCATGAAAGTGATTAAATTATTCCAGTCACAGAGGTTAAGTGGAATGCTGCAGTGGTATGATTAGGAAATTATGCTATTCGGGCTAGGGTCCATATCCCTGACCCTAGTGCTCATCTGTGGGACTTTGGTGGCTGCCTTGCAGTCGTTCCTCAGTTTCAGATTGTTTGGGTCAGCAGACTTCTCTTTGTTGGTTCCGTTACATTTTTTTGCCGACTTGTCTTGTTTGCTTTACAGTGCCTGAATCAGTACCCACTTAACATTCTACACTTGAAGGAATTGAAAAACTGACTGTGTGTCTCGGGAAGCAGAGCAAGAAGTTGAAAGGGGACAGACACTGAGCTGTCTTTTCGTAACAGCAAATGCTCTAGCCAGGTGAGGGTTGCTTTTTCTCAAAATCAGAAGAAGAAAAAAGCGAACTCTGCTTTTCCTTGCTTTCAAACTGTTCTCTAGTGAAAGGAGGTCAGCTTCTAGGACAGTCCCCTTGACTCTTTGCAGGTGTGCTAAATTTGCTTAAATAAAAGTTGAAGGGAAAAAATGCACTTTTTAAAATGTTGCCTTTTAAAGAGTGTAGACTGTTTAATTTCCTCAGTTGCGGTCAAAGTCTGTATACCACCACTTGACTCCAGAGGTCTCAAAGCAGGGTTAATTATTTTTCTAACACTTTTTTGTCTCCTGTTTGGACAAAGCAACTTTGTGAAATCAGAACCTTCTGTCAAAGCTTTCAGTAACACTCCATTTTGGAAAATCTCTACCTATCACTTTCAGTGGTGCTGACATTACTGGGGATGAAATAATTTAGTATTTCATTTCAAATCAATATTTCCATTTTTAATATAAATATTTCAAAGTTCATGGCAAAATTAATCTTTTTAAATAGGAAAGCAATGCTAGATTAGCACCCATTTTTCCAAGAAAATTCTATCCTGTTAGGAAAAATCTTCTGGTTTTGTTGGGTGGGGTGTTTTTTTGCATGTGTGGTTTGGTTTTTTAGTTTTGGTTTGGGTTTTTTTTAATGGAAATATAAGCAAATACTTAACTACTAAAATTGTTTCCATAATAGAATTTCTGGAGGTTGTTTTTGTAGCTCTAGCACAAAGTTGGATGTTAATCACTTTGGTGTGTACTGACCATTGACTAAGTTGTGCACTGGGGTGGTACTCAGTCACTTCAATGCAGTGCTGCTATGGCAGCCACAGTGGACAGAGGCACTCCTTAAGTCTTCCAAGGATGGTTGTGACATCAGGTGTGCATGGCGTGTATCTTAATTATGTGGTTTTCTTATGACAGTATAAACAGTTTTCTAAGATGGGAAGTGAGCTGTGCATCCATTTACATGTCCTGAGGCAGTTTAGTCCAATGCTTTCCACTATCTCAAACCTTCTGGTGGAACTGGAGCATGTAACTTAAACTACCTCTCAACTTTACTTAAAGATGTCAGACAATGCAGAATTCACCTTATTGTTAAATAAGGATTTGTTAGTTATTGTCAGTACTAAAATGTGTGCAGTACTTCCAACACAAATTGTCTGGCTTCAGTTTTCACACTTTGGATTTTGTGCGTCTTCATCATGAGAAATTTTTTGCCTATGCAGTATAAACCACAGACAAATAAATCCCTTTGTTCTGAAAAGCTGAGTTTCATTCTTGCATTGTATGGTTTATTTTCCATTCTGTGTGTCTGTTTTCTGGACCATTTCCAATTTTCCAAGAGACACTAGCAAGCAGTGGGCAAAATTTGGTACTCAGCATATGTTTGCTTATTGCTGTAGTACCCCACTACAGTAACATCAAAAGGTCATTGAATCCCTTTTGGTTGCAAATGAACTATAATGTCCTGTTCCTTGTAAAGGATTTGGCCTTTTCCCCTTTCTTCCCCGCTTTTGCACCTAGCTCTGCTCCCTATGAGGTAAGCATTCCTGTACATTTTGGCCAGACAGAAAGATGCCTTTCAGAATGATTTAGCACAGCTGTTCATCTAAGTCCTTAGCTAACCAGGTGCTGAGCAGAAAAGTTCTCCCTTGTGCTGTTACATAGAAAATGTCATGTAATAATAATGTACTTCCTCCATAACAAACCAAGTACCTGAGTTAAGGAAACTAAGACTTCCCTCAACTCTGAGTAGCTCTCAGAGCTACTTCTGCAGGCCCTTTCGTAGCCAGCTGTGAATTGTTTGGGCACAAATTGGACAGGAACAGCTGCCAAAACACCTGCTACGAGGCCTTTGATCTCTCCTACTACAAGAATAACTTTTGAGTCTTTGAAAGTTTGCTCATCTGGAGGAGAAGCTGTAGTTGAAACTTCACTGCTATCAGGGCTGCTGCAAGGTGAATGTGTTGGAGTGGTGGCACAGTTTTCCAGATGATTCTTCTATGTAGGTTCATAACTTAAGTTTCAAACAGCTTAGGGTTATGTGGAAGTAAATACCCCTGGATGTTTTCCTGCAGTGAAA
This sequence comes from Psophia crepitans, assembly GCA_013399095.1. Classification (NCBI taxonomy): domain Eukaryota; kingdom Metazoa; phylum Chordata; class Aves; order Gruiformes; family Psophiidae; genus Psophia; species Psophia crepitans. The sequence continues at coordinate 414,434 of VWZZ01003428.1, read as the reverse complement.
TGCAGAGCAGGATGTAGCCCTCATATTCTGGACATTATACACTCTTCCAGCCTGACTAGTACCACGCATCCAGTCTGCTTTGCTTTAAGGACACAGGTAGGTGGTTGTTTTGCTCTTCCCCACAGTCAAACTGTGCTTATCTCAGAGCCAGAGATTTGAGGGCACAGGAGGTTGTTGCACTCCATGTTCTGCTGCAGAGGACTGATTGGGTTGCTGATTCTGCTTTAGACAGTGTTTGGTGCTGTTTGAGTGATGATGATGTGTAACAGCTCCTAGTGCCTGCATGCCATCTGAGTTGGCACTTTTTCTCTCTTAAACAACCACTTCCGTGGAAGTATGAGAAAGATGGTATGATCCTCAGGAGGGAAATTTACAGCTGCTTTAACTCTCTTGGGCCTTATGAGGTGAATAGCTGGCCTATATAGTCTGATATAAACTGAGAAGTTGTAGTAGGACACTAGATCCTGTGTGCAATTAACATTTCTATCATCTATTGGAGTCATCTCCTGCTTGATTTCTCCAACTAATGAAACATTGATGAAAGCATTTGCCATATACACTACGAAATGTCACGCTGTTCTTTACGCACACATCTCTGCAGCACTGATGCCTTGAATCCTCCAACTTGCATTATTATGATGCAAGGGCTAGAATTTTAGGTTTTGTCATAATTGTAGTTCTAAAGGTAGGGGGAAAAAAAGTTTAAAAGGGAAAGAACATGTACAGGTCAATAAGCAAAACCTAGAACCAGTAGAACTTTTTGTGTGTTAATCTGTTCCTGGATAGCTTGGTATTTGAGATGGCAAAACAAAGCTGGTAAAGGGTCTAGAGAACAGGTCTTATGAGGAGCAGCTGAGGGAACTGGAGTGGTTTAGTCTAGAGAAAAGGAGGCTGAGGGGGAGACCTTATCACTCTCTTACAACTACCTGAAAGAAGGTTGTAGCGAGGTGGGTGTTGGTCTCTTCTCCCAGGTAACAAGATGAGAGGAAACAGCCTCAAGTTATGCCGGGGAGGTTTAGATTGGGTCTAAGGAACAATTTCTTCACCAAAAGGGCTGTCAACCACTGGAACAGGCTGCCTAGGGGAGTGGTTGAGTCACCATTCCTGGAGGTATTTAAAACACGTGGTGCTTAAGGGCATGGCTTAGTGGTGGACTTGGCAATGCTAGGTTAATGGTTGGACTTGATGATCTTAAAGGTCTTTTCCAACCTAAATGATTCCATGATTCTAAGATAAGAATGATCATGTAGTTTCTAAAATTGATATCTCCTATGATTTTGTCCCTCTCTACTTATAAATAAATATATTATTGGCTGGTAATAAACCCTATCATTCCAACACTAACCTTTTAATGAAGCCATTAATTGTTATGAGTAACTGACATTACAATTATGTGAGTCACAAACTGATTTTATAACATGCAGCTGGGAGAAAGCAGTTTTGGGGATGCTAATAAAATTTCTCTGTTATAAGCTTTGGAATTCCAAGAATGCTGGAGGTTTTTCTGCAACATCCTTAGTCATTCAGTGAAATTCAGGTCTACCTTGGTCTAGAACCCTGTTCATGGAGAAACATATTAATCTTGGAAACCTACATGATAAATTTCAGCAACAACTCTAGTGTTCAAAACTATATAGCTTGCTTAGATAAATACTTTCAATTATTTACATAACTTTAACTTTATGAGATAGGCTTTAATAACTTAGTTGCTTGTAAAGAGTGCTGTTGATATAGCTTGTTTTTAAAGTTTATTTGAAACTGATAGAAAAATGAGATTGGCTACTGTTATTTACTCTGACACTGTTTCTCCTTCACTCCCAAAGCAGATATTTCTCAGAGCTTTTCAGCAGTTTAGGCAAAACTGAATTTTGTTGCCGTAAAGGTGAAGTCCTTCCAGTCATAGCCAGGGACAGCAGATAAAAAGAACTTGAGATACAGACTGGAAAAAAAAAAGGTTTGTTGTTCCAGCTGTTGTTAGGGAAACGGAGTAGGAGGACTCATAAGTGACATCTGCTGTTGTTGAGGTGGGATATCATCTCCCTGCAGTAAGTGCTGTCCCACTTATCCTAAAATCCTGTGGCAAAAGCAATCGCTTTATTTCTGCTCTCTGTCTAGGCAATGCAGAGGGGATTTTTTCTCGTGGTGCTACTTCTTATGTATCCAAGCAAACCTCTGGCTTCACTGTGTAGCAGGCTACCTGCCTGTTGCTTAGATAGTTCTTTATTTTGTCTGTGCCTAGAACTATCTTTACCAGATGCAGGCAAAATAGGGCTTTCATCAAGTGGAAAAAGAGTAGTCCTAAGCAAGTCTTTACAAGTTGGTTGCAGCAGTAAGTCCTCTATCAAAATTTGGTTGTAACAGAAAAGTGTGATCTTATGCCATCTTATCCCACTGACAGCCACATTCACCAGAAGAAAGTCTGTTACTAGCATCAACAAATAAAATCTGTTTGGTCTAGTTAATTTTATAAATTGTACTAAACCAATACATGACATGTTCTGGCAACTACCGTGGCTCTAGGAGTTTCCAGAGTTTCCAGACTGTGCAAGGTTTGAGTATAGATTCAGAAGACAGATAATTTTTAAGGTTTGGTAAACTTAAAGGATTCCACTGGTAGCTATCTGTAGAGATGGAGATGTTTGAAGACTGGAAGGGAATCACTAGGGACCCTGGAGAACTGCCATCCATTGACAGCTCTTTGGAGCAGGGAGGGAAACACTTCTCAGGCCTAGTTAGGCACACTTGGTCTAGCCTTTGGGATATGATAAGGTGCCTCTGAGAAGCCTTCCAGTTCTAGCTGGAGTATCACAAGAATCTGTATCCTTTGCTCAGTGTCCATACAAAACTTTTCTAATCAGTTTGGCAATGTTTTTCCTGTTCGAAGTTTTCATTGTAAACTGAACAATGTCTGCATAGCACTGTCACAGTTACTTTCCGGTAATCACAGGAAGGTTTTCTTCTGTGCTGCAATGCTTATCCCAACTACTGTTAAGCTCACACCTCCCCCCCCCCCCCCCCCCCGGTGTTTTTACAAAATCCTTTGAGACATAAATTAATTTCAAAGTAAGAGTCATTTTGACCACAGAAATAAACTGCTTCCATTTGAAAATGTCAAAACAAACATTATAATTTTGCCACTGTGTAACACACGTCAAACTTGATCTTCTATTACAAAATTGGCTTTCCCATGACCTGTTTAGTTTTTGTAATATTTCCTAATAAATTAAAAAAAAATAAACACAGAAAATTCCTAACCAGCTCTAACAGTGGTATAATTTCCTGGAAGAGAGTGTGCTGATATCTGGCAATCCCTAACACTAAGGATAAAAGAATGTAAAGGAACATGAAAATGCAGTTGTGTAGGGGGACATAAGGATGAAATAATTGTGTGAAATTGGTCTATGGTGGAAGAAGGTGTGCGAGTTTCTTAAATCAGTATTGAGCATATCTGCATTAGGTCAGAATAATGTGAATGCCAGGAATTTTTTGTGCCATTGATATCTTGTACTGGCAGCTTCTTGAGGCACTGGGGGGGTGGGGGCAAGAGGAACCTCCTTCTTTTAAATCAGCCGTTTATTTTCGATCTGTGTTGCTATGGCATTTGACGCCCCATTATGCTGAGCTCTGTACCTTTACACACACCAGCCTGGACATAGCAACAAAACTTTTCTTGCCAGACTAATTTTCTTCAACATTGGTTCACATTAGCTGAACATCTGGCACTTCATATTTTTCACTAAACTGAGCTGTCGCTTCCCAAATGCTCAAAGTATTGGTACCTGTAAGAAAATATTAATGAATGATAACGAGAAGCGGGCAAACCTTTTTAACAAAACGTAGATGTAAGCAAGTTTATATATAGCATGAAGGCAATGCAAATATTTTACTACGCCTATAATCCAGATACTTCTAAATGAGTAGATTTGAGCAGATAATAATCTAGGTATCTGTTAAAATGCATTATTGCCCTATGAACAAACATTTTGGAGGACACCGCATTTAAAAGACCTGTTGTTTGGTGCTACTTAGCTACCTCTGTTATGTGGTAAGGTAAACTAAGTATGTTCATCATGATGTGACTTACTTTCAGGGAAGGTAAACTTTCTATTTTTCTTCTTACCCATAGAGTTTAAAAATATTAATTTAATTCTTTATGCATATACAGTAGCATCTACAGGTCTCAAGTAGGTTTTGAATTTAAAATGGCTCTGTTTTTAAAGTAATAGGTCAAATAGGTTCTGGACAAACTTTTGTGCCTTGGAATTATCTGTGATTAACCATATCATGTTAACTAACACCTTTGAAGGCTAGTTTGCTCAAGGATGTTGTAAACAACAGCTGTCATAAAATGCCCATGAGACAAGGAATCTATCTTGGTGTTATAAATGGAACACAGCAACAGAGGCTGCATATGTATTTTTAACTTGGTTCTCTTTGTAGTAGAGAAAATAAGTCTTTTAAAGTCAATGGAACAATTCTATGGTTCAGCCAGGAATGGCCAGGTCTTCTTCCTGCTAGCTCTGTAACCTCTTGGCCACATATCCCTACAAAAGACCTAAATTTCTGCTACATTGCCAACCTTCCTTGTCAAAGCTTTGTTTTAAAGCTTAGTTAACTACAAGGCAGCCATGCTGGAAGTCCATTTTTTTCTCTAGGCTTTGATATCTGCTTTTGAATAATCTAGAGGCTTAACAGAAGCTTTGTGTGTAATGTGTACTGTATGCCTACTCAAATGCTAATGAGAGAACCTTCTCCACAAAAACAACAAAACTTCCCAAACTCACTGGTAGGATAAATTGCAAACTTTTCTTTTTCTCCAATAATTTTTTAAACAGGTACACACAAATGATCTAATCAAATTTTTAATCTCATTTGACTCCCACTTCACTTAGCAACTGCAAGGTATTTAATATGCCTCACTTGTTGCATAGTAACCAAGCCACTTTGAGAAATGCAACTATGCTAGCTGAGAATTAGGACTCATTATGCCTTTGCCGAGGGCTCATTAGGATTGCATGCTGAGGGTGCCATCTTAATTAGGGATGAACCTGACCACCTGAAAGTAATTCACACTGGCAGCCAACTGTAGTATTTTCCAATTTCTGATTTGTCTGGCTTCCATCTGCCAGCTTTATCTTAGCAGTGACTTTTTCTGTTGACATCAACAATGATGTTTGTAATATCATGAATTGCATCCTGTCTCTTGGGTGCAATCAAGTTTGACAGTTCCCTTCACAGTATGACTCTATGACGAGGGAGGTTGCTAGCTGTGGGAGAGTCATGATCAAGATGATGAAATGTGAGACATCAAGTATATGACAAGACCTGCAGTAAATGACCTTGAAATATAAAAATCCATTGCAAAATCTCCTGTTGCTTCTAAAAAAAAATGTTAAAGTATGCCCTTACACTTTCTGCCATCACTGCAAATATACTGAACTGATGCGTGAGTAGCACACAGTGTTATGCATCACTATATAGCATAGATAAAGGATCTATTGGCACTTATTTCAATGACGTCTCAAAGAATCTGTGTTAATGTAACCCGCCAACCAACCAACTGGAACTTTAACTGGAGCTTTATTTTTATGCTTGTAGTATACCAGTGCAGTCTCAGGATAAAACAAGGTGGATGTATGCAGATGCTATGTAGATGATGTTTTGATGACAAAGCAGTGATGTAAGCAAGTCTTACATAAGAAAACCTGTAGAGGTTCAGGAGTATGAACAAAAGTAAGTGACTTAGATTCTGCATGAGATGCAAAAAGTCAAAAGGGATGGAAATTCCCTTCTTTGTTTCAAACAGAACATGAGACCATAGCTATGCTCCTAGTCTATCAAGTACAGAAAAAAAAGAAAAAAAAAGAAATATTTTAAACCACAGCAAAATGCTTGTGATTATCAGACTGGACTGCAGGCAAATGCATCCTCCTCAACAGCCAGGCTAACAGGAAGTAGAAATGGTAACATCTTGAACTCCACTGAGATTTGTTTAGATTTAGTTCTGACACAACTATTTACTACTTTCATGTAGCCACATTTCTTGAAAGTTAGGGATTAAAAGTTGAGACAGTTCTTGCCATGTTGTGTGAGGTTAATGGAATGGTTTCCCCTGGAGATCTTTGTGCTATTTCTCCTATTAATAGGAGAATTTAGTATGCTGTGCTGTTTGGCATGTTGATTGTTCCTATTGAGTAATAGTACTTTGTCAGGTATTTAGTATCTTAACCTTTCACTTGGGGACTTCCAGCATCATTTACCTACTTTCTACATCTGGGCTGGAGTACAAGGGTGTTTTACAGCATGAAGGCGAGAGTGCTTGTAGAAATTACTTTCTCCAACTGAAAGAACTGAGAAATATTAAATGGAAGAATGGCTAAAGACAAAATTTGGTTAGACTTCACTGTGTTCAGATTTTCAGAGAGGTTTTACAGAATTTCCATATGCTCAATGTTTCTTGAGAATTGATGCCTACTGCTGACCAAAAAAAAACAAAACCAGTTATGTTTTACTGTCACTGGGTATGTTGGCTTTACTAACATTCTGAGGTTGGAGCCGGAAGGAGTACAAACCTAAAAAATTTATCGCATCTTTCTGCATTCAGTGTCCCTCTCCAGCTGACATCCAAACACCCAGTGTCCACCTCATTTTGCACTGTCGTTATAGTCCATGACTTATGGAAAGTAGGGGCGCACCCCATTGAATGGCTACTGTAGTGACAAAGTAGTCTTGCAGGTTCTGTATTCCTAGGATTTCCTAGATGACATTTGCACCTCCACAGCAATCGACAGCCACTGCACCACAGACCTGAACAGGCATCTTTAGAGCTGCTTGTCTACTGGTTCCCCACCATGCCTTGCTCTGGGTTGAGACAAAGCACAAGTATTTCTTACTCCAGCTGCTAGACTTGCAAACTGTTTCACGCAAAGATATCACACTTAGGAAATTCTGGGTTTCAAAGGTAAAATAGCTGTATGACTACTTACAGAAAGTGACACAAAGCTATTTTCTTCAACATTCTCACATCTAGTGGTTGGTGTGCTGTAGAAAAGACACATAATTTAGGGGCATCGTATTCCTTAGCCACTTGTATTTCACATTGGTAAAAGGCAAACCCCAAGGCTAAGAAATTCAAGGTAGAGTACTGTGGTTTAAGGTTGACCACATCTGTAGTCAGAGTGTTGTTTCTTTCTGGGTTTGTCCTGAATTTGGACACAGTTGAATTTCTAGTGCTGACTTTGTGTATACCAATAGATTCACTGAGGTTTTAATTGCTGAATTACTTAAAACAGCAGCACCTACATCATTTGTTAGTCTAGGCTCTTTGCTTTGAATTGATAGGTTTTTCAATGTCTCTGTGAGAAGTGCTCACTTGACCATCACCCTCTCTATGACCCACTCCTGTCTGTTTTGATTAATTAACTTATATGCAACAGTCTATGCTGCTATTTATATTCCTCCCCCAATTGCACCTCATCTCTCTTTGAGTGGGATAAACAACAGAACACTGCAGACAAATGTTTATATGGAGAGATTGAAATTGGCTGGGATTCCTGACTCTTATGAAGAATTCTTGCACATTATGTGCTAGTGGAACAGAGCACACAAATACTATATTTTGTTGAAAGAAAACCAGTTATGAACAAGCATGAACAGAGTAATAATATAAAAGATCACCTCACTTAAGCTTTGAAATGAATACCATCTGCAAAACTGCTCACAAGCTGGAGATGAAAACCACAAATGACAAAAAAAAATCTTGAACAAATATTCAGTATTTGAATGTGACTGTTTATGGTAAAAGGAATTAGAAAATGGCAGAGAAGCTTTTATACACTTAAAAAAAGAATTGAAAAGTTAAGAACTGAAAGAGTTCCTAGTAAACTGGAGCACTCCAGGATTATCATAAATAAATAAATATTGAGGTGCAGGCGATGAGGCAATTGCAGTTTACCATTGGAAAAAACGTAAACAATTCTTTAAAATGTAGAACTTGTAAGATTTGCCTGTGGCTCTTACTGAGAAGTCTCCATAGTGGATCATTGCTTCTCATGCAGTATAAAATCAGTCAGCCAATAATTACGAGGTTAATCCTGATACACAGATTTTGTAGTTGGTTGTTGCCCAGTATGAGTTTTTAGAACCAGTTTTAAACAGCACAGGGTGGGAAGTCAAGTTGATCTAAGATAACAAACCAAAATCGCTTTAATCTGTTGGATATCTGATGACTTTTGGTGTTGCCCTAAGGTGAGGTATTACATCCCTTTTTCGTGCAATAGAAATTTCTTGGGAATTGGAAAGCTGAAGGTGGTGTAGACTGGAAAAGCGAGAGATCATCATGCTAAGAGAGTAAATGTCTGTCTAGATAGGGATTCACTACTAGTAGATGCATTGCTATAGTCCTGGTAGCTTTAGCACCAGAACTTCAGTACTGCTGACCATGAGACTGTGTTCTGCTAGTACATTAGTGTCCTGCTGCTAATAATATTGTTCATTTTGCTTTAATTTTTACATCTACTGGCAGTTATGTCAATTTTATAACTAAAGAGATGACACAAAATTTTTTGGTTTTAATCGTTTTGGCCTGTAAGTATAATCTTATGTGGAAAAGCTGTTTATTCCCAATTGGGAGGCATTCTGGGAGATATAATGCAAGGAGATCTCTCAAATTTCAGATTGCCTTCAATATAGCTTAGACTGGGCATCTTAAAATGTCAGCATTGTTATGGCAGGCAGTAACCAGAACAAGCAGTGCCCTAGCAGGCTGACGGTTTTGCTCCTCTTCAGAATGACACCTTATTTTTTAGCATTCCTTTAATGAAATGCTCAGCTTGAAAAGGATGTAGATTATAACTAGAGCTCTCACTTGCACACACCATCAGGGTGCCATTCTTTTCCAGTAAAAGATTATTTTCTTTGTCTTTCGCTAAAGCACTTCAGCTCATTCTTGTTAAGGTTAGTCAAAATTTCCCCTTTGTTTCACCAAGGTCATTTGAATGTGCCTGCTGAAAAGTGTTTCAAGAGTTGTGCACAGACATCTGTTTACAGTCAATTTTGGAAATCTCCAACAGATACCACTTTGTTATAACCTCCATAAGGTGGGAAGTAGGGAAGACAACGCTTACATAAGAAGTGAGAAAATAAGAATAACTGGAATGATAGAACAATAAATGAGAAGCAAAATGGATAATCTTAGAGAGCAATGTGGAATTTCTTTCTGTTTCTTTAACCTTTCTTTTTATGAGGCTCCAGTGAGGTGTACACAATGCAATGGTTTTGCTAGGCAGTATAGAAACCTTCTAAAGGCAGGATTAAATGTTTGATGTTGTTTCCATTTGGAAGAATTCAAGCCATAATTATTCAGTATTATAAAACCAGAAACTAAGAGTATTTGATAGTGTTTGTTCTAGACCTTGGACTAGAAAATAGTCTCTCACTGGATTGGTGCTTGTTTAGTGCCCTTCAAACTATACACTGTTTTTCCTACTAAAACCAACAATTTATTTAAGCAGCCTGAAAATGCTGCCCTGGTGACGGCTGCAGAAAAGACAGCATGGTAGCACCAATATGGATTAACTATTAGCAGCTCTTTTCTGCAGAGAAAGCAACAAGCAATGCAATAGAGATGTGTAAAATACTCTTCTTGACATTCAGCATTTACATCTGAGAATGAGACCCATGTAAAGACTCGAATGTGGATTTTTTTTGTGATTTGTACCTGCTCTTCAGAAGTCATAAAAAGGGAAATGGACCATTCTCCCTTGCAATTCTCCCTGTAAGTGCCTGCACACAGCTTACAATGAAGTTGATGTGAACTGTTTAAATTCACATCTAAAGGTAGACTATGACTTTTATGATCATATTATTTAAGTAATTCAAATACATAGGCTTTTTACTATATAAAATTATAGATTGTTTAATCTTATCTCTTTATACCCCAAAATATTGGTATAAACATAGGTTATTTCATCAAGCTCGCTTTTTGAAATTATAATTTGGGAGGGATTCTGAGTATTTCAAAGCGCATTCTCTCTATCCCATTTCTGAATCAGGATTTGATCACTTATAGAATTGTGTTTCCTGAAAGAGCTAACGTATCTATAAACTAATGAAATATTGTAAATCACATTTTTCCAGTTTTACAAGCTCAAAATTTCTTTAGGCTAAAGTTGTAAAAAAATCTTTTGAACAGGAGACAGTAGTGAGTTCATATGTTTTATAGATGTAGTGTGTAAAATTCATCCAAATCCTGTTGACTTCATTAGAGTTACAGAAGACTTTGGAATGGAATTTCAGTTATAGAACCACACCTTTAAACTGCTGCAGCCATTTTAAGTGTTCACTAGTGTAATTCTGAAAATGCTAACACCTGAAAACTGATCCAGTTTTTCTGTCCTATTCCTTTCTTTTTAAAAATTGGCTTAGTTAATTTATTTTTTGCTTTCATAATATAGAAGTGGGAAGGTTAAGGAAGAGGTGATTATTCATAGTTTTGTGAGTATAGGGGAAGAGGAGGTTGGCAGCTCTCTCTTAGACCTCCCTGTCAGAACACATATTGTAAAAGTAGTCTGAAATGTATCCAAAGAAGACAAACATAGGAACTGAAATTTTACCTCCTATTGGCAGTGACATTAGTAGACTCAACACAGACTCTGGGGTTTGGATATATTTTTCTTGTTTTTAACTACAGGGATAAAGCAACTAATACAGCTTCAATTCCTTCACACTCTGTGGTATTTTGCTTTAATGGTGGAATATTTTGCTCTCGCCTCTTAATTGAAAGACCTTTCTGATGTAAACTGCAACTTGGACTTAATTTAAAAGAGTATAGTAAGTCCACAGCACTGCACACACACGCATCTATGTATGTATTCCAGAATGCACTCTCTGCATTCAATTATTAGGAATTCAAGAAACCTATATGTATTTACACCATACCACCTTTAGGAGTGTGCTATGTTTTTTGTTCCTGGTTTTTTGTTCAAAATTACTGTCTCAAGATCTCTTAAAACTATGTTTACTTTGACCTTCCAGATGGAATTGGTCACTTATTCTGTGCGGTGAATTTATAAACATGCAGGGCAAAATCAAGCAGTAAAATCGGTGAGAGGCATAATTATGCTACACGTAGTTGCAGTTTGTGTTTCTGTGGCTTTCTATCTAACTCTGTCACAGAGACTGTAAGGCTGAGAAGTCAAATCTGCCCTTTTAATTTCTTCCCAAACCTGCTGATCCCAAGACTGATGTATTTTCTTTCTGGGCAGTGGGAAGTAGCAACAAGGGCCAGGAGAAGGAAGGGACTGGGACACAGTAGTGAGTGGGCAGGAGGAGATGGCTGAACAGCTGTAGTGGGTGGAATGGTAGTAGCAGTTAATGGAAGCAGAAAAAACAGGGAAGACCAGGCTGCCAAGAAGGTTTCAGCATGACAGAAGGGATTTGCATAGACCAGTGGTTCCTGTCTTTTCTGTGGCTAAGATGTACTTGAGAAATTTGGCATTGTGTTTTGCTTCACTGAGTTCAGCTCCTCCTCTCTCCTCCACTTGGAAATTCCTGCTGTCTCTGTGTCCCCAGCCCACCCTGCGGCTGCCATTGCTATCTTCAAAAAGGCCGGGAGGCACTGGCCACGGGTCCACATCAAGACAGTGTAGTTTTGGCAAACTTTATTCCCTTTTGCTTATCAGTTCTATGTTGTTGCCTCAGCAAGGAGACCCACATACCTCATTGGGATCTGCTGGAAGAGACTGTTCTTTGTGGCTTTATCTTTCCTATGAGTAGATTTCGCTGTACTGGATGAAGATGGTGCTAGCTTCCTTTACCCAGGAGATGCCCTGTTCAGAAGTTGAGTTGTCTCTTCGCATCTCAGATGCCAGATTCAGTCACGGAGAATGTGCTGCTGCAAAAACTAGGTGTCTTACCACAGGCAGGTAATGACAGACATCAAATATATCACATTAGCAAATGTCGGAAAATTGAGCAACATAGACGCAGACCATGGGATGGCAATGGCAAGCAGAGAGATAATTTTATCACTGCTGTTCCTAATGGCAGAGACCCTGGCAACAGAATTCACTAGGCTCAGCCTGCCTCTCTTTCTCCACAGCTGTAGTTTTCTATAATCTCCCTATATCAGCTTTTTCTTTCTCTCTCAAGAAATATAAATAGCTTCAGTTTGTGAGTTGAAACCCTGTGTCGCACTATAATGGCATTTCCCTGGATTTACAAGCAAGCACTCTGAGGACTTTACTTACCACTAGATTAAGCTAGAGGGTCTGCAGCTTCTTAGAACTTGATTTGATTTATTTCTGTGTGTTGCATTCCCTCCTCTCCAGTCCACCTGCACCTCTTGTCCCTGGATGTCTTCATTCTAAATCCCCCACTGATATTTCACAGAGATTGTATGTGGCGTATTATCACTGTTCACTCACAGTTTATTCCTTCAGCATCCAGCAGCGTACAGCCTGGAGTTGTATGTATTCTAGAGAAGTATGTCTGCCTTCAATAGCTGCAGTTGAAACTCCGTTAATAATAAGGCTGTACTGATTTTGTTTGCTTTCATAGAAATACTATCATTTATCTTTGTCTCTTTTGATCTGGCATAAATGAGAATGCTATTTCTTGGGAAATGTCATACTTTCTGGTGTCTGGATTTTCACCCAGACTGCAGTTCTCACTTGTAATCCATGATCTAGTCTCTGTCAGTCAGTCCTAGCTATCTGAATTGAACTAGGCAAAATGATGGACAACATCTGTTCTTTGAAATCTGACATTTAACCTTCCTATATCTCCATTTGAAAAAGCATAAAAACCTACCGACAGAAAAGGAGGGAGGGAAAGGAAAGTAGTTTGGCTCAGAGTTTTGCTCTTTCTCAGTCAAGCGGTGAAAACTGTTGTCCAAAGTACGCTGAGAATTAGGGAACAGCAAATTTGTGCAATTGAAAACAGTTATGTAAATTGAAATGCCAAATTTCCTGTGCCAGATGCAATATGAATTCACTGTAGGGCAAGAACTATCATTAGAGCTCCCTAGGAAAGGAACTAGAATAGCAAAGTAATGATTTTAGGGTAATATGCTGATGTTATTTGAAAGCTGGGATTGGGATGCAAACATTTGTGCAGCATTTTGTTTTACGTAGTCCCTTGTTAATGCATCTGGTATTCATTTTAATACCACTAATCCTAATGGATTCATTTAGTACTCATGTGGATGTCATATGCGCTTCCTGTAGGTGTTGGGCTGTGATGAAGTACTGGTTGCTGGACACTTAAAATAAAGTGTTACCACATTTCCTTTGATTATGTAAATTTTTTTATAAGCTGTCACAATAAAATTCTTCCTGGTATGTGTTAGCAGAAGCAGCTGTGTGTCGAGACCATTGTATCAGCAGTATTTGAATAATGTCATGGCCAGGGGGATTCAAGCCTAATAGATAAAACATTCACTTATCCTTGTAGTAAGTGGAATTTGAAAGTGTTTCAGAAAAGCAATCTTGGTTGCACATAGGGATAGAACAAATGGGCAGGTTTTGTCAAGGTGGCAAATATTTTTGAAAAAAAGGCAATCAGTTGGCATTCTCTTTATCCAGAAGAAATTTGTTTTCTGGCTTTTGTGTGGAGCAAGGGATATGAGTGGGGAAGTGGGGCACTGTGGTTTGTTCAGCTGGATGCTTGTTCATTCTCTCTTCAGAAATTGGTTTGCCTATCCTATATGTTTGTCAAGTTTGTAGTGGCATTTATTCAAGAATAAGCACTGTGGTGAAAGCTTTCCAAAAGCCTTTCTTTCTAACAAAATAAATAAGGCTTGCAAAGTGATTACTTTCAGGTTTCTTGGTGGTTTTTGTTTTGTGGCAGTTTTTGTTGGTTTGGGTGTTGTTTTTTTACAGTATGTCTTAGGAATGTCTGACAGAACTAGATCAGAATAGACTGGAACATTTGGTGACATGGTTTGAATTATTACTAGACTTAGAAAAGTACTTTTTGGGGAAGCTGTAGCTTTTAATATGTGGGTTTGTCTCGCAAATCACTGCATGTGGTACACAACATAGCACTTTAAAGTCAACCCTATTGAAATTCTGCTACTCCTTATTCCCACTGCAATAATAAACCCCCCAAAAGAATGCTTCATAACCCTGTCCTTGTCCAACACATTATTACTGTAATATCCAGTCTGATAAAAATTCTCACCAGGATTTACCACTAAGTGGGAAGAGTAAGGTTTTGGATCAATATTGGGTTAACAGAGATTCAGGATACTGCATGTGAAGCTGGGTCTTAAACATTTTAATCTGATTCAGCTTCATCCAGTTTTTCAAACCTGCTCTTTGCATCCATCTTTTTCTGGTAGAAACCTGAGTGAGTTACTTTAACACTAGTAGTGTATATAAAAGGCTATTGAATGCTCACAGCAAGACAAGTCCTCTAAAAGAGTCAAGAGAAGATAGAAGCCTGTTGTTCCTTGCTCTCTGTCTTCCAACAATTGCACTAGCTTGTGAAGGAAACACTGGTGAAAAATCATGTGTGTCGAATGGCAGGAAAAATCATGGGTGCGCCTATGGCTACAGAGGAGTGGTTTTGGTGGCTTCGTTTGTGATATAGGGGGTGGTACCTGTAGCTTTGCAGGCAGCAAAACTTTTTGTCAGCAAGTGCCACATGTCCAGCAGGAATCTCGGAGAGCATAGCTGGTGCCCTGGTGTACCCAGAGCTGCGGAAACCCTTGTAGCAACATTGTAAGTGCCAGTAATGGAAATGCTCTTGAAAAGAGGACTTAAACCCCCACGTACTGACAGGAGCAACCTGCAGCTTCTCAAGGCACAGTGTGTGTCAGGCAGATCAAATCACCATGAAAAAGACTCGTTCCTTTTAAATGCCCACAATATTGCCTATATAAAATAATACTGAATGTGAATTCTACTGTGTTTGTCACTGTGTGACTGCTGAGAGCTGAACTAAGTTATCATTCATGCAGTCGCTCCTGTCTTCAGAAAGGGGAGTTAAGTGGAGACTTGCAGGACTGAAATGAGTACTTTGTTCTCTCTGGTCATGCCAGTATTCTGAGCTTATGTTGTCCCAAAAGCTCATAGAAAGGTGGTCCTTCTGAAACTTAAGTCTCATCCTTGTACTTCAAAAGTCATAGAAAGTGAATTGCCTTCTGTTTGCTAAAGTAAATCATGCTGTGAAAAAACATGTATAATAATGCAGATACAGCAGCTGATGACCAAGTCAGCCATATAAACCACAGCTAATTGATTCCTGTTGATTTGGGAATAATGGCTTTTCTTAATATGATAAGCCTTTCTTACAGACAGATTTCCCCTTCAGGGTAAAGGATAAGTTCCACTCATCACTTTCTATCTATCTTTTCCTACCCTCTCCAACTCCAGTCCTTCTGCTGGTTCAAGATAAAATATCAGAAAGCAAATCTAATGTAAACAGATACCTATTGAGACATCTATGGTTGTGTTTAACTGTTTTATGGCCGCGGCACCTCCCACCTGCCTCTCCCAAAAAAACTTCTTCACTGAAGACTGCAACGTGTATGGTTACATTTTCACATGAAGGAATATGTTGTTTTCCATGACACTGTACATTATTGTAGTATTAAGATAAGGAGATGATACTGCCTGTTAAAAAACACTTTTTACCTCTAGGCTACTCTTCACCTTCTTGGGCTCCTGGAAAATAGGTGAGGTTGTAGAGGGAATTTTGCATAGCTCATGTGGATTATACTGTCAGAAAGGAAACATTGAAAGGCACTTTTTTTTTCTTTTTTTTCTTTATTTTTTTTTCGAGTTACAACTCTGGTTACCTGTTAATGGGCTGTTACCAAAATTACCTTTGACTTCAAATATGTGAAGTTCATAAAGTAATTTCTCACCACTGAGTTTTGTCAAAATGATTTTGAGAGAAGGCACCTGCCTGTGCTTCTTACATCTTCCTTTCTGTTCCAATCTATCTGTGAAAGTGATACCAAATAAAGGATATTCCACATCTTCACATACTCAAGAGCCTCTGAACAAAACGTTATTTTCATAGAGGAATTTCCACAAAGCAACATAGATTAGTTTCTATGTGTAAAGTGTCTGGGATATTCTTGCCACTGTCAAAGTTTGCTGTGTCATAAGAATGCTGGGTCCTGACTGACAGGTTTTTCTCTGCAGGACCATGTTTCAGAATTATGTCCGGATTCATGCATATGAAAGCAAAACTGGTGGTGTCAGTAAATCCTTTTCATTATAGAGTACCACTTACCACTTGAGGTATATCACCCTTCCTTGAAAAAAAAACATTACCAGACTCTCACATAGCTAAATAAAAATATGCTATGTGTTATATATTAAAAATGTTTATTAGCCAAATATATTCAGACCCTCCCAGTGTCACTCTTGTTTATAGCACTTTGAATGCTACCAATAAATTTCCATTCTTGAGGCAGTTAAAAATATATTATTTTTCTTATAGTAAGTACTGCGCTTAACTTTTGGTACTACCAACTCCTCTTACTTAGACTTTCAAAAGACCTCTTTGGATGCTCAGTTCAAAGCTAGTTGTCCTTGCTTCCACCAAAATGTTACACAAGTAGAATGGACAACGTACATTATCGACTACCTGTAATACAGATTAATTACACGCTGCAATGTGGACCTGCAGTGTGGATTGAGTCTGATAGCTTTTTATTGCATTTTATTTTTTTGAGTGTCTTTTTCACTTGTCTGGTCTTCCTATCATTAAATGTCAAGGCAAGGGATTGACAAGTATCCAAACTTTGTCAGAAGAGAGAATCTCAGAGGAATTTTGCCTACTTCAAACCCAACACATTTACAACTTGCTGCGTGTGATTCATGGAGTTTCTTTAAATGAGCTGCTATGTAGTTCTCTAGGAAATGTGATCAGTAACTGATCATCAAAAGGAAATCACAGGCAAAGGATCAGCCAAAGATTGGACAACGCCTTTGTGTTCTAGCTTTACTATGAAGATCATACCATGTACATGTCTTTTGATGGATGTACCTTTTTTAGTACTTCAAACAGAATGTAGTATCTGTGCATCTATTTCATAAAATTAGGCATCTATTTAAGCTGTTATAATGTGTGGCATATATTACATAACACTTCTCTATAGATGGCCTTGGAAAAGACTTTTATAATCATGGCAAAAATATTGATGTTCTTCAGAAAATATGCTATTGTCCGTGTTGCTTAATCTATTCAGGAGTATCAACTTTTGGCTTTATCTGTTAAATACAGCAGAAGTAGCTTCACTTCTCAAGGCAGAAAAGCTTGTCAGAGCAGAAATCTGCATCTGAACGCTACTGCCCACGTATCAATGGTCTGTACAAAACCTACTGAGACAGGTAGAATTGAGACTTATTTTGCATAATCTCTTTTTTGGTACTCAGATTTTCAGCTCCCAAAATTGTTGTCATGGTCTCAGGAAGATATAAACAGCTATGAATTATCTAAGCATTTCTTCTTCCAAAAAAATCATAATCTTGCTGCTATCCATTGTGCTGGTATCAGGATTTTCCTGGTTTTCTTCACTGGGAAATAAGGTGAATCTTTTTG
The DNA here is from genome assembly GCA_013399095.1 of Psophia crepitans. Classification (NCBI taxonomy): domain Eukaryota; kingdom Metazoa; phylum Chordata; class Aves; order Gruiformes; family Psophiidae; genus Psophia; species Psophia crepitans. The sequence goes on along the minus strand of VWZZ01003428.1, from coordinate 396,875 downwards.
AGAAGCATAATTTACTGAATGTAACTTTCAAAAATCCCTAGGATCTGAATTATATCAAGACTATGATGTGGACACCATAATATAATGACATGTTCATCTTACCACTGACTGGGCTGCTGTGTGACCAAGGCAGGACCTCACTCTTTGACATTTTTCACCTGTTAATTTTCATGTATTTGTCAGCCGCTTCCAACTACATTTTGCTTTTCTTTTTCTCTGTAGGAAGAATCTGCGTACGTAAGCATGTGTGTACACATGCATTTCCAGAGTCACCTTGACAAAATACACTTATTGCAAATGTAGCCTCACAAACCTGGATTAAGAAAGGGTATTAACAACCGGTGCATTAAAGCTGGCTGCTCTCCTTCGTTATGGGTCAATTGGGAAATTATAAGACCTGATTCATTGCAAACAGCTGTGTTTATGAAAAGAAAAAAAAGCAAGCCATGCTGGCATATATCCATTGTATGCCAGTAAAGGCATAAGTATGTGCTAGTCGCCAAATCTGTAAATCCAAAATGTAAATTTAATTATCTTTGGGCTATATCCATGTTCCTAGTTTTAGGATGCTAGTGTTTCCTACAGCTTAGATACTTCAAAATCAGGAAGAAAGGTTTCAGCCCAATAAATCAATACAGAATGTGGGAACAGACACTAATCTTATAAATGTAATCAGTAGTAGCTATTGTTCTTAATGTAATTGGTCATAATAATTTGTTGGACGAAACAAAAAACCTACATTGATAATTTTTCAGTTCTTACTTGAGAAGGCACAGATAATTAATATGCCACAAAGAAAACTTTTCTTCCAGGAGCTGCCAGGAATTTGAATTAAATAGGTGTTAATTTAAAACATAAATGTGAGGCAGGAAAGAAAAGGATGCAACCCCACAGCATGATATAGCATCATATGGAGGTTATTATAGTTGTACTGATACTGGGAGTAAGTAGCTGTTTCAGCCTAACTCTGAACCTGGCCTGACTGGGTATTTTTAACTAATTTGGGTAGAGAATGAAACAGAAATAGCTGTGCTGTTTAGATTCATAATAAAATTTGTAAGTGACATCTAAAAGTCACTTTGCAAAGTCCTAAATCTTGCTCAGAGCAAGTCTAACTTCAGGTTGCCCATGGCCAATTTTGAAAATGTCATTAAATTAGTTCAGAAAGAAAAAAAAAATCAATGGAAACAACCTTGTTCAGTAAAATTTGTTATTCCTTCTGAAATTGTCTTGTTTCTTTGATAAGAGAAAAATTGGAACCATTAGGTCATTAGGAAATAATTGCCTATTTTTTTTCATGTTTACATATAAAAAGTGGAAAACCAAAAACTTTAGCAAAGCCCCAATATTTTGTACAAAAACCTGTTTGTATTTTGCCATCTTAATTCAGATAGAGCTACATTTCTTGTTTTCCACTTAACTTTCCTACCATCTTGAGATTTGCCAAGTAAAACCACTACCGAAAAGGGAAGAAAACTCCTTTATTTCAAAAACAACAGTAAATGAAATACCTTGTATATCATAAAGAAGCAGCAAATAACTACACGCATTCCTTCCTTGCTTTCATTTGTAAGGAATGGTACATTAAGTATAATGAAAGCACGAATGCTTTTCAGTAGCAAGAGTATGGTTTTTGAACACAGGTGCATAATTCTGGTTTTGCGTAGACTTATACAGAGCAGTCTGTGCTTTGAGTTGAGTGTGAATTTTTATTTTAGTATTGAAAATAATGTACTTCCAGGAAAATTATCCTGGCAGATTGATATTAATCACAGGAGGTGGATATGGTTAAAGAGAAACACACACTTAGCAGCATTTACATAAGCTTGAAGTTCTTTGCTGCTTGAAGGTGTGGGAGTGGTGGAATGGAGCAACACAGACTTGCTAAAGGAAGCATGGAAAAACAAAATAATCTCCCTCTTCCACAACAAATAGTAAGCTAGGATATATTTGCTAATGCTAATTCATGGCGTTTGAGAGAGAATTAGGAGCCTGACAGACCTCCAAAGCTAACTTCCAGGTCAGAACCCTTTCCTGGCTCTCAGGGCGTCTCAAGCTGGAATCGTTTTTGATGATTCCCTGGGATGGGAGTAGGTGGAAAAAGCATGCTCTATTCATTCTCCACTAATTCAGTTCAGTTGGGTAAGTGAAGACCAGATTTTCTTCTGCCTGGTTTCAAAACTTCCAAGGGCTATTTTAAATTTCTGTGTTTGGGCGTGCGGTCTCTGCACAATGGCATGTGTGTTGAACTTGTTGCTCTGTATTCACAACACGTCCAGCTGCATCCTGTACTGTCATAGCACAGGTCACTGGTGACTGCCAATTAAAACACATCGCTTGTGTTTACATACTGCTCTGAAATGTGCTGGGATGAGATACTGGAGTTTCTTCAGTCCTGAACTGTAAACTGTAAGGAATTAGCATGCAGAAAAACACACAGAGTACATTCCTGATGCTCAGGTGTGTACATTTTTTTTTCATAAGATACAGTGCTGCTGCAGCTCCTTGTTACAGCTTTCCTAAAGCACAGGGGCCCTTGTTGAACTGTGAAGAAGGCAGATGTTTCACATAATGGAGAGTCACCACTTTGCTTATTCTTGCTTCTCTCCCATGTTGTACAAACATGCCTTGGACACACAAGCTCCTACTGCAGAAAGAATCTAGAAAGCCTGCCACCGTTTCTTCTGGTTTTCAAGGAAAGTATTCTCCTCCTTTGAGTTTTATGACCTGATATTCAGGGTTCAGGAACTTGCTTGTTATTTTTCCTTGTTTTATGTAGGTTAGTAGAATATTTTTCCTAGGAAAATTTCCCTGTCTTGGATGTGCTCTCTTGGAAAATAAACTTATGCTAGTGTTTGACAAAGTTGGAAATAGTATGGCTTTGTTCTGAGAACTTTTTATCCTCTGATCTCAATAGAGATTTCTTTATTGGCTACCATTTAGCAGAAACTAGGGGTTATTCTTTCAGGCATATTGTCATTTTTCTTAGAAACTTAAAAAGCTATGTAAGCTGTTGCCGAAGTTTTCTGTTATGGTTTGGGTTGTTTGTTGGTTGGAGGGACTAATTTGTTCTTACATTGTTGTGATCATAGTTGGCCAATTTTATCTCTGACATCTCTCCACCAAGATCAAACTTTCTCTTTTCTTCCCCCTACTCCTTCTGTCAGGTCGCACAGAATTATACCAGACAGTAAGTTTATGGTGCTGTTTTCCCAGTTCAGGGCATTTTGGGCTTACGTAAAATACTCCTTTTCCCTCTTTAGCCAGCCAGCACAAGGAAAGATAATATATTGCCCTAGTTTGCAGGGCACCTGCTTCTTTACCGATCTGTGATGGGATGATGGAATTGGGAGGTGCTCCTTCCTAGGAATCCATTGCTATCCAGATGTATCTCCTTCTGAGAACATTAACTGTCCTTTCTTGTTAGATCACAGTAAATAGTGGTGAAAGGAGGAGGCAGGGAGATCACAGTAAATAGCAGTGGTGAAACGGAAAGGTAGGGAGGAAAGCGAAATAGTTATATGACTTTTTTACTACATAAGTACAGCTGCAATTGCATCATTCTAGTTCATATCAATAGCTTTTCTGATGTCAATTTTATTAAGTGTAAGACATGATGATGATGATTTTGACCCCTTTAAAATGGAGATTTTGGGCTTGTGTGTTCTATATGTTTTAGTCCTACTGGATGAATTGAAAATTTGCCTGTGATTCAAAGAGGACACCAAATCCTCTTATTTCATTGTCTTGGGAAAAGGCATGATTAGATTATTAACCATTAGCAAAGTAATTACCATTCCCACAATGTCATTTTATTTTAAAGTCGTCCTATTCAAATTCCATGTGAGTCAGATTTGTTTCTAATCCATTGCTCCAAAAAGCATATAGGAGAAAGGAGTGAAGGAAGCTAGCAAAAAAATATTGAACTTGAGTATTATCATTTGAATCTACTTATTGTTCAAGAGGTGGCATAAAGTATGATTACATATCTCTGCATGCTCTCTCTAATGCTGTATCCTGGCTGGTAGGTATTCCATATGGATGTTTAAGTTTTTCTCTACCTCAGGGAGGGAGTACATTACTTTTTTTTGTACATAGTCACATAGCATCCATGACATCTTACCGGCAAAAACGACGCCTTTCCACAGAGATGGTTTGGTCTCCCTCCACTGAAGGTGTAACTTGCTCATAAACCACAATACTACATTCCGAAGGTAAATTCATTGCTGTGATGCACAGTCATAGTTATCTTTGTTCTCTACAGATATTACAGAAGTAAGATTGGTGAGCGTGGTTTGAGAGAACTTCACCCATTTTAGTAACAACTGAGAAAAAAAAATACCTCTGAGAAGGCTAGGAGTATTTGATAACATTAGACCAGAAAGTATCTGCTTTGTAGTTCAAAGTATTATAGGCTTCTGCACATAAACAGAAGAGGCATGTAGATGTGTTTGCCAGACAATCATTAATTTTGATAATTTAGCACTCATTTAATAAACTTTGGATTAAGAAAGCATGATTATTGGGTTTTTAAAAATGTTGTATTGCAAAGCATCAATTACTGGTACCCAAGTGGACCAAAAAAATTTTTAAGAAACTACACAGAAAAATACCTAAACTGTTGTGTCCTGCATTCTCCATGATGGAAACCACGGAGAGTCTGCAGCAAGTAACAGTATGTATGAAGGTTATAACTCTATCTTCCCACTATATAACGTGGGAAGTGTGGGATACAACCACAGATAGAAAGCTTCAGCTTAATTCAGTCCCACAGTGTTTCATGTGATTTCTATGCATCTCTACCTCTCTCAGAATCAGATCAGGGGATTTGGATTACAAATGCATGATGCTGTAAGCAAGACAATCTACATCCCCTCCACAGCTCGCACGAGGGGAGCCCTTCACATACAACTGAGTGAATATATAGAGAGCTAAGCAAAAAGCTTTGACTCCCTTTGATGAAGGAGCATTATAAACTCAAACATACAATAGCAAGGCAACAAAATCTCCCTCTAACACAATCCAAAGCTGACACGAGATTTTAAAAATACTTATGTATTTAGTCCACATCTTTCACTCTGGAAAGTGGTCCATGTCAAAAGTTGAACTTGAAATGTTATTTACCTATATCCATAATTTATTTGTTCAATGAGCAAAAATAAATTAAAATAAGAACTGCAAAGAAACACTTTCTGTCTGTCTGTTGGCAGGTAAAAGGAATTCTTTTAGAGATGTTGGCAATACAATAAGACATGGGTGATAAAACTAAGTGTGGAAAATTGCTGCACAGCACAGAAAGAGTGAAATTGGAAATCATTTCTGTGCCATTATGCTTCCAGTAGAGTAATACTCAATATGAGTTTTATTTTCATTCTGCAGCTTTTTAAAATGAGTTACACAGAGGAAAAGAAAGAAATTGTTAAGTGTTTGTTGTTGTGAGCAAACAAGTATGTGAACTTATTTTAAATTGCTTCACACTGGATTAAATTAATAAAAGCATTGGTGATGATCAGGGTAAAAAGTGTAAAAGAGAAAAAAACTGTCAGGAAAATTAGTTCATACAAGGCTTTTTTTTTCTGCTAGATACTGCAAAACATTTGACTGAGATCTCTTAAGTAGGGTTAAGTTTAATATGCATTTTGACATTGATGCTACAATCTTCTCTAAGAGGCCATCAGTTCTACACAGCTCTCAAAGGGACATAGGGAAATGATGCTTCATGGAAGGCAATAGCTTTGTCTGTTTTCATTCAAATGATGGCTAAGGTGGCATCAGGGAATTCTAGAGAAAACTTTCTCTACAACACCCACATCTTCATCCTGAGCTTGTATATCATATAGCTGGATGCACTGTGATAGGCCTGGCACTCAATTTCTTCTCTTGGAAATGCCATAAAAGCAACTTCATGCAGACAGTATGGCCAAAGGCCTCCCTGAAGGAGCTCAGATATTATTTGCTGAAAGGCTGGTGGGATGTATGGGCATTCATAGCTCAGACTGCCAACAAGAGCTGCTATGGGCATAGGAAGCTCAGGCATGGCTCATGATAGTCTTCAGCCTCTACACAGCCCAGACAGCTCAGATACACAGCAGAGCAACCTCTCTCTTACAGGAGGTACTCTATACAGGCGGGAGCCCCATACTAACGTGGTGAACTTCTAGGATAGCCTGTCCTGTATGCCCTTCCTCACCAAACCCAGACTGTGAATGATGAGCCTAGCTCCCAAGTATGCCTGAAAGTGTTCATCCTGACACGAATCCAGGAATTTAGGCCCTTCAATATTTCTTATTTTCCCACAGATCTTGCACATAGTGGCACTTTGCACTACAATTCCTTTGTATGATGCATTGCTGGCCTTAAAATCTAAGAAGTTGCGGCTTTTCTGGGAAAAACTTACTATCTGAGTTCTTTACCTATGTCATATGCGTGTATACTGTGTAGTATCCATATTGTGGACTGTGAGTTGGGAAGTGCACACTCATAGAATCTTTAAGGTTGGAAAAGACCTCTAAGATCATCAAGTCCAACCGTCAACCTGACATCACCATATCTACTAAACTGTGTCTTGAAGTGTCACGTCTACATGCTTTTTGAACACCTCCAGGGACAGTGACTCTATCACCTCCCTGGGAAGCGTGTTCTAATGCCTGACCACTCTTTCAGTGAAGAAATTTTTCCTCATATTCAACCTAAACCTCCCCTGGAGCAATTTGAGGTTGTTTCCTCTTGTCCTATCACTTGTTACTTGGGAGAAGAGACCAACACCCACCTCACTACCACCTCCTTTCAGGTAGCTGTAGAGAGAGATGAGGTCTCCCCTCAGCCTCCTCTTCTCCAGATTAAACAACTCCAGTTCCCTCAGCCACTGCTTGTAAGATCTGTTTTCCAGTTCCTTCACCAGTTTTGTTACCTTTCTCTGGACATGCTCCAGTACTTCAATGTCTATCTTGTAGTGAGGGGCCCAAAACTGGACACAGTATTTGAGGTGCGGCCTCACCAGAGCTGACTACAACAGGACGATCACTTTTCTACTCCTGCTGGCCACGCTATTCCTGATACAAGCAAGGATGCATGATTAGGTCTGGGCCAGTCAAGCTCTGAAGTCAAGAGAATATTGTGTCAAGCACTAAGAAGCCTAGGACCAAACCAAGTCAAGGTTTAAAGTCAGGAGATACTGGATTAGAGAGCTGGGGTAAGGAGGCAGGAGTATAGCTGTATGCACGTGACACGCAGGGTAATTAAGAGCAAGTGGCAGAATTGCCTTCTAAATGTTACTAGTTGGCTATACATTGGCTCAGCTCTCTCCACCTTGTTAGAAACTACTCATTGCTGCAGGAGGTGTCTTGACTGTTAGGGGACTTTGAGAGACTGTGGTTTTCTTCACTTGCATACATTCTTTGCTCAGTTATGGCAGCACAGGTGAGCAGTTCCCATAACGAATACAAACAGATACAAACATTTGTACTGAGCAAAATGCTTTCACAGCCATACCTAGCATCCAACACACCATTGCACTTTACTGTGCAAAGTGGGCCCTTCTGTCCCTATCCCAGAGTGAGCTCTGTACACTTTGCATGTGGAAGGAATTCCCTCCTTGCTTTCTCACTCCCTGACTTCTGAGCAGTCTCATTTCACAGCCATGCTATGGTTTTGTTTGTTTCCTTTATTATTATTTTTAATGTCCAGTATGTCACTTTTTGTAAATGAGCACCTCAGGGTTCTTCTCTGTCCACGAATGCAGCTTTCTCGTCACTTTGTACTGATGCTGCCTGGCAGAATTGCCTCTTGGCATCATGGTGTCTGAAGTAATTCTTGGCAGGAGTTGTTCTAAACTCGTAAACTTAAGTGAAAATGCAGTATCTATGCTTCTGAGGAAGCACTGAAGACATACTGAAAAATGTCATGCACAGCTTAAAAGGGCATTGTGCAACCCCATGTACCAACAAGTGAAACCACACTGGGAATTGCAAAGAAGAAACAATTGACAATATCATTATGGAATCTAGCGTGGTTGTTGCCTGAGGCTAAATATGAAACCCTTATAAAAATAGGCTGGTGTTACAGAAAATATAAGACTATATGGGAATTACAAATATCAGAGGGGAAAAAAAGTTTGTTTAGGAAGTAGAACAAAGCACCTCTGCTTCTGCAATCAAAGATTCATGTCAGAAACTCAGCAGTCAGCATGAAATTTCTGTCTTGTTTGATGAAATTGACATAGCAAATCAATCCATGTTGGCTGTTTTCTTATTTTTTCAATATTTATCTAAATACTTCCCAAAACTATTACCTCATTACTTCCCAAATCTTTGAGATCTCTTTTTCATGAAACAACTAGACAAAATACTACATGACAAAGCAGGGAGAGATTTGAGGATAATTTTCATATAGAGCTGAAACTGTCCTGTGTAAAAGTTAGAAGTGAGAGTGCAAGTGCTTGGCTTGGAAACGTGGCCAGAGGATGCTGGAAAGATTAATGTGGGCTTGAAATGGCAGTTCATAAGCATGTGCATGAGAGATTAAGTGTTTGCAAGAAATACATGTGCCTTTCATTTCACCCTTCATGCTTCATCATTATATGAGTTGTTGAAGGTGGTAGAGTCTGTGAGGAAGCACAACTAGACGACTACTGCTTTTTTTTAAACCTACCTCCTATGTGTCTTTTGGCCAGTCACATCTTTTTAGTGTATTTTAGTTTCACTATCCGTTAACAATGTCACAATCACAGCTTATCTTTTGTTTTGATGTTTTGTAGAATCATAGAATGGTTTACGTTGGCACTATCAAATCCTGTGATCAAAATTAGACACTATGCAGCACTGAGGGAATTAAAGGAGCACTGGTACACTGAGCACAAGAAATTGCGCTAGGACACCTGTAGCAATTACTTTGTGGTTCAAGTCACACTGATTTCTCACCAAAGGAGCTCAAAAAACTGAAACTTCACTCATTGGCTCTATGGGAGACTCATCTCTCAGCTGAAGTAATGGTATTTTTCTAAGGGAGTTTGTACTGTGTCAGAGTGTTATTGAAGCAGTAAGAATTAGCCTTTATATGTCTTGAGGCAGAGATTTTGCCTGCCTTTATAGCTGAGCAGTGAATAGAATTTTTTGACAATCACTGTGAATAGCAGAATTGGTATCTTATATGTATTTGAATTAAACAAGGCTTGTGGGACTATAAGCAGACCACGCACTCTCTGCTTAATTTAGTTATTGTAACTGCTTCTCCCTTGACTGTGTAAAGTGTCTATCTTTGACAAGGAGGCCTGGATCATTCATCATTCTCTTAACCCTAAGCTTTAGACTAAGCCTCTAGTAGGCACTGGTGGTAGAAATACAGCATGGATCTAGAAAAGTAATGAAGAATACTGATAGTGTTACAACTGGATAAGTAATGGGGAGAAAAAAAGTGTTTCTAATATTTTATTTGATAACCTTTTAGAGACTTTTTGAGATCATTCTAAAAATACCTCGTTGGCAGTTAGGGTCATGGCAGAGCCCAATAGCACTGCCGTAACAATACCATCCTGGTTTGTACGTTATGCATTTGTTGTTCTTAAATGAGGTTGGTGGTGGACTGAAGACTATAATAGAGATTAAAATTTTTCCACAGAGCAGCAAGAACAGGGGTGAGCCTCAGTTGCCCTTTAGTGTTTCATCAGTATAAATCAGTTCAGTTTTGAGCTTTTCTAATTCTGTTCAGGATTCAAACATCTCTGTGGAAAATGCTTCCAGTTGGCAACAGTAGGCATCTACTGATGCTAATGCTGTTAATACTGCTGTTGATGGTTAAAAATAAATGGGTGCTAACACAGCTTATGGATTATGGGAGTAGGAAATTTCAGAAAATGTATATTTGTGTGAACTTTTGATGTGAGTTCAAAACCACAGTGCTTTTCCAATGCTTATCTGGGCTGCTCAAAACATTCAGATCTGATAAATTTGGTAATCTGTTGAGGACCTCCATTTAGAGGAGGTGCTGTAGAAATACAAGTAGATATCATTCATTAAAAAGCTGTTTCCAGCTCTGCTGGTCCTCACTGTAACAAATAATCAGTCCTCTGAACACTTAAAAATATGAAAAAAAAAATAATTTGGTTGCATTGAAGAAACAGTTAAAGCCTTTAAAAATGACCTTTCTTATGTAATGAGGTGGTGGGGGTTTTTGTTCCACTGCATAAAGCAGAACTTGGACAGCAATGACCGTGTACTGATAGCCACTTTTAATCTTGTCGAAGATGTAGTTTAACTGCTACAGAAAAGCAAAATACTCTTCTCCTCCCTTCCTCCCCCCCAAATCTACAATGTCACTCAGATCCCCAGGGTTACTATTCTCACTAATGTGATTGTGTGAGAACAAACCTGGTGACATACAAGGATGGAAAAGTTAATAGTCTGTCCTGGAAAAGGGGACAGAAATCATTCTAGCTTTGCAGCATCTATTCCCCTAGAGGAACAATCTTTTATATGGCTCATAAAAAGCGAGAAGTACCATCCAAAGAGTGGTATGGCTCTCATGGAGATTTAAGGGCTTTCTGAAGTAGAGACAGAAAAGCAGGGAGAATTTAGAGTACAGAATGGGCAATTTTGAAGCAGCAACTCTTGATAAAGCCAAGTTGGAGAAGAAGGCTTGGGCTGAACTTAATCTTATTGTAAAAGTGTTTGTTCATGCATCCATACCTCAGGAAGAATGGAGGCTGGACTGAGCTTAGCATGTTGACTATGTTTTAAAGAGGAAGGGCAAGGTAATCGCTCACAGATGGCATGTGATAATAGGAACCGTAGTACCAGCTTCAGGGACGAAGTTCTCACCTCTATAAATGTTAGGCTTCTGATAACTCACAGGTAGCTAAATGCTTTACAGGAGCAAACTATACCTTTTAAAAAGGCTAGAATGCATGTTGTATTCCAATATGTCCACATCACACTTCTTGTGGTTGTTGGCCTCTGTTAAACATCTTAAGCCCTTGAAAGCAATCTCAGATAGTAACACATGCTAATGCAACTCCAAGTTCACTATGGTAACTCATTTCAGGGTGGAAGGAGAAAGGAGATATGGGGATTCTCCTCTGGGAAATAAGGCTTCCATGATGTTTTATTTCCTGAAGAGGAATACAGCTGGTTTTAACCCAGGGACTCAAAGGGACCTATCTGCACAGCATAATATACATTGCTTGGGGTGGTCAGATTTTGGAGGGCTAGCTTAAGTGACTCTTCAGCATGCTGCTTTAAATTGTGTAGATAGTGATGATCAGTGGTCATGAAAGGACACGTTCAAGTGTTACAACTTGGTACTTTTGCCTTGCTGCCTCTTCATCCAGTCCCCTCTCAGTTCTGGGCCAAAACAACCAACTCTGGTGTCTTCAAAAGCAACAGACACTGCACAAAATGTAGATGGTACTGTCTACCCATCCTGTCATGTATAAAGCAAAAGCCTTGACTTACAACTGTTACAGAAATAGTGATTTATAGCTGTAAGTGCTTAATAATGCCAAAAAGACTTTGTGAATTAGGTGGAATGAATAAACCAAGAGCACCCATTTTGCAAAGTGGGCAAAACTGCTTTCACAACAAATGACTTCAGAGCTTATTAAAAGAGAAAAGAGCAAGTTAATTAAAAGGACAGGCAAGTAGAGCCAAGACTCAGTGGGAAATAATGCCTCTGCCTATCTTCAAGCAAAAAAAAAGTGGTAGAGTAAAAAATGAAGAAATAAATAAAATACCATGAGAAGGGTCAGACTTTTCTAAGCAATACCCTTGAGTTGTGTGTCAGACCTCTGTTCTGCATATCTGAATTAATGAATAAAATGTCCTAATTCAAAGGTGCTAAGTTAAAAGACTAACAACAACTAAAACGTAGTTAAAATCTCACAAGAACACTGGACTGGAGACAGGAGATAAATGTATCCCTCCAACTTGTAATATACTTTTTCCTGTCATCTTCAGCTCAACATACACTCTCAAACCCTTGAATACACATGCCACACTTTTAAAAACCACAGTTTAACCTATCCTGTGGTGAAGCGCATACTGCTGTGTGTTAACAGGGAAAATGCCTTCTATTAGGGTGAAATTGTCCTGAACCAGAGAGCCTGCACAAAACCTAAACACTTCATCTGGTTTCTGACTGATGGACAAGACCTCCTTCAGATCTTTTTGTGGTTTGTTTTTTGCTGTTTTGATTCTCTTTTCTTCTGGATTTTTTTTTTAAGACTAGCACCTTCTTGGCCCCTCAAAATGGGCCTTATGAATGTTTTCAGGGCTTTGTAGTTCATCTCTGTGAGAACTCGCATCAATCCAAAACTTGACTCAGTAGGTCTGAGCCTTTGGCTTTGCACTGCCTTGCTGCTGATCTCATCATTTATTCACAGAGCCTCCCAAGTTCAGCTGGCATCGGGGAGTTACAGTCTACATTCAGCCTAGACAGGAAAAGCAATTTTGTCAAAAATAGATGTTTGTTTTAATATGCTGCTTTCATGTTTTGCTAGATGCACTCGTTTTTTAAGTTAGTGAATTTGCATGGATTTTCATTTTAGGATCATTTTATTTAGTGCTTTCTTGTTTCTCTGAAGTATTGCAATCTTTCTGCTTTCCTGAACAGTTAAAGTTATTTTATAGAATAGTACAAGAGTACAACAGAACAAGAATAATTTGTTGCAGATGTGCATATTTATAGTTTACAGTAACTTTTATTATCTGCACTAATGCATAAAGTCATTAAGATTTGAGAGTATCACTTAGGGATATTTCAGGAAGTTCAGACATTCAGATTTAAATCATTAATGTCATTCTTTTGATTCCTAATTCAGTGTATGTTCCAGCTTTTTAATACCACCTAGTATCATTGTCAGTGACTCTCAATTTTTTAGGGGATTCAGAAAGTAATTTCTGCCTTGGCGATATAGCTTCTTATTTTATTTTTATATATACTACTGCTAGGAGGGAAGAGGGATTATCTATTTCGATAGTAGCACAGCTTGTCCAGACCATTTTTAGTTTAATGCACTGACCACAGTTGAAATTACAGCTTTAGAGGTTCTTCATATACAAAGGCTTTGGACACATTTCACGTAGAATGATACAGTGATTTATGTTCTGGGAGTGCAAAGTGGTGTCCAGGTCCCCCTTACTAACCACTGCTAATTTGGTCAGTCTATTTGCACTAGGAGAAATTCTGTTTTGAAAAGGGATATGACATGGAACCTGTAAGAGATGAGACTGATAAATTAGTTATCCTTCTTCACTTTTAAAATGATCTGGCATTTGAACACTGCAAAATCTGAGGCAATTGTCTTCTGTTTCACTCCCTACTATTTCTAGATTTTAAGTAATTAGCACCTGGTCTTCCTGTGCCAGTGGATTCAGCAGAGTGGTACACCAATAGAAAATCATCACTAAGGAGTGGAGACGTCGCCTCGCTCAGGGCAGTGAACGCACACCCTCAGCACTCCATACCATGGACTACAAGACAGGAGAGATATTTAACGTAAAGTGCAAATAATGTAATAAATCGCAGTGCAAAGCTGCTTAGAGTGGTATTCCTCACTCTGTCTTGTGCTAGCTTTCTATTTATCTGGAACATCTTCCTGTTGTTGCTGACAAGAAGAAATTTTGCCAGTGGCATTGGTAGGAGACAGTTTGCTTCGTTTCTGGTGTGGAAATCAGTCCAATGGTATCTTGTGTTTATATAATGCTTTCTGCTGAAAGAGCCCTTCAGCATTTCACAAACCATGGATTCAGTCATGCCCGCTGTTTCTTCTTCCAGTACATGGCAAGCTGAGAGTTACAAACTGGTGTTTAAGTTCCCTCTTGCACCCAGTAAACACTGCCTGGGGAAGACTGGATGCCTCAAGAGAGTTGCATGTTTGGTCTAAAAGCACAATACAAAGCACTGCTGTGTTAAAATACTGAATCCTTCCCTCTCTGTTCACACAGCTCTACAAAGAAAAAATACTTCCTTCCTAGGAATTGCAACACCCAAACCCTTCTTTTTAAGGAAGCTTGCCTGCAACCTACCTGCCAAAACAGAGAGTAACTCATTATTTTCATTCAAGTGTAGGAAGGGAACTCTTGAAGTAGGACAGTCTGAGTGGCTAGTACACTGATCTGAGATGGAAGAGACAGTTGTTGATTTTTGTCTTCACCTGAATGGTGAAGACACAAACCTCTTCCCAAAGTGTGTGCTCCCTATGGCTATTGGCAATACTCCCCTCCCTTTTGTTGAAGCTGTTCCATTGAAAGGGATTTTGTTGCAGAATCATGAGCCCAGTGAGAAGGAACATGATACTTATTGTGGTCTCGGGTTTTTTTTGGTGGGAGGTGTTTTGTTTGGTGGGGCTTTTTTTGGGGGTGGGATAGGGGTGGGTTTTTTGGGGTGTTTTTTTTGGACGCTTATCAGGGAAAAGAAAAGGACTGGGTTTAAGTTACTGCTCTGGGCAGAGCGATTGTGTTTTACATAAAACAGCTATTCAGTGAAGTGCCTGTGCTGACTTAGGAGGAAGACCTGGAACTTGGAAGTTTGTCTCCCCTCATTTATTGTAGCCGTTAACTAAAGAAACAAAATTCTCTACTTTTCCTCTACAGGCAGCAGCAAAATCAGTGTTCTCTGCAGTGGGTTATGTATTTTGGGGCCTTCTGAGAGTTAGCCTTTCTAGGAAGCCTGGCAGATGGGCCTGGTGGAGCTCATGGTTTTAAGGATTACAGTTTTGATGTGGCTGATGTGTAGGCATGAAACCCTCCTTTGAATGTGTATCTAAGCAACTGCTCCAGCTTCACCAAAGAAGTTTGATCTTCTTACTTCAGAACTCAGATACAGATCTTTCAAGACTCTGACTAATATTGAAACACGAGGTCACCCTTCCTCTTCTGCTGTTCCTATCCACTGTTGAAATATGTTATCTCCCCAGTTAGGATATGGAGGGATTTTAGCCGTTAAGGCAACACTATACGGACAGCAGGATATTGTATCTGTTTGAAATGGCCTTAGGAATGCAACCATCATGGGTAATTGTGTGAAAAGCACCTTAGGTTGCCTGATCTTTAAAATGGTTGTGGTCTTAATTTTATGCCTATATTCCAAAGACAGCATCATAAAAAACAAACAAAAAAAAAGACAAAGCAAAAAACTCACGCACACTCCTGCCTCCTCATATCATGTTGGGCAGTGATTCAACACTGAGTCAGACCTTTCTACTGAGACAGCCACGCTGTTTCCTGCAGCAGGAAAGAATGTCAGGAAACTGGAACCTACAATTCCAAACACAAAGTAGTGGCCTTGGGTCCCCTTTGTGCTTTCATAGAAGGTCCCATTAACATTAATGAGCATTAAGGACAGAGCAGCTAAGGAACAGTTCAACAGAGAATGCTAATTTACTGTGTAAGAATCTTTGTTGGTTTTGATGTCTTTCGTTTGTTTGTTGGTTGCTTTTTTTGGGAGAGGAAACTGTGAGCTATTCCCAAAGGAAAGGGAAGGAATTATAGTTGTTCTAGATCAACCTGAAACATAAGCACCACAAAACAGTCGCTGAGCTGTACTAGGAGGGGAGTGAGACTACATGTCCACGGTCAGGGGATTCAGGTGTGTGTAAGCAGTCCTGGACTCTTCCTCCATGGCATCCTTTCTCCGCAGTTTAAACACACATACAGTCTTGGGAGGCAGAACAGCAACCTCTCAGACCTCTGAGCTTCTCTCCTGGCCCTGGGATTGACATGAAACTCTGCACAGGGACACAGTAACCACTGAAAAGGTGAAGTATGCCTTCCTATCTCATATACGCTTTGGCTAGGTGCTTTTCTAGGAGTCCAAAAGTTTTTTTGTGAGTGCTATAATTCATAAATGAGGCTACCATTTGAGATAGGAGAGCTGATAGTGTTTATCTCTTCTAGCAGCTGCATCCTCAAAAGTGAGCCCTGCCCACCTACTTGAAAAAAAACTTTCTAAGCATCTACTCGCAGGCAAGGATTTTAAACCTAAGGGAGTTCAGGCATCTGCCTGAGCTCTGGTTCAAGGCCTTAAGCCTCAAAGAGATGCAGGACTTCAGATAGGCCCTAGGTTTAGTGTTTCCTGCTGGCACTCTAGAAATCTCTCCTTCCGTCTTGATGCCAGGAGGTTATCATTCTGACTGCTGGTCATTTGTGAGGGTCTCAATACTGAAGCATGAGTTTGGTATATACTTTAAAGGCGCAGGCATCTAAGCATGAGATACTGCAGATTTTTTACTTACGTGCTACTGTGTCTCTTATTCATGCTAGGTAACTCGATATATATGTTTAGAGCAGTTAAGTAGGAGATGGGACTTCTGCCCAATGATTTCATGTGTGACTTTCAGAACGTGTGACTTAAATCCTTTCAGTATCTCAGCCTGTCATCTGTTTTCTTGGATACCCTGCTGTTTATCATGCCTGGCTCCCATTTAAATTTTTTCAGTCTGGATTGCAAGCTGTTTTAGACAGAGACCATCTTTTCTGTGTTTGTCTTATGCTCGATGCACAGTGAAGTTCTATCCTTGAATCATAACTAGCAGCAGTGCTAATTCTCCACAGGCAGATGCTGAGGCCACGAGGGTTGCTGGGGTTCAGGTCATTTGCCTTTAAAATTTTCTTTAATAGGAACTGAATGCACTAAGCTTTTTGGAGGAACAAATTCACTTTCTAGGATAGCGATCAGTCCTAAAAATTATGTGTTGGCTGAGATATAACTGGAATTCCTTGTTGCCAACAGTTTTATTAAGTCGCTGTTCCCTGTTCTGGTTAGTATGTGCAAATGCAGCACGGCACACTGCAGTTTCTGTGCCTCTCCTTGATTGCTTGTCGTCTGATGTAGCAAGTTAGTCCGGCTACTGCCCTTTCCCTGCAGTCATAGCGTTAAAGAGCTGGTGATGCATCACCAGTGATAACCTCAGCACCATTCCAGGGAAAAGCTGTCAAGATTTTGTTTTCACCTTCTTCTGACTAACTGCAACTTCAGGGCATTTTACAGAACTTTCATGTTTATTCTCCTGATTAGCATCAGGATTTACAGTGATGAATGAGTCATTCACTAGTGCAACCATTTAATAAGCTTTTCTGGGGTCCACCTTAATGTGAGTCAGAAAAGTATGAGTGCACCCTACAACTGAGAACTAGTCACCTTATCTGAGAAATGATTGCCTTATTCTTTCAGTAAAGGATTAGTTTTGAATTGTCAGTGCAAAACTAACGTCTGAAGTACATATTCTGTGGCATTTATGAGGTGGCTAAACTGAAATTTTACTGCTTGCTTTCTGGTGAGCTTGCTTTGTTTTACCCTGTTTTACCAAAAAACCCAACCAAGATGGCTATCTGAAATTGAATGGTTTAAATGCTGTCTTCGTGGTAAAGATAACTGTTTAGTTTTTCCTATTCTCCGGTGCCTTCTAGACTTAACATCTTGCTGCAGCTTTGCTTTATTTTCCCACTGTGTTCCAAATACCTCTGTGAAAGTGTGTTGGGGGATTAATTCTTCATGCTTCTCAGATACTCTAATTTTGTCTAGAATACTCCCATGTTTTTTCAGGTTAATGAATCTGTTTTCCATTGATCTTTTAATTCTTCCTTTAATTTCTACTGTCTATGCTGTGAAAAGGTGATTTTCTCTGAACAGAGTTTAATGCACAGAGTTGAGACAGAATGCAAGTGTAAATCTTATTGGCAAAGCTTCTACTCCCTTCATACCCAAATTTTGTTTAGGTAAGGAACGGTAGATTAAAACCCTACATTGTGCCCAATATGCACCAACATCATGTAAACTGACCTGTAGCTATCATCTAAAGTTTTGACAGTCTTGATTGTTTTACCTCACTCTCCTAAATAATGCAATTAAGTGCCAAATATGGCAAAACTGAATAGCTGCACAGAAATCCCAAATGGTGTGGTGTAGTGCAGTGCAAACACACTGAAAAAGTAGAAAAAAAAAAGACTATAAGGGTGCTGAGGTGTGAATTGAACAAGTATTCAAAGACACAAAAGTCATGTATCAATTACATAAATTGTGGTGGATATAAACCACTATAAATGGTTTTGCTTATCAAAGGGTGGCTGTTAGACAATTATTTCTCATTTTCAGTGTATATTTTCTGAAGTGAGTATAAGGCAGTTACAACAACTTGTTATGAGCAAGATTTTTTTCATAATTAATTAATGATAATTAAGAAATAGAAGGCTCAGTTAAATAGAATAGGAAGGAATATGCTCCTTTTGTCCTATAACCAGACAGAATGGTAGCTTTGGTTTTACTGCTGAAGTATGAAGTGTTCTGTAGATAAGCTAACACAAATTTATTTCAGAAACCTTGGTTTCCAGTTCTGATCTCTTAAAAGGAAAATCTCAAGTTAAATAGCAATTACTATAAAATGTTAATGGAAGAAGGTGAGTGTGTAAGGGTACAAACAGCAGCTTGCTCAAGCGGAAAGTAATCTTTGAGTTACTGAGCAAATGAGAAAGATGGGTTATGTGTTCTGTGTGGCTGGGCTTATCCTGTATTTTGTCTGCCTTTTTTTACCTAGACTGAATCTTAATAATGTTAGCCGTGTAATTTGCCATAAAATAATAAACTTGGAATTGGAGCCTGCGATATTTTTAGCGATGCCTTACTTTTTCTTTCTGTTAATATTTCCCAGACTCTCCCTCACCTACATCCTCATTAGTCACTACTGCAAGAAAATTAATGGCAACTTGCATTTTGTGAATTTAGAGTTTCACACACTTTCCTGCATAACTCACTTTAGAATTGTCAAATGACTGCAATCCAAGCGAATCTGCCATTTCTGTATTTATTTAACCTTGGTTTTACTGAGTTGTGGGTGGAATGAATGGTATCAAAATGTTTAGCTTGTGGTGGTTGGAGGCATTTTCATCATATTTTCCTGTTGTTATGACACCCTTGTCTATTTATTTTTTGTTTTGCTTGCAGCAAGTGTGCATAGTCCTAAACTTCTGAGTTGTTTGTCAATTAGACAGTTGTTCCATTTTTAGCATATTTAAGAATAAACATTGGGGGTTGGAACTAGATGATCTTTGAGGTCCCTTCCAACCCAAACCATTCTGTGATTCTATGATAATAATTCAGAAGGTTTTTTTAAGTTTTAATTATGTTTCAGGATTTTTATGCTTGGATAGAAATTAAAGACAGATTGAGGACAGGACTGGTCTACAGTTAACCTATCTTAGTATGTAGATTTTTTTTTCTCACTGCTTCATATTAGGTGAGAGCCAGTGTTCAATGTAAACTGCAAAAGTACAAGAGCAATTACTCGCATGCCACACAACAGTGAATTTCTCACCTAGGTATTCTTCATGAGGGCGAGGTGGCCAGTCCTAAATGGATGGCAATGCTGCTTGTGAATTAACTCCTGAGACAGCACCAGTTCCCCACACAGCATCTTAAGGCAAATCAGTGCCCATGAGTTTCTGCTCTGATGTAGTAGTAGGGGAGCAAATAGAACGTGGTAACCTCAGTAGCTGTCTCAAACTAGAACAGTGCTGCTTATGAATCAGTGCTGTAAGAGGCACTATCATTCTGGAGAATGATCACTATCATTGGAGAAACAAGGGTATAATCCCTGTTCTCCAAGAGATCATATGCTTGACTAGGACAGATCTTTTCAATCAGTGTTTTTGTTGGTAATAAGGCTTTCTTAGAAAATTTTCTGACTAGCTCTGCTTATCAGAAAGTGACGTGAAGAAAGGGAAATGTGTTCAGAATGGATGGGATCTGTATGAATGCTATCCTAATCAAGTTTTTTCCACGTTATGTACATTAAGGTAGTATTTCAAGGGTTCATAAATGGAGAAAAACCATCTGTGAGCGTGTAGACAGAATATTCTGATTATTATTTTTTTCCTCCAAAACACGGGTGTGTAAAACTGACAAATTTCAGCTAGTTCTGCCTAATTGGCAGGTGGCCAGAGAAGAACATGGTGAGGAACTGGAGCAGGAACAGAAGAAAGAGAGCAGAGTCTTAAGAGGAAAGAAAGGGAAGAACCTTTTCTTAGGCGTTGGTAGATGTTAGTCGTTCAGCAGCAGGGAAGTGGAGAGGACAAGTGGCTTTTAGTCATGCAAATAATGAGGTAGGAGGGCTGAACTGCAAGGCAGATCTGAGAGCGAGCCCCGTTTAGAGGAGTGTGTGTCAGTGCTCAGTTGAGAGCTCTTTGACTATTAGAGTGTCTGGAGTTTTCACTTCTAGCTTCAAAGGGCATTCTTCTTGGCACAGAGGAAAAAAGTTTACTTTCAAATCAAACAAAAACAGACTTTGTAGTAAAAGAAAACACAATTTTCTTATTATTAAGAAGGCACACACAAATCTATTTAGTTTTTAGATGGAGATAGCCTCTTGACTACACTGTTACAGCCTACCAATTGCTGTCTTAATTGCTGCTACCAGTTAGCTTAATTGGGAAGTCAACTGTTGATTTATACAGTTACTATTCCAAATACATTTGTATACATGAACACGCAGCCCTGATTGATTTTTTTAAAAAAGATGTCAGAAAAATACCTAGCTGCTTTGTCTGGTGGCTTTGATTAACTCTCCAGAAAGAAAATTACCCTCTGCAAACAAAAAGTGGACTTGGACTAACTCATTAAAGAAAATTACTTCAACCCGTAACACCAACAAACACAGGAAGAACTTACATTTAGGCATTTAGAGGTTAGTTCACCTAAACTGCCTTTTTCCTGCATACCTTAACTGTTTTCAGCTTGTTTTGTACGTTGCCTCCACGGCCCTCATCTGCTTCCTCCACTAGGTCAGGAATTTACTGCTACTCAGATTGCAGCCTCTGCCCATCTACAATCTGACCATGTCTATTAAAAGTCCAGAAATGTTCCCTTCCAGATGTTGCTTTTCACCATCTTTTTTCTATCAAATCAGGCTTGGCCTTAACAAATTGGTTTTATTTCTTACCAGTAATTCCTAAATTATTGGAGTATTGCTGCAGGCTTGCAGGAAGCTGGACAGCACCTTGGTTAGTCCTGCTGAAGTACAAATACACAGTATCAGTCCTCTGCCCATGTGCAAAAATAGCATGTGCACAAAAAAAAAAATTACTCCTGAGAATGAAGGCTAAATATTGCCAGAGACTGCATTTGAACCAGCTTGGTTTTGTGTGTGTGTGTGAATTTCTGAAGCACTGTAAATCAAATGGGGACACAAGACTTTCACGTGTGTAGGGGGCTGTGTGGGTTGTTCAGAGGACTGAAGTCTGGGTCGGAGGGGCTCAGGTGGAGGATTGCCATGCTGGTACAAATGGGACTGTGTTGCCTGCTGTACTCTCAATGCTGAAAGAGGAAAACAGTTGCTGAAATTGTTTGGGATGGATGAATTATTTTCTTCAGAGTGGTAGTATCATGGAGGAAGTTTGGGAATTTCTGACTGGTTTGAAGTGTGTGTTGAAAGGAAAACACTGGTCTCAGAAGCTTAGATCTCAGCTACTTTGCTTTAATTGCACACAATTACATCACTTTTATGGAGGGTTTGATTGTAGTTGTAAAACCACTAGATTACTACATAAGAAAACTGGATTACACGTTTCCTCAGTAGGAATCTTGCTGCTGAGACTGGTATTTGCTCAAGTCCATCATTATTCAATTGAAGAGCTTGATGCTCCTGAAGAGAGACGAATTATTGCTTTGAAGAGCTGTGCTGGGCAATGAAGAAAATACCAATGATGTTGCTGACTAATTATTTTCAAGTCAATGATAGGGCTCCGTTATCACTGCAGAGACTCAAATGCAGTGTTGAAGATGTTGCATTTACTGATGAGAAGCTCTTGGTTCTGACAAAGAACTGGCTTGCTGGCAGGCAAACTGGTCCTGCTGTTAAAGGGAAATTGGTAGTGCTGAAAGATTGTTTTTGAGACATTCAAGAGGGAGACAAACTTGAAAAATAAAACCACAATAAAAAATCCTGTTCTATTGTAGCAACAATAAAACATCCCTATTAAAGCCCAGGCAGAGACCCTTAAACACCAGTGGAAGCTTTGTATGTTTTTAGAGTTTATTCTTCAACCTTAACTCTGAATTTGATTTATTTTCATGAATGTTTGTCCTGTAACAGGACTGCAATATAACATTTTGTCTTACATATTGTGAGAAGGGAGGATAAGAAGAAGAAAAGGAGAATACAAAAAAAATAATATTGCAGATAATGTTTTAATGGGGACACTGACAAGGGAGAAATAGGACGGAGAATGAAACAGGACAATATGGATGAAAATGTTGTGTGATTAATAATTTGCAGGTTAAAAAAAGTTTGAGGTAAAAGGGGAAGTAACAGCACTTCAGAGCACTAGCAATAAGTTGGAGAATAGTCACACCTGTAGAGGACTTCTTGTCATGTTGTGTATTGGCTTTGAACAGATTAATTTTTTCCTAAAACACATTGAAACATTTTGTCTACTATAATTTTAGGCATGCAGCTATAGCTGCTTGCATTTTTTTTTGCTGAGTTTTGTGGGTTTACCGAAGCATACACTGACGAAATGTTCAAGGATATCCACACAAGGATCACTATTTGATGTTATAACTCATGAAAACAGAGTTATGTAAAGAAGGTAGATGTTTTGCAAAACACCTGGTAAAAGTGATTATTCTGCCTCACAAATTACTCTGCAACTATCCCACTTCAACAAGAGTTTGCAGAGTGGCATACTTTTGATTAAAGTACTGTGCCTTTATTAGAAGTATGCAGTCTGTGACAATACCAGGGCCTCCAAGAGTATCCAGAGGAATACCTTACCAATAGAAAAACCCCAGAATTGCCCTTTGAATTTTCATTACTTTCTCCATTCTTCAGGTTTCACAGAATTTGAGCTGGCTTTAATGTCTAAACATATCTCTGAACATAATCAGACTTAGCCTGGTATAAAACAACTGCCAGAGAGCCATAGGCAAGTATGGATTTCTTGGCTAATTCAGCTTAGTATGCATTTTTGGTTTGAACAATAGTATGTAAAGGAGTGGTGTGCCTCCTTCAGGGAGGAGAGGAAAAAAACTGTTTTGCCCATGCTGGCATGGGCAGGTTGAGTATCTTCTGTGTTTGCCCCGAGACTTCTACATTCAGTAGATAACTGATTCCTGGATCAGTTTGCTTTTTTTGTACCAATGCACATACCAAGGTATCTTCTAGAGAGCCAAAAAGTCCCCGTGATGTGGCTCATTGCCCTTATTTGACTGATTGTTTAGACTAGAAAGTCTACTTAGACCTAAAATGAGAAATGTATTTTGATGTATCATTGTCTTTTTTTTAAAATTGTCTTAAATGGTTGAAATTTAGAACTAAAACTTACACTTTTGTTCTTCATACTTTAGTGCTTAAAATTTGAATTCATTTTATCAAGCTGCATTGGCTTTAATAGTTACATATATTGTATTATATGTTTCTCCATTGCCAGTGGCTAAGCTTCTAGATTAATAAGCCTATAAATCGATAAATAAATAGTACAATTCTGTGAATAAGTTGTTAACATGTGGCTTAATTACATCCAAATGTTCAAAATATGAACTGATTGAAGAGCATAATTTTTACAATCCATTTTCTAGACTGACTGGTCAAATGGAAACTTTGCCTACCATTACTACTACATTACTACCATTATTTTCTTAAATAGAGTAATGAAAGTAGCATAAATTACTTCATCAAGAATGTGATAAACTGTTTATCATTATTTCTTATTTATTGAAGGTCCTGGTTAGTCCTAAAATAGACCAAGTAATAAACATATGTGGTTTCCTGTCATCTTAGCATCTGTCTTCTACTCTACATCATGTTGATGGTTTGTACCCTATGCCTTGCAGGCAGTATGTTGCTTGTGAGATGTTCCAGTGTTGGTCACAGCAACAGGGAAATTAAAAGTTAAAACGGGAAAGCTTGATGCCCACAACGCATCACATCCACATTATTGCTATTATAGGGTCTATTAAATATTCATGATTGCTGTAGTGAGCCATAAATTTACTGTGAATTTCAGTCACTAGAGGGCACTTGAACGGTTTTCATACATAACATCCCGTAAATGACAAAAAAATGTACCAAGTTCTGTGGGAGTGCAGACTGGGCATATAAATATAACCTGTGATATACCAAGCTTTATATAAAAAGGAGACTATACAGGAGAAAAGGGATACTTCAGTGCATAAGATAAATGAGTATAAAGTAAAACCATTAAGAATGTAACAGAAAGGCACTGGTTTTCTGCCTAAAAGTGATTGAGAGAAATATTTTTTTTTGGTGAAAATCATGAGAGAGATTTGTCTGTTGCTATAAAGAAGGAGGTAGAGATCAGCTTTGTTTTATCTGTGTTTGAGGATTTTTAGTTTCTTGCCAGTCTACCCATAAAGCTCATATTGTGTTTCCTCTCCAAATTACCTTTAGTAGTGTATGACCACCAGGTTCTATGTTATGGAAGGAGTTGTCTTAGGTGGATTGAGATTTCTTTCTTTTTTGAGCTAATTCCTGCTGAGAAATTTAATTAAGATCTTGAAGGTGTTGTATACTTTGGCTTACAGTTAAAAGACATGTTTACCTCTTCTTTTTCCTACTAATTACTACTCCCTTTCGCAGTGCATTTCAGTCACAAACCTTTCCACCAAAAGGCCTAGCCAAAATGGTGATTCACTCACCTCCAATATTTATTTCTTTATTAGAAGCAGGATTGTAGTTTCTAACTTGTTTGCCAGAATGGGGTGGGGGGAGAATGCGTTCCTTAAAATATATATGAGTTTATGGATTTCTTTAACAAATTTAAAAGAAAGGATCAGATTGCAGCCTTTAAGGCCAGTTCTGAGCAAAAGGTGCTCTAAAGTGCACTATGTCTCATAAATACCCACTTCTGTCTATGTTTCTTGACTCAGATTTGTTTTGGTTTGGTCTGTAATAGCAGTAAACTGTAATGAAGACTCCAGACCACCTCAAATATGACAGTCAGATAGTGAGGTTTCCTGTGGTTTTTTGTCCATATGCTGCATGGTATAGGAGGCAAACACAACCACACTGAGGGTGCAGGATCGATCTATACAAAGCTGGAGGCTGGAAGAGGTCTTATTCCATCCTGCACGCAAGCAGTCCAACTCATTATCTAAAAATAAATTCCTTGTGAATGTCCCAGGATCAAAAACTGGACCTTTAGATAGTAGCTCAAAGAAGTCTTTCTAAGGAACAAAATCTTATACAATCATAGAATCATTTAGGTTGGAATAGACCTTTAAGATCATCAAGTCCAACCATAAATCTTTCTAGATAGTAAGAATTTTGGAGGCGCTACCCTTTTGCAACTCATGGAAAGCTGGAGCCCTCCTAGCGAGCAGGAACTAGGATTTTTGGTTTTGCTTGACTTTGATATAGGTAGTCTCTTCAGTTTTGCTAAGAAAGAGGCACTGGGTTGCTTTAGTTACCTTTCTAAAACTATTTGCTCTCTATTGACTCTGAGTCCTAAAATAGTCCCAGATGATTACTACAACTAAAACAGGTAAAGGAAAATAGAAATGTGTGTCATTTTTTGACTTTCATGCTTAACAAAAGATGGTGGTAAAACAATTTTCAAAATAGACTATCTAGAAAAGTGTCTCCACATATCTGTCACTGAGAGACCCCTGGAAAAAATGACCAATGCTTTCCTGTTGAAGACCTTAAAAAGGAAATAACAGTTGAACATATTTGAAGTTATGCTGTATATTAATCAGTCATATGGCTTCAAGTGTTGTTGTACTTTTCCAATTATGCCTCCATCTAACATTCACTTTTTCCATTAGTGAAATGCTAGATATTCCCTTCGGCAGCTCTGCCTGAGTCATTTGGGATTCACATTTCTATTTTCCTAGGATGACACATTCTACTTCCAAGATTGATACTGAAACTTGTTTTGCATCACTAATTGTTGCCTTATTTATGCTGTAACCCCGGGATATAAAAGACTAGACACAGTGCCGATAGCATTGAGATGAGTTGGAGTAACTCCACTGAATTTAGAGAGAACTCCTCATCTCAGTGAAGTAAATGGGAGATTTCTCCTTGACTTAAGAAAAGTCAGAATGTTACCCAGTGAATTTATTCAGACTGACAGCAGTGTAAATTAAATTAAAATATGACTGGTTTGGGGCTGTGGAATAGTAAAGAATGCACTGGGGTCACTAATTTTACAAATTTTAACAGGTGGATTGTGCAGGCAGGCAAACCATATGAGCCATAAGAGAGCATGACGATTTGGGGCCTCAGACTTTTCCAAGCATTTCTTTGATTACTTTGCATTTTCTTGGAAAACATGTCTTCTCCAGTGGGACCTGCGATGTTAATGGTGCTTCCCAAATGAGCTGATTAGCTGCAATTGTGTGTGTTAAACAGGAATTAAAAAGAAAATCCTTAGGGCAGTACCAAGACTGGACTTTCTGATTTCTGTGTTTCAAGTTGCCATTTTCAGAACACTGAAGTTAACTCATGGAAACTTTACCTGATTAAAATGCTTCTCTTTCTCTATCGATTTGCTTCAGCCGTGGGATTAACTGTAAGTCTTGACTTCTAGTCACAGTTTGAGGAATTCAGTATTGTGAGTCTTACTTGTTGAATTCATTTAGCCTTTAGCACTGGAACGTCATCATATCCCAAGTAAAAGGTAGGGAGAGACCTCAGGTTACATTTCTGGTCTTTGGATCTGAAACCTGTTCACAAAATTTACTGAAGTACTTAAAACTTTAACAGAAAAGTACATTTTATATTTTTACCTCATGCCTCCATTTAATTTGGCTTGCTCATTATGGAGAAAGATTTTAATCAGTGAAGTTAGTGAACTGGCTAATCTGTCATTATTTTGCTTTTCATTACCCTCCAAGATCATTCCCGTGCAGCTCCAGTATATTTAACTAAAATGAGGATTTAGCATTCTAAGGCACTAGCTTGTAATGATTCATTATTTCTAATATATTCAGTTCATACCAGATAATTTCAAAGTAAATCCTTTTAACTAGTTCCCTCCAGTGGTCTTTGAGTGTTGTGCTCAGAAGGACTCCTGGAATCACTATCCATTACAACATCTCAGGGAACTGAAATTTTGCCTTAAAAACAAAAAGCAAATTAGTGTTGTTTAATGAGGTCTGGTCTAAGTCCATTGACTCACTGAGTTCCAAACAATAGATAAGATCACTGTCAGTCCCTATATTTACTGCATGTTCCTTCATCAAATGTCCTGTTTGTTATTATGTAATGAGAATTTGTGCCTCTGGATTGCCTTTATTTAAATATGGAAATGAACTGATAGAAAATAGGTGCATGGATATTTGATTCTCAAAAAGAAACCAACCAAAACAACTTAGAACTTAAGAGCAGATTCCTAACATTTCCATAATTTTCACAGTTCTTTGGATTTTGGGGATACTGGATGCAAGGGGAGTTATCTGGCAAAACTCTAGAATGACAAAATAATTGAGCAAAGTCATTCACAGGTCACCCCTGTGCAGTCACATGGAATTTAAGGAGAACGTGTGGCTCTAGTTTTCCTTCACTTGGCTGCTGTAGAAAGGTTTGACAATTCCAAAAGGTTCAGGGGTAAAATTAATCTTCAAAACAAAATACAAGTTGGTTTTTCTTTAAGATAACATCATGGGAATTCTTAGAGATTTTTAGATGGCTTTCACCTGTTTGCTTTGAGGAATTAAATTCTTCAGAATGTCAAATGTTTTGAACAGGTTCTGTAGCCAACAGAAAGCCATTTTTTAATACTTTTTGTCAGCAAATGTAGTAAATGGGGAAAGATTACATTCTATGACTACTGGACGCAGTGGATAGAATCGTTAGCTTCCTAAATGTCTCAGCCCAGAGCTTGTCTAAATCCTTCAAATGCATCTAACACAAGTAACCTGCCTTCTCTTGGTATCCTCTTTCTCTGACGTGATGCCAGTGCTATTTATCATGAGCAAACTCTATTGCTCTGTTAGATTTAAGTCAGATAATTTAGGTTCACAAATGACAAGTGATTTAATTAGGGAGGAATACAGGCCTCCATTCACCTCTGGAAGTCACTGACAAGCCTACCTTAGCATTCTTTGGTTTAGGACTGGAGCCACAGGTGGTATGGTTGTATCCATCTTGATGAAATCAGCTGTTAGGTTAGCCCAAAGTGGAAGGGATCATAGAGGAATAAAATACAACAAGTCTTCAGTGTGCAAACACTACACCATTTAAACAATAGAGATGATGTAAACTACAGTATTTTCCTTATCCATATTATAAAACATTTTGCTAAAGTTGTCTGGGAAGCAAAAGTGCAATTTTATGAATATGTCTCACTAAGGCCATAGGATTTTTTTCCCCCTATGGAAAAAGCCAATATCTAGACGGCTATGGAACTAGGTGGGATATGGGAACTGCACGTTCAAGTCTTCTGCTCTACGTTAGACAGGAGAGGAACAGCAACCTAGATCTTCCACATGTCAGCTGGCTGACCTAATCACTAGTCTCTAGCATTCAGCCATTTTTAAAACTTGTGGGCATTCTTCAGCTCATATAGCTAAGGACTCCCTGGGTCAAATTAAAGAGTTCTCTTTAGCCCACAGAATAGACTACTCATCTGGGAGACAGCACGTCCTTCTTTAAAACATGGACCTTGAACTACATCTCATTCAAGTACCAGATAATTAATTGCACTAATTATTTGCGTTGTTCATTTTTAAATATGTTTCAGAATTTTGCTGTTGGCAAAGCTTGGTTAGAAACATTACTTACCATTGGTCAGGGGTTTGCTTAATGGTCATTTTCCAAAATAGAAGTCTTTTGCTGAAAATAATTTCTGAGCAGCAGTACTTACCAAAAGGAAAGGTAAGCTAGCTGCTAAAACAATTCTGTTAGCGCCTCAAAAACCTTTAGTAGCAAATTTAAATCTTGCTTTTGAACTACAGGCTGTCAAGTAATATATAGCATAAATATTAATTGGAGGAAAGAGGATATCTTTTCATTAACTGTAATTTAAAATGTTGAATGTAAAAAACATTTTATCAGTGCAGCTTCTTTTTTGTTGTTTTTTAATTGTTACCTCTGGCCTTTTAAAATTCTCAGTAATCCAAATTAAATCTTTCCCAGAAGACCTAATTAGGCCTTTCCCAAAAACCAGCACAGAAATGTCAAGAATAACTTGTGCAAAATGTTGGGTAAAGGACAAACACCCTTGTCAAAACAGGATACCTGGTCAGAACCACAGATCACTCAGCACTCTCCCTTCACACACATTGCTGCCCAGATTAGAGACAGCCAGGAAGTGCGTGTTGTTTACTTGGGAGCTGGCATGAGAACTGCACTGATGTTCCAGCCCGCCAGGATGGAGAGGGGACGTAATAAAGAATGCAGCAATCATCCACTACTTCCCTCCCTCATCCTCCACGACTTTTTGACCATTAGCTTAGTTTACATGTAACAATGGGGGGAAAAAATAGTCATGTCGTCCTAATCTTTTCTTTTTAATGGATTTCAGTTTAGGTATACTTGCTTGGGTGGGTTTTTGTTGTGGGGTTGTTCTTTCTTTCCTCATGTTAAATTCAGTTTCTTTAGACTACTATCCTCTGTCTTGTAAAATGTTGTTAACTGGTGCTGCACACTCAGGGGACCTGCATCCTGTGTTTGGAGTTGGGTACAATGGCAGTGACAATGTGTCCTCTGTGACACGATGGCCAAATTCTATATGAATTGTTCCATACATTCTCACACGTGGGCTATGAGTTTACTTCATAGAAAATGCTGCAGGCAGAGAATAAACCACAGCTTTACAATGGCCATGAAAATAATGTCGTTTATAGGGCTGAATACCAAAGATTTTAAAAGGCAAGAATGCCCTTGATGGTCACTGTTGTGTGGTCTATTACTCTTCTGGGTTTCTGGAAGCTCAAGGGGAACACAATGTCCTGGACAAGAAGCCTTCACAAAAGCTTTTCAACACTACATAATTGGACCTAATACTATTGTGCTTTTATCTCCTTGTGCTTCTGGGTTCTGTCTTTTTGATATGTCACCAAAATCACCCAAAACCAGGAATAAAAAAGTGTCAGGAACATTTCCTTAGTTATTATTTTTGCATGGAATAAAGTGAACAATGACCCACAACAAGTTTGAAGGTAGAACTATATAAACACTTTGAGAGTTAGTAGTTTTTCTACGGTGGTCAAGAAGCCTTGTGGGAAAAGCCTGCCTCATGTTAAAAGATAGAAAATAACAGTAATGACAGTTCTGTGGACACAAATCCACAAAGCACATTTTAGTCATTCAACAATTACTGTATCTTCTAGAAGCTGCCACAGAATGATGCAAATAACCTGATAACCGTGACACATTTTCAGCTCCAAGAGCTCTGACTGCAGCAAGGGAATACTTTAAAAGTTTTCCCTCCACTGTTACACTGACTAGACTCCAGCAGGACTCATGATCATAGAGTAAGACTTTCAAAAGCATCTTAGCCTATTGACTTGTGGTGGTATTGGAGCACAGGTCTTATGAGGAGCGGCTGAAGGAACTGGGACTGTTTAGTCTGGAGAAGAGGAGGCTCGGGGCAGACCTTATTGCCCTCTACAGCTACCTGAAAGGGAGTTGTGGTGAGCTGGGGGTCGGCCTCTTCTCGCAGATAACTAGTGACACAACAAGGGGGAACAGCTGCAAGTTGTGCCAGGGGAGGTTCAGGTTGGAGATGAGGAGAAATTTCTTCTCGGAAAGGGTGGTCGGGCATTGGAACAGGTTGCCCAGGGAGGTGGTGGAGTCACCAACCCTGCGGGTGTTTAAGGAAAGGTTAGATGTGGTACTTAGGGACGTGGTTTAGTGGGTAATAGGTGGTGGGGGGATGGTTGGACTAGATGATCCTTGAGGTCACTTCCAACCTTAATGATTCTATTCTATTCTACAAAATAATCTGCTTTAGAAATTGCATCATATTTCAGTTTGGCCGGAGTTAAATGACAGAGAGAGCTGGTACAATGCCAGTCAGCTAATTTCCAAGTTACTGACACTAGACTTAAGAACAGTAATAAGGTAAAAAACCCAGGGATGCAGTGTATCTAATAGAGCACATAAAGCTTCAGCAGACAACAGACAACAGCTTGAACCCAGAATTTTCAAAACCTAACTTTTTTCTTCATTTGAGGACTTTCAGCCCAGACTATTCAAGTACTAATTCTTTCTTCCATTGAGGAATCGCAAGGAAAATATTAAGCACGTGTCAGATTTTGGGCTATAATTCACAGAACCAAAATGTGTGTCTAGAAGTTGGTTTGCTTTGGATGGAATACTACTACTCCAAAAGCCATTAAGTCTATTAAAAAAAAAAGGTGCTTTTATACCCTAAGATGCTACTCATGACCAAATGTATTCAAATCACCGTGACAAGTTGTATTCAAGTCATCCTTTGTGAAGATAAAAAGTTTCAAATGTGTCATGTAGATCCACTCTGTATTTCGGTTTGTGTGGTGTACTTTCTTGGTTAGGCAGACAAGGTGCTCTGGCAACTTAGTGTTCATTAATGTGGAAATACTATAGAAGACAATCTCAAAATTGAGTTTTAGCCTCATCCAAAGTGGGACCTTTGTGGGATTTCCCTGCTTTGAACTTGAACGTCAAGGGATGTAAAGGAAAATTACTAGAATTTACATGTATTAACTATTCTGCAGGCAGTTCAAGTAAAATTGAAGGTAGCATTTCAAAGCCAACTAAAGTCTGTATAGGTGTGTCTATACAAGAGGTTAATGTGCCTTAAAAGTGAATTCAGATTTACTGTGAGAACAGAATCTGATTCCTAAACCGGTGATGCAACTACTTACACTTTGTACAGGAAACATAGTTACTTCCTTCAATCTGTGATTAATGTGATTCAGTCAGTCAGTCTGGCATACTAAAAATTGTTTCTATAGCTGCTGACTTTTTCTAACAGCAGACTTGTAGACAGATTTCTGAAAGTTTCTTTAGAATTTTTCTGTTTTATCTTCAAGAGGTTAAAGCAAATGTGATGTTTAATGTCTTCATCATTTGAAATGTACGTATTCTTGACTCTATTACCAAGTATAACCTGCTCAGGTGGTACTTTGTACTTGAAGAGCGGCAAGGCATCATAATGGGTGGATAAAAATTGAGTTTGCAGGACCCAAGTTAGAAAACATTAATGTCCTGCTTTCTGTCTCCTCTTGATGAGATAAAGTAAAAACTCACTGCACTTGTGAGGCTGTAGGCATCAAGCATCAGGATCAAAAAATTATGAAACCATCCTAAAGCCACATTTACTCACTGAGTAGTAAATACTTTGAATCATTTTCACTCAAATTCTGAACTATTGCTGAGAAAAGAAATTATCAGATCCTTCTTTCAAATCACTGCAGAATTTTCTTTCCTAGGAAGGATACTAATGTCCGTTTTGTTTTTTTTTGTTGGGGTTGGGTTTTCTTGGTGTTTTTTTTTTTCTTTTAGCTTAAAAGCAAAACAGAATGAAATATCACAGCAGTTTCCACTCAAATACTACTTTTAATTTTGTTTTATTCTGATGACAAAGACTTATTTTTCTCTAAGAGGACCTTAAAGCTTCCTTTTTAAAAAACATACATGTGATTTCCCTCCAAATCAGTTATTTCTGTAAATTAACTTTAATAATGTGTAGGAAGGGGGTTGTTTTTAATAAATAAACCAAATAAATCTTCTAACAAAAAAATGTGTCTCTACTAACTATCAATATATTCTGCCTCAATACCAAACAACAATTCCCGGAACAAGGAACACTGATTTTCTTATTTAATTAGAAGACTTGTTTCTCATGGGCACTCATGCTGATTTATGAATACCTATTGTTCTTAATTTAACTACACATTCAGTTTTGCACAATAGAAGACATATACACTCTGGCCTTGATTCACTCAGCATACATACAAGACTCAAGCTTCTATGGATTTTACTGCTAAGCACCTATTAGGTGCTTAGTTCTAGAAACCCTTGGGCTACAATAAATATAATTTTATCAAGCAATTAACCCAGGAATTCTGTGCGGAATGGAGGAGGAGGTCTTCTGTTCTTTAAGCTGGTGAATGCCACAAAGTCTGATTAAAAAAAGGGTTTTGTTTCAAGTTCTTTAAATGGGAGAAAATTCAAATAAGCATCTAAAACTTCAGAGTCCAAATTCTTCTGTCATTAACAGTGATATAAATGTATTGAATTCAGAGAAAATATAATTATGAAACAGCTTTTTTCCCCAGTATGGTTTGAGCCTATCAATACCTTGTAGGTCCGCAACACTAAATGCAAAATCTCCTGAAAACAAAGATGAGGTACTGTGGGGTTAGGAGTGTTCTTCATCCCTTCTCTCTCCTATTCTTCCTCTCCTCTATTCTCTTTTTCTCCTCCTTCTCTCCTCATTTTATCTCACTGTTACTGTCTCTGGTTCATACAGGTGGAGGCATACAAAAATAAGAAGCCATTCTGAAGTAGTAAGCACAATGTGAATCTTAGTGTTCATTTGCAGTGGAGGATGTATTCCCAGTAAGCTTTTGTTTGTAAATTGTTGATGTCAGGATCAACTAATGCCTGCCTGCTTCTTCAGGGCCAGTATAGATACTTTTAAGCTGTCAAGAGGGACAATAACTGGAAGATGATTTAAAAATCTCAACTTAGTTTAAATTTCTGGTGTGAAGACTTTTGTCAGCTTAAGTTGTAAGGAGCGGCAAAGCAGAAATAATTTTGAAGGCATATAGGCTTGGGTGCATCATGTATGTCCACCCAGCTTTTTACAATCAAAATGTTTGTGATGCATCACACACGTGATCAAAGCCAGGCATGATTTATCTGTTAAAATACTTGCTGACTCTGCATTTTGGTGTTTCTGTCAACACAACTTATTGTGTTTGATCTGCTCGTAGATGAGATGGCTCTAGGTCATCATTTGCTGTTTATCACCCTAGTTGGCTTCAAGCAGAATTAAGTGTCACCTTGATTAAGTTCAAACTCATTCTCACTGGTTTTAATTGTAACATCCACAACTGAAATTTACAGCCCTTCTAAGAGTAAAGTCTGCTTCAGATTCCTCATAGCATGTTGGCACTGTGGTAGTTAAGTGGCTTGTGGGTTGAGCATCATATTAGAGCCAATTGCTCCAGGTAGATCCTTCCCATCTTTGTCTAAGTGGAGAGTTAGATCAAGTGATGCAATCAAGCGCAGTTTTCATGCTACTTCAGGAAAAATGAATACTGCAGATATTTATGTGAAATATTACAGAAATGTAACTTATTTAAGTAGAATAGAATCAGAGAGTTCTGTGGAAATCAGCTGTCCATCTTCTTGTGCCAGTGTCATTCCTGATAGATATGACTAATGGGAATGTTGTAGAGTTTCCTGCAACTTACTGCAGCATCTTACTTTCTTGTGGTTAGAAAGCTCTTCCCAATGCCCATCCTGAATCTTTCTTACTGCACTTCAGGCTGTACTAGTCACAGGGAATGGATTTTTATTTTTTGCAGCTACAGCCTTCTGCGTGTTTGAAAGCTTATTAACACTGCCCACCCCAGTTCATTTAATCTTTCCTTCATAGTTGTGTTTCTAAAAATCTGTGTTCCTTTCTCCCCCTCTTGTTCATGGTTCTTGAGTTCAGATTTGGACACAGGACTACAGCTTCACTCAGTATTCATATAGCATCAGCTGAAGGAAACTGGAGGATGGCTTCCTACAGCTTGAAAATTAGTTTATATATGTATCCCAGTATCATATTTACCTTTTTCTTCCAAACGACATGATACTGCTAACACAGCTTCTGAGCCACTATAAACCCCAAATCATTGCTAAAGAATCCCCATCTAATGAGCTGCCCTTCCTATTACAATTATAGTTATGCAGTTAATTATTCTTACCTTACTGTAGATCCTCAAAACTATTCTTAGAGTTGTATCCTATTTTTTTAGGTCATTTCTTCAGTTTAGCAGGATCATTTTGAATTTTAATCTTATCCTCCAAGGTACTCACAGTTCTTCCTAGCTCCATGCCACTTGCAGATTTAATAAGCACATTCCCATAAATATATATTGGTTACAAAAAAAAAACCCTGAAGATTTTTCCATAATTGTAAATTATTGCTGACTTACTTATTCATATAAATGCTGCTGTTTTTTCATTAACTGCTGCAAGTTCACTAATTATGCAAATGCTACTAAACAGGATTTAACGTGGGTTGCATATTGGTCTAGAATTCCAGAAGTCCTGAAGTATAAGTCCAGATTTTACATGAAGTTTTTGTGGAAGTCCTGTATGATAGATTCTCAAATGGGGTAGCATTTTAGTTGCATTTTCCTTTTACTCTCCTTACTTGAGGCATTCAAAATTTAAACTGCTTTGAACTGAATCCTGTTCTTTCCAGTTTCCAAATGGACATCCGTTTCTTTGAGTGAAAACTAAATGTAATAATTCCTATCCTCCACAAAGAAGCATTTTAAGGATTTGCGATCTTGCAGTTTCAGCAGGGACTTCACTATTAAATGTAATATGGTATGGGAGTGATAACTGTTACTAGACAACACTGTGAAAATTCTTCTTGCGTTTTGCTGATTATTCTTTCCAAAACAACAGCCTATCCATGAGTTATGATCCACTTCTCTGAGTGAATGCTGTTATTTGTTTTAGAAATCTACATCTATTTAAAACAAGCC
Source organism: Psophia crepitans (assembly GCA_013399095.1). NCBI lineage: Eukaryota > Metazoa > Chordata > Aves > Gruiformes > Psophiidae > Psophia > Psophia crepitans. The sequence goes on along the minus strand of VWZZ01003428.1, from coordinate 361,226 downwards.
TTAGCTCAGTTTGATTTACTGAGCATTTAAGCCCCAAAGGATGCATAGTCAATGCATTCCATTAAAGAATAGATACACAAATCTACTAACAATGGCCAGAATTTGCTTATTGCTTGTTCCATTTACAGCACAGATCTGGGCATTTGGGCCTTTGGTGTCTGCTACTGACTGTGTGCAACTGTCAGTAAATTATTTAACCCTTCTGTACGCAAGTTCCCTTAGCTGGGCATTTTACCAGCCTTAGAGGGGTATTACAAGAGTGAACTAAGAGCTGGCCTTTTGAGTTCCTCAGGTAAAAGGTGTTGTCTGAGTGCCAAGCAGTACTGAAAATCTAGAGGGACTGTACTGACATTTATGATGTGGTTCTCATTTTCCCTGCTGTTGAGCTTCACTAACTTCAGAAGTTATTTCTGCTATTCGTTTGCAGACAGAAGAATCATGTCCTTTGTATTTTAAGGGGCAAGGAAGAACTGTTCCTCCAACAGGACCATTCTTCCAGTGGGTAAAAACTGGATAAGCCTATTCTGTTTGACTTCCCAGTAAGGAAGAAGCAGTTGTAACAAAGCGTAGATATATTCCAAACATATTCTTGTTTCATTTAAGCAATAGCATCCATCTTGGCGCAGAGATGGGTCAGCAGGGTCAAGGATGGGGTCTTCACTTTGAATACTGGTGCCTTTACTCCCTTGCATTACCTTGGTTTTAGGAATGATCTGCTGAGAAAACAGATGCCAAGGGCAAATTTGGCTACAGTTTTGTATGACACGTCTTGCTTTCTGCAGGGCCTTGTGCAACAGAACTGAATGGCATCACAGGATGTTTTTCTTCACAGCTCTGTGCTCTGATGTCTCTTTAGGAAACATACTCAGGAAGACAGTCAGATCACCCCTTGGCAACACTTGCAGCGTTATCAGTTACAGCAACACCAGTACTATCATGCTATTTCTATATCCCTCAACATGCAGTGTTTTTCTCTTCCGAGATCAGACGGTTATTAACTTCAGATTACAAGTAAGGTTTCACTTCTCATCTTCCACACCAGGATAAAGATACTTTTTCTTCTAGGCTCTTTGTGATTCTTCTCCTACAGCTTCTCCCTTCTTCTTTTAGCTGTATATAAACATCTTGTAACTTTCTCCTGGAATATTGTCCAGCCACATTCTAGAGGAACCTAGTAAAGCACTTGTAACAGTAAGGTTTGCTAAAAGATTGCAAGGGTGTGTGTTTGTGGGTTTTGGTTTGGGTATTTTGTTTTTCTTTTTAAAAAAGTTTGGGAAGTAGCGTGTTGCCTTCAGCCCAACCTTTTGGATAAGTTTATATTATTTTTAGGTTTGTATTAGTCCATTGTTCTTATGGTTCTGCAATTTTTAAAAAAAAGGGGGGGACGGTGGACAAACAGAGAAACATGAAACTTGGGATTTTATATTGGACTTCAGATTCCAGCAAGTGGAAAAGCAGCAAATACTTGAAAATGAAACTAAAAATTAAAAATTATAATTAACATTATAATCACTGATTTTGGCAGTGCGTTGTTGTTCTTAAATACTTCTCCAGTCAGCTCAAGACATGAACCCTTTCTCTTTTTAATGTACATCAAACCAGTTAACATTTTTCAGCATTCTTTCAATCATACGTCTTAAAGCTGTCGCATTTCTACCTCGCACATCATCACACAAATACTGTTGTCTGTATTCAAACTAGATCATAAGTTACTGAATTTCTTTATAAACATATGTGATCTTGAATATTATTTTAATTTGGAAAAAGAATAGTAACAACATGCCTTCTTATGTACCAGCTATGAAGGAAACTGGAGTTGAGGAAGTAGACAAATGTTTCCACCAATTAGAGAGGAATTTTTCAATAACTGACATTCAGTTTAGCTGTAGAGGTTTGTGTGTATCATTTGATCCATTAAACACAGGTGGCATTTCCCGTAGCTATTGAAATGTGTGATTTATTGGATCAAGGCTAATAATAAGCTCATTTATATAAAAATATATTCAGTACTGCAGTGGTTCATTTTTAAATGGTTCTGAGTTAAACCAGAAGCTTTTTAGAGGAAATGAAATATATGGCTGACAAAGTAGGAAGTCTTTCCAAAATAAGTTGAACAAAAATCGGTGAAATTTGTTGTTGACAATGAGTTCTAAATAAAGATATCAAATCAATCATTTTTACAGCTGACATTCACAGACTCAGAGTCTTCACTATCACTGACAAACAACTAAAAATACTAAGTTTAAATTATAAAATAGTGAAGTTTTTCTGTTCTTCTCCACAGCTCCAACTAGACCAATCATACTTTAATTTCTCACCAGGCAGATGCTATGTACCATTTAACAACGTATGAAATAACTGCAGTATCCTTAAGGCATGCCAATATTATACACAACAGATAATAATAATGAATGTTAGCACTGAGAGAATTCTATATGTAAATTCTTTATTACTGGGACAGAATCTATGCATTTTTTAAACTGGCTGTATTTTTTACCAGTTTACCGTGTACTTATATGCTGTTCTGTGTTAAAGTGCAATAACACTGGATTATTTTTTTTTAAAGCACAGAACTCGCCACAAAGAAATCAAAGTATTCTTAATTCATGTGGACATTCTTCTTGCTTCATGTGAATACGCACCAGTAAATTGCACTAATACAAGTAATCTCACTGTCCTTGCACACTGTAAGATTACCAGGCCAAAAAAAAAAAAAAAAGGGGGGGGGGGGGTATTAACTCATCTCTGCCTGACTTTTTTTAACCTCACCCCTCAAAAACACTTTCCAACTCAAAAACTGCTAATAAATGCAGCTAATGACCTTACTTCAAATTAACTAACAGGGAGTGCTGGTTCATTTTTATCATACAGAGACACCATCAGTGACTTGATTAGTCTTCAATCAACCTTTTTAGGATTTAGAAAAGATGAGCAGAGAGACGCAAAGGGAAAACAGTAGAGTTAAACAGCAGCTCAAACGGAGGAACTGTAACAGGGAGTATTAGAGGAGACTGATTCTGCAGGCTTTGAGAAGGGCTTGTGAAACTGCATCCACTGCATTGATTCTCCCATCCACTGAGCTGTGATTAAGACAGTTCCATATGAAGGTGGGGAAAAAAACAAGATTTAGTAATATCTGCAAAATGTATTGTTCTAAAGGAAAAATAGTCTAGTTTGGCTGGTGGGTCTAGGGTAGGTGCCAAGATAGCTAAATCATCAGCACTCAAGCACTCCTGGGAAAGAGTGTGGAAAGTCCCCTGATTTTATACAGCGTGTTAAAATAGTTCTTTTGTTTGCATCATGTTAAGTTTGAATAAGATACCATCTGTGCTGAGATATGATCTTATGACAGGAATAATGACCATAATTGGTCTGTTATCAGCTCCTGCTACTCATAAAAGAGTTGTGAAGATGGGTACCACAGCAAAACAGGCCTGGACGGGTGCCCAGTTTTGGCTCTTGCCTGCTAAGGTTCAAAAATGCAGTGGCAATCTGCATAGGTTAGGGGTGAGAAGCAGCACTCTCTAAGAATCAGCTCAAAATCAAAAGAATTAGGAAGACTTTGAGAACAGTGACACGTTTAGGGCTTAGTTCCCATGGTAAAAAGGCATAAGCAGTCACAGATTATGTACATACAAGTAAATTAAATGTGCCCAGGATTGGCTTTGAGGCCAAATGGCATGGAAGAGCCTATCCATAGTGTTAAACTCTCTGACTCTCCAAATTGGGGTGACTGGATCCAAATTGCCGTTAGGAATGATCCCTGGCCAGTGTCGACTTCTGAACTGTGCCCAGGACTTGTTCACAAGATGAGCTGTCAGCCTTGGGCCAAAACTGTGCCTGGAAACGTTAAAACAATTGAACAGTGTTGATGACTGAGAGATGGTGTCCAGGACTGTTCCTGACACTGCTTCATTTACTGCTGTAGATGTAGTCTCTGTGTTCAGGTATATCTCTGCTTGTGTGTCCCCCGTGTGTGATATTTGAACCTTGTTAATTTAAAATTTGACATAGAGGTAGAAATATTGACCACACCAGCTGTCACAAGGATAATGAAAACAGGTACAATGAAGTGTGTTTAACTGAGGTAAAACCCACAGTGTGAGTTACACCTCACGTACATCCTAATATACTCTTTTCTCTCTGTGTCTTTCTAATTTATTTTTTTCCATTACTATTGTCTGAACTTCTAAGACTGTTCTTGAGCATGTGTTTGTAGATCAGAAGGTGCTTTCATAAATGCCAGAAAAATAAGTTAAGATCATACTTCCAGTGTACACCTTTTCCCCCTAAAAATTGTTACTACAAAAATTTTACCCTGATCCCGGTTTTGAGTTCCCTGAGTACTGGGAAACCAAGTTCACTGAGCTGTAGCTTAACCCACGTATCAGTAGGTAGAAGTCATGATGAGACAGCAGTATTAACCTCCAGTGTTTCTTTTGCTGCTGTTAATTTGTTTGGTTTTTCTGTTAGTTTCAGTAGTTTAACATCAGCAAATAGCTGGCAGGTGGCTGAAAAGGGCAGGGTGACGTTAGTCAGAGCCTGCCCTGGGTAGAAAGCTACGTTCACACGCTGAGAGCCCGGGGCCTTGCAGGGGGATGGTCCCAGCGGCTCAGCCACCTCTGCTGCGGTCAGTGGGTGAGAAGGCAAAATGCAATAGGCTTGGCTGGCTGGGAGCAAGTAAAGGTGTCTGAAGACTGTTACTGAAGTAATTAGATGACTGGCTTGGTGGTTGTTTCAATCATGTAATACACAGGAAAACTTAGAGTGATGGAATCCTCATCTTACTGCCCTGTGTAGCAGAGAGGCAAAAAGGACTCGGGTGGCTGTGGGGAGGAAACAGGCACAAGTGTGGGAGGTGGGGATCGGGTGGTGTGGCAGCAGGACATTGCTGCCTTACGTAATAAAGCAATAGGCATATAAGCTTTTATAGGTACTGGCCAACTTTGCTTAAAATGAGGTCTTCCTTGAAAAGTTAACCCAGGTTAGCTAGTGTTTCAAAGCTATATGAAAGCATTAGCAGAGAGTTGTATCAGTGAACACATTCCAAAATAACCTTTGTGCTGGTGGGTGTGTGGTGCTGGAACTTTGAACATTGCAGAGAAACAGAGGACGGCTCCATCGTGACGTCCAGCCTCTTGTAAGCATATAAGTAATGCAGCAAAAGAGTGTGGTGTTTGAGAGGCAAATGTATATTCCCTACCAGTGCAGACAGAAATCTTTCTCTTGCAGGTAATTCTGTGTAATTCACAGACTACAGCGGTATCTGATCCATCTCAGTTCTGAATCCTTATACTTCTACTGGTGCTCTTCTCCAGATGGGAGACTGAGGCACAGGAAGCCCACAATTTGCCTAAATAGTATGGACCATCTGTAGCTATGCAGGAAATGAGCTGGGTCTCCAGAGCTCCAGAACAACAAGGCTGTCATCATAGGGTCATCTATTTTCCCTGTGCCACGATGCTTCTTGTGAAATAAAATGCCTTCCTTGCTTCCCTGGGAATCTAATTCTATGTACTGAATAAATAAAGCAGTAAAAGCAGGGACAGGAACAATTTTCTTTCCCTTTTAAGAGTCTGCAAGCTAATTTATTCTGTGTTCGTATTTCACTTTTCCCTATCTACCTTCCACATTTTCTGCATTTTATTCCATGTTTAAAACATGCTGTCTCTTTCACATGTCATTCTTTCTTAACAACATAATACTTGACATAATCTGCCCTCTGGATCCTTTCTGTGGTGTAATTATGTTATCTTTGTTGTTATTGATTTCTGTTGCTAGGGGATGAGGTCGTGCCACTTCTGGCCGGTTCTTCTTTGCAATTCAGCTGTATTCTTTTAACTCTTAAAGATTTTCCTCCTGAGAACACTGAGTGCCAAGTCTTGAAGTCATACAAAAATGCCAACAATCCCAGAGGATGATTTTGTCTGAGGAAAGGTTGCAAGATTTAATTATAAAATAGGAGAACAGATAGCAATTGAGAGAGATTCTGATCTTAGCTGTTTCTTTCTGAGAGCAGAATTTGACCAATGAACTTTGATTTTTTTTTTTTTTTCTTCAGCCCTGCTATGTTATTGTTCAACAGTTTGAATGCTTTCAAGTCAAAATATTATAGGATTTCTTTATCAGTTGCACACTTCCAATTGAATACCTTTTTTTTTCTTTTTAAAGGGGCATGTCCTTTTTGAAATACATAAACTATTTTTGCTCTTCACTGAGTTTCTGCTTTTTTACTAATCTGCATTCCATTTTCTCTGCAGAACAGAAATTTGGTTCCACAAAATGAAGGGACTGATGCAGAACTTTTAAGATTTGAGTAACAGTTGAAACCAAATGGAAGGGTGAAATAGCTGAGGGAGGCTTTTTAAAACAAAATTGCTTCTTTCAACATAAACTGGGATTTGGTTTTGTGTGGCTGGTTGGTTCACTGGTTGCTTTTTTATGGGAACTTGAGACTTACGTGTTGTGCTCCTGGGTGAGATTTTCATATGCTTTTGGGGTAAAATCTATAGCTTCAGACTTCCTGATTAACTCTCACAATCTTACTGCAGCATTGTAATAGGTAGTTTGACTTCTGCCTGCCTCCCTGAGAGCCACAGTATCACTCAAGGATTATGGAAGTTGGCAGCTCAGCTACTGTGGCCCACAAGTGGTCGCCACAAGTGGTCGCCTACTTATCTGGGAGGTGCTGGGTGGGAGCAGACAGGCTATGCCAGACCCTTGCTCCCAGTCTGCTTCAGCCTGCTCGGGACTTAGTAGCTGGCTGAGCTGCCGAGCCCCAGTTGATACGCTCTGTGGTTGGAAAGGGCTACCGTAATGTCACTGCAGGCTCTGCAATGGTTCATCTGGCAGTTTCAGAAAAGAGTGAGATATAATAGCAGGCTATTTTAAAGGGGTTGTAACATACTGTTTTATTGTACTGTGACTATCATTTGCTTTCCTTGCATGAGGCTGTCAGACTCCACCCAGTGTGCAGTAACTTTAACAGTTGAAATTCCATAATTAACTACAACTAATTTAATATGTGGCAGAAGGTGGAAGATCTTTTTTCAGATCTTTTTTTTTTTCTGTTTGCCCTTGAAATGTGCATGTTACTGAGGTATCTCTGGGAGAGATTCTCAGAATTATGTTCCCTTGTACACAATAAATGTCCAACTTGTACTGAATTTGGAATCAGAATCTGCAGCTAGATTTAGGTCTGTATCTGTGTTCCTGACTTGAGCAGGGAGATATCTCTCTCTTCCCCTTACCTAAGACCACCTTTCTTGGAAGAAATACCTTTGCACTTTTTTATTAGTATGCCTTTCAGCCTGCTTTTCTCACTTTGGTAATGAATATGTAGGTGAAAAGAGCACAGATATCTGCCATCAAATTGCAAACAGGCAAAGGGGAGTAGTCTCAGAAACTGACTTTTGAACTTTTAAACCCAAAGTGTTTGCACCAGATGCTTTTTCTTATTCTAACATAGCACGAAATACGTCCTAAGCTGAATGTACTTGTGCTAAGGCAAAGTGCACTCCTTACAGCTTGCATACTTCTCAAATTAATCATGAGCATTATGTCACACAGCACAGTCCTGCTCTGCACATACAGGCGCACATATACACACACTGTTTTTCTGTGAAGAGACACTGATTTCTGCCTCAACTCATGGTACGGCCCAGATTTGACTCCTGGGTAACCATGCCATGGCTGGGTACATAAAGGATAAGTGTATGAACACTCTCATCTCATTGCTGGCAGCCTGTAAACAGCAAGAAGCCAAATAGGCATACTTTTTTGCCTCTGTGAGTTTTGGTGTTTCCAAAACCTTCTGTCTATCTTCCATATGCAGTGCAGACCTCATGTTTGATCAGCCAACCAACAAGGGAGGTTGTATGTTCTAGATGCATGTCCTTTTCCAGGTACATATGTGTATGCTACACGTAGTAGAGGCAAACTACTGCTGAGAAAATTATTCATGGAGCTGTCTCCTAAGAGCATAGCACAAAAGAACTGGGGGCAAATTTTATGTGAGCAAAAGGATAATGTTGTTAAATGCCCATGAGGGGGGCAGAGGAAAGCAGAAATGTCTGCAGAGGGCTCTGCCTTTTCCAAACACAGTTGCATTGTAAATAGCATTTTTTTTTAAAACCTCATAAGGCTAAAGTCTCCCTGTCTGTTAGAAGCTCCCTGTGGTAATGCCAACCATCCTTTACGAGCCCAGTAGGAACAACATTTTTAGTTACAGCTATCAGAGACAGGCTCTTCTCTGCCTCCATCTCCTGCTGGCAGAGTTCCCAGATTGGACCCATTTGGCTGACAACTTGCTCACCTGCGTCAGCCGATGGTGCGCAAAGGCATCCCGGAGCACTTGGCTCTGATCTTCCTCAAGGTGAGAACAGCTCCATGACAGACACACTCAGCACGCAAAGTCTCTCAGCACCAGGGGGTGCGGGTGTGAGATTCCCCTTCACACCAAGTGGAGTTAACACACCAGTTCCTGACACAGCCTGCAATGAGGATGCGCCCCAGCTGCCTGATTAGCACTGGAGCCAGACAAATCATTGAGTACCTACCTCAGCACTTTCTGTTCCTTATGAGTTTAATCCTAAGTAATTGAATGTTTTTCCTTACATTTAATATAATAAATCATGCTAACAAGTGATGTGCATGGGAGAAAATAGGGGGAGGCAAACTGTTTGCATATTTGTACAAAGCTGATTTAATCTGCTTAAGTTGTTTTCTTGTTTAGAAAGATCTTTTTTGTTTCAGATCAACCTGACAGTATAAATATAAATCTGCTCACTGATGCTATAATCTGAGTCTTTAATCAAGTCCTTTGAAGCAGAACTTACACCCTGAGCTCTCTTGGCTGTATATCCGTTACCTCTTACAGCTTAATTTACACTTGTAGTTTATACAGCAATAAGGAAGTTTTAAAATATGAAATCTACATCCTCGGGTAATCCACTAAAAACACTTATTTACAGTGAGAGCAACACAGAAGGGGATTACTAATAGCTTTCCATTCCGAACTACTGCTGCAGGCAGCAAAACAATGGAATTAAATTTGGCTTTATGTGCAGTCTAATCAGTTGATTCCAGGATTACTGACTCTCTCTGTCTCCTATGGCTATGAATACACGAAACTAGTCACTTCTGCAGTGTTGCATTTGTAGTCCTGCCACTGAAGTAGCTGAAAGCATGCTTGATGAGGTGGGAAGAAAGGGACTGGAAGGGAAGGAAGGAGGAGTCAAGGGAAGAATGTTGGACAACTAGGGTTGATTTGGTTTGTGATGATTCAACTGGAGTCAATAAGACTGACTGGGTGATGACTCAATACAAAATTTGGCCATAACATTTGGATCCAAGAAAAATGCTCTCCTCAGTGCTGTGGAGACTGAGCAGAGTCACTTATTGGTTACTTTTTTTGATCATTATCATTCTCTTTTTGTTGGCTTCTTTGGAGGTAACTTTTGGCATGATATTATGTGTTAGTAGAACCAGTCTGCTTTGTACAGGTTCCATACCTGTAGGTAAAAGCAGTCATTTGTTTTATAGTAATCACATAGCTTGCGTGGTGTACAATAGTTTCAATGAAAGTTTTGCAAACCCAGTCTTGGATTTCACTGAATCAGGCAAAGAATTCATTGAAGTAGGTGGTATAGGCATTTGGATTACATCCTTGGGCAATTGCTTTGCAGAATATATCTACAGTCTGATTTGGAACCCTGTGGTGTGCTCAGCTTTTTTGAGGTGTATGCATACAGCCTTGTGCTTCACAGTGATTTTGAAAAGAGGGGAATCTGTCACAACTGTAAATGGTTTTATTTTAACTTTCTCAGCCACCTGGCCACAGCTGCCCAGCCCCACTCTTGCTCCCGTTTTGGTGGGATTTCATCAGTTCTGTTGTAGAATCCCGACTCTGTGAGAAGTACTGAAGTCCTCCTGCCTGAGCTGGCAGTGGGAAGTGCTCAGGAGTGCAGTTTACTTTTTTTCTCTGTGCTCTTTTGAGCACACGGGATTACATGGAAGGCATTGACCTAATCATCAAAGACCCAGTCTTCAAGCCCCTCCTTAATTTCTGCCCAATACTTACTCAGGCAAGGATCCAGTTGACTTCCTTGAGTTCAGCCTCAGCAAAAAAACAAATTAAGGACTTGGCCTCAGGTCTGATGTCATACTCCATTTCCTTTCACTTTAACTCTTCGTTTTACCGGGCAGTGGAATTGCACTAGAGAAGGTGGAGAGGGCTTGTTTTGATCAGACATTCTTCAAGTTTCCAAGGATTCCTTTTTTTTCCCCCCACTGCACAAACTAGATGTGGGGACTTGAGAGAGCTGTGAGAAAACACCGGCAGTGTGACTAGCATGTAAGAACTGAGTGGGGAAAGTAGTACTAGCTTCTCTAAATACACAGAATATAAGCAGCTATTTGAATGACTGTTTTTTCATAAAGACTCTGCAGCCCTCTTTAGAGCTGTTTATCTTATCTGCTGCAGGTCGTGATGGCATTTCCTAGCCCAAAGAGGACCCCAAACTGCCACAGGATAAATGCTGTTTCCTGCCCTGGCACACCCAGTGCTGCCTGCCGTGCCCCAAAGGGCAAGCAGACCTTGTCTCTCTGTTCTTTGTGTATGTGTACACACACACCTTTTTGCAGTGGACAAGAGAACACTTCTTTATCACTATTGATTAAATTTATTCCCCATTTGAGAATGGAATTGTAATCCAAATAAATGAATAACGGAGAGTGCCAGTTCCGTTTTCCCCCACTCCCTGTTGTCAGGGAGACTTAGCTGACTCCAAGCTCTCCATTTTGAGGTCAGAGGCTTAGGCAAAAGCAAACCCTCAGGCTATGATCCATTCTTGCATATTTAGTCTCCAAAGAACATGATGGAAAAAAACCTTAGCCTTCTAGATCTTCTACTCCCAACTGCTTCATGAGAACTCTGAAACTGCCTTGCCCTTTCCAATTCAAGTTAGCATCTCAAATTCAAAAGACCAGACAAATGCATGATTGTTCCATAGATATGTCTGCCTCAGTTGAATGTCATTACTAATACTGGAATGCTGTCAGAGTGGATATCCCATAGTTTCTTTGAGCCAGATGCATTCTGTCTGTGCCAAACGTATTGGCAAACACACAAACACACACAAGTACACACTCACGCAAATATATTTGCGGAGGGTTCCCAAGCAGCATAGCTGCTTGCAAGTATGAAACATAGCTAAGGAAGCAGGGCACACAATAATTCTGGGCAACACCAACAGGTGATGGTACCATAGATCCTAACAAAGTGTGGACAGCAATGAAATTCTCTGGGTCCCTCCACAGAGGTGACACTCGCCTCTCTGAGAAAATAGCTCAGTCCTGTTTGGGACTGCTCACAGTGAGTGAGGCTTGAAGCAAGGTGAAAGCTGCACCTCCCCTTCAGCTAACAGGTTTTGGAGTGTTTTCAAGCTGAGTATAAAATATTCACAGTCACAGACCTTTCAAGTTTCTTTTGTGCAAAAATTACTTTCATAATTTCCAGTAGGCATTAACCAGAATTTATAAACAACCGTGTGCTCTATAATGGACTGTTGCAGTTTTATTTTTGCATGTGTTTGAATTTTGACAGGAAATGCACTAAATGGCTTTAGTTACCTCATTGGTATTTGCCACATGTGGCTTTTTGCATCATGTTTCACATTTTTCACATATTAATTAACCTTACTGAGACACCAAACAGGCTGGGTTTCCCCCCACCCCAGCTGCACCATTTGTTATTTCATTATGACTCAATTTTTCACAGCTCTTTCTTCCTGCAGCACAACCATTATGATTCTGTTTCTGCTCTTCCTTTCATTCCCACTTTCCCCTTACTACCCGCACATTCCCTGGGTACAAAAGAAAAAGTAACCGAAAGATTCTGAGACTGCTCTGGGGTGTATGGACTCTGACTGTCCTTACGGTTTGCAAGAAATGTTTCATCTGGAGAGCTTTAACTGGTGGAAATTGCTGAAACGCTGTTGCCCTTCAGTGGAGCTGCAGTGGCGTATACCAGCCAAAAGGACCTGGTGGCCTTTAGCTTCTACTTACTACTTCAGCTACTGAATCTTTAGACCACCTGTACTGGGACACAGATGAAGTGAGGAGCAGCAGCTCCATGGTTATAATTTCAGGATCCAATTTAATGTCACAGACTGGAGCATCACTGTGCTATTAATATTAATCACACTGTCAAATTGGGGGTCTATCCTGCTCTTCCTCAGGTCAACCAGAAAAGTCATGCTGCTCCTGTAAACCAGAATCAGGTCCTACCTGAGAATAACACTAAATACCAGTCCAAATCTTCAGTCAGTCCTCAGCCCATGAATCTTTATGTAGTTTCACTGTTGTCAGTGGTAATGAAGGTACGGTCAAGCACCCCATGTGTAATGAACACAGCTCTTCCTAACCAGAATTTTGTCCTCACTCAGATGATTCAGCTTTTTAACAGAATTTAAGAACCAATGCCATGCAAATAATAATTTTTATTTGTATTCAAAAGAAAACTCAAACCTACTTCATCCATTTTTTTATAACTTACCGTATAACCCTAAGAAGGAAACAAACAAGCTACATAAATTACCTTTACACTAGCTGGGCACCTACCTGAGGATAGGTCTATGTATATGGCTATCCACCTACATCAGCCCACAGAAAGAGGAGATAGAATAGAATAGAATCATTAAGGTTGGAAGAGACCTCAAGGATCATCTAGTCCAACCGTGCTCCGTCCCCCCCCTCCCCCCCCATTAACCACTAAACCATGTCCTTCAGTACTGCGTCTAACCTTTCCTTAAATACCCGCAGGGACAGTGATTCCACCACCTCCCTGGGCAACCTGTTCCAATGCCCAACCACCCTTTCAGAGAAGAAATTTCTCCTAATCTCCAACCTGAACCTCCCCTGGCGCAACTTGCAGCCGTTCCCCCTTGTCCTGTCACTAGTTATCTGTGAGAAGAGGCCGACCCCCAGCTCACCACAACTCCCTTTCAGGTAGGATGGATGGCTCACAGAAAAAGACAACATAAATTCCCATCTGCAATAAAATTAAGGGTAGATGTTAAATTTGTGGAATGCAGAGTGTTTCAGGAAAAAGAAGTAAGGGACAGAACTTTTTGAATTTTTTTATTTGGAGAAATCTTAAAATTGTTATTCATTGTCTTTCAGCAAAATCGTCATTTATTGCTAATACTTCAAAGCTAATGGGGAAAAACTATATATTTCTTTCTCTTTGACTCCAACAAAGGCAAGTATGGTACAACCTAACTCCAGAGAAAAGGCTAGGTTTATTAAAACAGCTTCTTTTTCTAAGTGTCAGACCTCTGACTGTGATTTACTTTGATACTTACAGACCAGATCTTTCTTGCTGTTACCCATGTGACATGTTTTGTTGCTTCTATCAGTGCTTGGACATAGATATGAGGAGAACATGTTTGTGGATAAGCTGGTTCTGTGTAGCATGCTGATCACCACAGTATCTGAAAGACCACCTCCACTCTTCAGCAAGGTGACAAACACAAGAGGTTACAGTACCAAGATAGTAAAAAAACACAGGTTCTGTACCTTAGGACAGGCAGAGACAGACAGAAACAAATGCATCTTATCACAATCTCAGGAATGCAGAGCTTTGTTATTTCTTTTTTTCTTTTCTGTGCAGGAGAAAAACATTTTTCTTAATTACTTGGCCACAGTTGAAACTCAACTTCTCTGTTAAGTTTTTTGCAAAATAGGTCTCGCTAACGTTGTGAGCAGTGTCGTAGCATCGCATACGGGCAGGATCAAGTGTAGAGCGTAACAATGTTCTATTTCTGGGAATACTTTAAGGCACAAAAAAAGAACAAAGGTTTTGTGGGTTCTTCAATTTGCAAGCAGCATCCCGAATAGCCACATTGCTCTAAGTTGTTTGCAGCAAACAGCAGAGCATTGGAAACTCTCTGAGAAGAAGAGTTTTCGGTTTCTCAAGTATCAGCGTTGCTTTTACTAAGCGGAGGCAGGGCTCATTTCAGTGGTTCTGTGCAGGAGTTTATCTTCTATTGATTTACACTTAGCATAAGTGTCCTGGCTACATTACAAAGGGAATTTTATACCACACAAAGGTTGTTGGGTTTCTTTCAGAAGTGTTTGTTTACTTAAAGCACACCGTGCCATAAGGCTGTTTAATGCCTACCTTCCACACCACATTCCTGCCTCGTACTTAGTCTTCTAAACTTCACAACTGAGCATCCATGCCTTTTCTTCTAGAGGTCTCTTTCAAGTGGGAAGAATGACTAGAGAGACTTTATAGTCTTCATTACAGAGCTGTCTGAGGAAGAACACATGGATCTTTCTTCTCAACTTTACCTGTTCTCTGCCTTACAATCAACACTTGCAAAAGTGTGTTTCAGAATGTTGTTTAATTTCGAAATAACTGAGAAAAAAATATTTTGCTATCTGAAAATATGAAGAGTGCAGAGACTGGTAGCTAACAGCTGTCAACAGCCTAGACCACTTATTATGTACTTTTTAGACCAAAAAATGAAACTCCAGTTAGAAAAATAAGGCTTGAATTTTCAAGTTATTCTAAATAACCATGAGAACTAGAATGTTCAGCCTCAGAATATACTGCATCATTTTCCACAAACCTCTCCTTTTACAGGCAGTCCTGGTTACTACATCCAAACCCACAAGATCTTTTTTACTTAAATCATAGCTATCAAATAGTATTTAACTTTTTTGACAAAACCACAATAAAGTACATGATCCCAACAAAAAGAGAATCAGGTGGAGAGTGAAGATACAGCTAATTTTTACCACCTGGAGTCAGACAACTCTTTCCTTATGAGATTTTTATGTGATTTGGGGACACTGAAGAAATAACAGTCCACAAAATTGAATCAATACTCATTAAATCCGGCAGGTGAAGTTAGTCTACGTGCAAAATAAGCTAAAAACCCCAATGACCTACAGAGCTTCTGTGTGACTGTCTGTGTTAACTGCTTTCAGGATTAGGGGAAAAATTCTCTCTGGGTAGGCCACTATAATTCCCTAGAAGTTAACTGAGCTACTCAGAGACCGAGACCGGTCCTTTATGTTTTGAATGTTAGTGGTTCAAGTTTTAGTCTGGAAAGTATTGGTAGCTACCACAAGGGTTTTCCAATTGCATATTGCTGCTGTATCTCCTAGCCTACACCAGTGATAAGAATAGCATTTGATAGGGCCCGGCTGTGACTCTGAGGTCGGAGCTTGCTGAGGAGCTGTACCGCAGGAAAAGCCCCGGGGGGAGTTCTGGCTGACTCAGACAGGAAATTCTCCTCAGCAGCGTGTGCTGCAACGACAGCTCTGCAGCCAGCATGTGCACTATGGACACCATACATCCCACTTGCAGACCAGGAGCCTATGCCACTGTACCAGAAGGTGGGGAAATCCCAAAGCTATCCTCAGCTTAAGGAGAGAGAAGGTCCCTGTGAGCTGGCAGAGGACATTCAGCAGTTCAACCTCAAAGTTCCACAAGGAGAGGATCTGTAAAATCAGCAGGTGAAATGATCTGTTGTGGGATAGTATGGCACGCTGATATTTTTTTAGAATATCAAGCATATGTACTGGTATTTTCCAGATGTGGACTGCAGAAGAAATAGAATATTAAACTGATGATGCGAAAGCAGCTTCGTTGCCACAATGAGATCTTTACCTTTCCATTCTGACCACTCTAAGTTCATGAGTTTCCAAATGCCTTCAGTGCCGCCTCCTCCTTTAACAATGAAACCTAGAAGACCCAGAAGGTATCTGGGTAATAGTCTCTAGTCATGTGTGGTGGTAGAAAGATAAGTATAACTGTAACTTCATGATCTCTTCCTAAAGCAGAAATCGTTACAAACTGCTCCACACCAGCTTAGTATAGACGTTAGTACCACACTGAAGGATGTGGGTCAAATTCCTCTTCACTTGTCAATAGGAAGACTGTCTATAAAGAAGAAAGCTCTTTGAAGGAAATGAGCAAAATGTTCAGCACTGGTGAATGTAGAGTGAGCAAACACATTCTCTCATGAAAATTCATTTTAGAAGATGAAATGCCCAACATACATCAAAGTTGATGTCCATTAATCTAATCACAGAGTACAAATCATTTCAGTTGTTAACGTATTGGCATACAGCGGTTATTTTCTGCTGCCTCAGCACTGTATCATAGGTTTTATGCCTCCTCGCCAAACTTGCTTCTTTTGTTCTTCCTACTTACAAATTCTATTTTAAACTAACATTTCTTCAGATACATCATTTCCAAAGGAATTAATGCACAGCTGGAGCAGCTAAAGTAGTAGGACAAGCCGTACTGCTAGAAAAAGAGAAGACTTTGCAACAAAGAGACCTGTATTGACAGACCCAGGTTGATCAGGGCTTTGTCCTGCCAGGTCTGCCGCTACTCTACTGCTTAATTATCCTCATAGTAAAATTACTTTCACTATATCCAGGAAAAAGTACATCATTCTGATTTATGAACACTGTTTCTCATTCTGCTACTATTCACCTCAGCAATGAGCCTGACTCTCTGCTCTCAATAACCTCTCCAGGTACTGAGGGGCAGCAGGTCCCCTGAAGTCATCCTTTCTCCAGGTTGAACCAGCCCCACTCCCTCAGCCTCTTCTCACAGGGCAACTGCTCCAGCCTTGGCTGCCTCACAGCTCTCTGCTGAACTCACTGCAGATTATTGACAACCTCTATGTACGGGGGGGCTCAGAAC
Organism: Psophia crepitans; assembly: GCA_013399095.1. Taxonomy (NCBI): domain Eukaryota; kingdom Metazoa; phylum Chordata; class Aves; order Gruiformes; family Psophiidae; genus Psophia; species Psophia crepitans. The sequence continues at coordinate 344,497 of VWZZ01003428.1, read as the reverse complement.
TGAACCCAGTATCCCAGACGCAACGAGGCAAATGCTGAACAAAAAGGCATAACTGCTTCCCCTGTCTCCTGGTTGTGCTCCTGCTGACACAGCCCAGGGTGCTGTTAGCCGTCATCGCTGCTTGGGCTCGCCCAGCTGTCCCCCAGACCCTTCTCCACAGAGCTGGTCCCCCACCAGGCAGTCCCAGTCTGTATGCTGCTGGCTGTTAGTCTGTCCCAGACACAGGGCAGGGCATTTATCCTGGCTGAATTTCACAAGTTTCTTGTCAGCTCATTTCTCCTGCCTAGATCCTTCTGAACGGCAGCCCCGCTCTTGAGTGTATCACCTGCACACACCCTCATCCCCCTCCATTTCAGGTCACTGCATACTTGATGAGGGTAAATCTGTCTCCAGACCCAGGACAGGCCCTGAGGCAACTCTACTCGTAACCATTTACAAACATTTGTATGTAACTTTTTTCTATCTGTACTTTATTAAAAGCTAAAATTATTGCAAGTGTTGTACTAGAAAAAAAATTTGAACAGTAAATCTGTCCAAACATGATGTTTCCAGCAAACTTGTTGCAAGATGGTCTAAAGAAAATAAAATCAGGCTGCCAAGATATTTTGTAAGGCAACAGGAATTGATGGAGTGAGTTTTCATGTTATTTTAGCATTTTCCTATCTAGCAAATTTATGGGGCTGGTAAGAAGTGACTTAAACTGCAGTTTTGGCTTAGCTCCAAAGTACCTCCAGAAACAAATACATAGGAGTGCCAGCATGCCCAAAACTGAATTTGAGACCTATATAATGAAAAGGATAACCTGTGTGCATGGCAGAACACTGTTCAGGGAGCTAAAATTCACTCTGGTCTAATTTTATTTTTTGCTTATCTTTGATCCCAACTCTCTGATGCTCAAGTGGCCCTGACCTCAGAGTTTGTTAGCAGGGTATTTCATTGGAAAAAGCAAAATGAAACATTTCTTTTAAGGCAGGATTTCTTTTAACTACTAAAGCACACACACACACAAAGAGGCAAAATGCCAAAAATGTCATATTTAAAACACAAAAGATGCAGAGCCAGAAATTCCCTGGCTTCGTTAGAGGTGTGAATATTCCTATGTAGTTTTTACTCCAAGTTTTGGCTCTGTTCTCACTCAGTTGTCGTTTTTATTCATAAGCTCAGAAATTCTGCTGAGTGTGTCAACCTCCTCTTTTTCTGCTGTGGTCGTACGTGCTTCTTTCTGTTTTAGGAATATTCTTTGCAGTTCTTCTCTCTGACAGTAAGTTCTTGTTGATTTGTTGGCTTGATTTTGCTGAAAGGATGGGACAGGTAAGTTTGTGAAGAAAATAATGCTTCCTCATAACTCCTCCCTAGTTTTGCATTTGCCATCTTACCTGCACGATTAACAGGTGAGCTGATACAATAGGGTTTTCCTTTTTTAATAACTTCAGGCAGAATTTTGTGATTGTGTCCTACTATTCCCACTCGAGTGTCTGTCAGCTCTCTGGGCTTGTATGCCATGGGATGATGAGAGATACCCAGCTACCCGGAGTGACTTGGTCTGTACACATAACACAACTCAGCTCCAAGCAGACACTAGCTTCAGAAACGGAACTAAGCCTAGCACTAAGCCCAGGCTACTTAGCCCCACTGAGAAGCTCACTGCATTACCTAAAGCTTTTCAACATCTTAGGTCACACCTTGTGTTTTCTCTAAATATGTGGTACAGCTGCTTGATGTCTGAGTAGCACTCTTGGGCGTCGCTCTGGTGTGCCCCCATTAATTGTAACTAGGGAACATCCTGACCTTTGTAATAAAGATTCCCATTCTTAAAGCCCCCTTGCTTTTGGCACCTGGCTTGTTATTGGAGTCAGTGTACTTAGGGAGCAGGAGAGAGATGCACTAAAGCTGTTACCAGAAGAATGGCTCTGTTATCTGTAGATCTGAATGGGAAAAGTATGACACCTTTTACAGAGAGACCTACTACACAGAGCAGCAAAATTACTTTTCCCAAAGAGACTTGGTGCAATACCGTGTTACAATGACACAGGATTCATTTGAAGATGTCATCATTGCAAGTTTTTTAGCTTGTACAGTCTGTCGGCAAGCATAATAATGATGGTTGAGCCCAGCAAACTTTGAAAAGCCAGCCACAAGGATGGCTGGCATTGCTGCGTTTGTTGTGGCACTTCGAAGATGGCATTGAATTTTTTTTGTGTTAGCTGCTTTCTTCTGATAAAACAGCTGTGGGCAGATGAGAGGAAAGAGGACCAACAATAGTGATACCTGCCAGGGCAGAGGCAGCTCAAGGTTGCAGTGTTCAGACAGGGTCCAAGAGGTCTGCTCCGCTCTGAACCTGAGCGGCCCGTCTCCTGTGCAGCCATGTGAGCCGATGAACGGTGAGCTCACAGTATCCAAGTTGCTGTCAGTGCTGTTCTGGTGGTTCTTCCACGTGGACTTAATACTTTACTGAAGTAAATTTTACCGTAGCAAAGTATTAAGTGAAGGGCCTTAGCCAATGTCAATAATATCTGGTTAAAGCATATTTTTGCAATTGTAGGGCAAAATGCAGCAATATACCACTAAGCCATTTTTATTGTTTACCTAAGAAAGCTCAGTTTAGAGGCAAAATCACTCTTTTCTTAAATTTGGCCCTAAGTTTATCCATTTTGGTAAAGCACGTGAGGTGCCAAAGTGCCTTGTGACTTTCTGAAGTCAAAGAGTTGCTGGTGTAAATTTACATCATCCATTTAAAATTAATGGAGCTAATGTGATTCTTCCTTGCTCAGGATCTAGCCCCGAGACTCAGGATTTTACTCAAATTAGAAACAGCAGGTGTGTTACTGCTGTGCCTCCAAGGTGTTTGTAAATAGGTTACAGATGTTAAAAACGCATGATTCGCAATGTCTGAGCGTGAGGTCCAGGTATTATCTACTGTGACTTCAAAAGTAGGAGAGGAGGAGGAGAAAACTGATGCTTCCACTGTACTTATCAAGAAAGAAAAAATTACCATGGAAAGGACCCAGGAAATAGTGCAGAAGAGAGAACGTAGGAATGGCGTAGGAATTTTGTGTCCATTGATGTAAGAGAGACTTTCCTTTGAAACAAGGCATTTAGCTCGCTTATCTAGTGTACAATGTTACAGTAGCAGAAGCAGACAACCTCCAGTTTTAACTTGTTATCTCTTCTTAAAAAATATTTAGGGTGAGCAGACACACTACTTCCTTAAATACTGCATAAGATACCGTTTGTCAAAAAGAAATAGGTGCTATTTGGCACCTGCTGTAATTGCTATGATGGAAATGGCAATACATAACTATCAGAAGAAAGGGTGCCACACTTTTAAAAAGCTTACAGCTATTTTATGTATTTCTAATGGCCAATGAATAAATGATGCGACATACATTTTACATATCTGTGAAGTAATGAATTTAAGATTAAATCATACATAATGATTTTTAGGTGCTAGACACTTTTAATATACTGAGGCAAAAATTGCTTTTGATGTTAAGTATAAATAAAATTACAAGTATGTGGATAGTTCCTGAAAGTACCTTCTATACCCAAAGAAAATTATTTGGCTCCAGCAGTGAACCCCCTTAACACATGAAGAGCAGGCCTATAGCCCTCATCCCAGATGTTTAGTTCATCTTCAAGATGTCCAGTCATTAAAAGTAAGGGCTAAATATTCTTGATTTTACCTGATCCTGCCACTGCTTGCTACTATAGTTTTCAACATGAGCCATTACAAGGCACACATGAACATAGCTGAACATGTTCATAAATGAGTGGTGAGGAATTTAAAAAATAAAAAACAATTAACAAATTACCTTCTTCCTGAAAAAAAAAATCCAACCTATATTCAACAGTTACAAGGATTGTTCAAATAGTAATATTTTTTTTTTCTTCTGGACAAAATGATGTCTGATTTTTTTTTTACTCACTGGAAGGAAATGAGATAATCTTTAAATCATGCAATTTTTAAGTCACTTTTTAACTCCTAAGGAGAGTGTGCATTGTCTGCCAGGCAGATGAATCTTCCACCAAAGAATTTCAGATGTGATTTTTTTTCTTAATGTAATAAGACACTATGCATTTTGTCCTCAGCTCTCTGGAAGGGATATCAAAGAAGCAATTAATATCAAACTGAATGACTGACCAACCATCTGCCAATTCCAGCACATTCAATACAACTAATGCTTTATTCCAATACAGAGTCAGAGTACAGACTCTGCCACCAGAAGAATTGATTTAGCTCAGATGGGAAGTCAAGAATGATATGTAATTATATGTACAATGAAACCTGCTCATATAAGACTTTGATGCAGTAAAAATCTTTTTCTGCTACAGTAAAGGAGAAAAGATAACAGGAAACTTTCAGTATATTGCAACAGATAAGATTCACAGCAAGTCATACTGATTCTTTATTTGCCAAGAAGTTGTCTGGGGAAGGGAAGGAGTTGCCTCATTACAGGAGGTTTTGCTGTTTAAGCTCAGATATTCAGAGATGGTAAAACACTCAGATCTGATTTATTTTGGTGGACTTGGGCAACATGGTCTTCGGGCAATACTTAACTCTCGTGTTTTCATATCACAGAAGGCAGCTGCAGGGACAGGAAGCTATCCAACAAAGGGAGAGGAAATCCTGGGTTGTTTGGTTCAATAGAATATAAATGAAGAAGACATTATAATCAATAAGGAATCGAAGCTTGCAGAAGACATTTTGTGTCAGCTGCTGACTGCTGATTTGGTGACAGCCTATAAATCAAGTGCAAAGTCAGCTGGAAAAGCCATGTGGGATTTTCTACAACCTTGGGAGAACCTATAGGTCTACAGTACATTCTTCCTCAGTTGGTTTCCTTAGCTGCAGGGGGACAGGTTACAGTCCTGTCTGGAAACAAGGGCACAAAATCCTCACATGGGTTACCATTTTTGGATTGACACAGAAAATATCCTCAAGTCACTATGCAGGATATGAAGTTAGAGGAAATGGGATTTCTTAAAATAGGACATTCATGGCTGGTTGTAGACATTCTCGGTTTTGATAGAGAAAAAGATCATAATAGTGACCAAAAGTAAAAGGGACAGCTTAAAGAATACCTACATTTTCCTTCTTTTTCTGTGAAAATAATGCTCCTCTGCTACGTGACACAGACAGAAATCAGGAAGGGTCATATCAACCAAGCTTATCTATACAGCATGGAGTTCTGGCAACAGGCACAAAGCACTCAAACTTTCACAGAAGTGAAAGTGCTAGTTTATTTATTCCTGAGACTGTTAGAACCTCTGCTTTGATATTACACAGACCTAGTCATTTAGAAGAAGTTGATTTTGAGTCACGAACAGCTCTAGGATATAAGTAACTTGCAGTTCAGGACTTTTATGAGTAGAGTTTGAAAATACAGCTTCTTGACTCAAATGCATAGACCTTCGGATTAGCTCAGTGTCATCTTTGTTCATTCTTATATGAAGTACCTACAGAAAACAGCCTGTACACTTTGGATATCACAGATAGTCCATCTTTCCTTCTGAAAAAGGCCAGCAGTTCAGACAGTGCATGCCTTCCTTTTAATGCAAATGACTGCTAGCAATTAAGCCAGTGTTTATGTAGCCAGGCACATTGCAAAGCTGGGATAGCAGGTTTTCTGTGGTTCTCTATGGGAGACATGTATTTCTTTTTAGTTGTATAGCCATGCCTAAGCTAGAGCTTTGTTTGTTATACTTTGCATTTCACAGGTCAGTGAGTATGCATTTGTTTGTTTAAAATAAGGAAAATGAATTGACATTAATTTTCAATGTCATTGGTTTAAGTTGGTGTGGAGGAGGAGACTTTCTGGCACTGAACATTAACTGCTTCTGTGTAATCTGGCACCCTGGCTGTATCTGCCATATCTTTTAAAATATTGCTGCTGACATTTGTCAGCCTGCTGAACCCAAAGAAGTGAAACTTAGTGAACTTAAAATAATTCAGATTCCTTAGCAACTATTATGCCTGCTGCTATTTTCTGCCACTACTGGGGAAAAGGGTGGAAGACTTCTAGACTGGAGTCTAGCTTTTCCACAGCCAAACTTGCTTCTTGCTCAAGGTCCTGATTCTATCTATTCCATCAAAGTGCATCTCCAAACCAGTCTGCAGATAATGGCACTATTGGAAAGTTGGTTGGAGTTCCTCATAGTAAACTTTACTTATGCCATGTACAGTTGCTGCAAAGGGAAGTTCTGTTTTGCCTTTCTCAGCACCTTCTGGCAGCAGCTGTAGCCTGTTGGTTTAACTGCCTTGGTATGTTGGCAGAATGATAGCTTTGATGACTGTTTACAGGTGATGAGGTAATTCTGTATGTATATGGCTGTTTTCCTATATTTCCCAGGCAGTGTTTCCTCCTTTCTGTTGTGAAGCAGGCATGCTCAACAGCATACAGCATGAGAGGAGCAAGTTTTAGGCTGGTTTGTTGGTTCTTTAGGCTGCCTTGCACAGCTCTGTTGCAATATTGAGACCTGCCTTGACTGCAGGATAGGCCCTCTCCAAAATGATCCACGGCACTTTCACCCTGTCACCCCAGAAGGTGCTAACACAGGAGGTCTTCATATCTCGGAGGGAAACAAGGGCACAGGCAGATCTTTAGGCTTCTTTCACTTAGACTAAGAATTGAGTCAAAATGCAAACAGGGTAGATTTCTCTGCACCAATTTCTTTCCAGCAGCAAAGAGCTCTATGCAGACTTAATGATTTGGCTTCCTGCTGAGAGATGTAATATATGCAACTGTCTCCCAATAGATTTCTTCCCTGAAAGATACCTTTTTCATTTCATTCTTTTCATTGTTATGCCACCTAACAGGAAAGTAGAAAGGACAAGAGTAAATTTTTTTTAAGACGTTCTTTATTGCAAACGTGAAACTCTTAGAGCCGCTTGTTAGTACACATCTAAAAACATGCTCAGACTCTCAGACCCCGAGTAACCCAGGAACAGCTGGTATATTGGCTGCTAAGGGCTAACCTTCATTTAAGATTACTCTGATTGCAGCTGAATATAGTGAAAAGGTATGACTCTCAAACCCCCTGCTGCTCAAATTATTCTTTTTCTATTCCGGCTATTATACTATTTTTTTCAAGGTTGGGAAGATTGAGATGAATGCGATCTCAGAATTGAAAGGCAACATGTAGCTTTATGAAAATTAAATTTTTATTTCTTCCTGATAGCACTAAAGTAAAAAATTATTAACCTTATATTTCTAATTCCCTTCTCTGAATTTCCAAATCTGTGTTATTTCTTATGAATCTTCATTTAATAAAACATGAAAATCCTTCAGTTACAGTGATGCTTGGTCATTTCTGTTGTCTCAAGCTAAAATAATAAAAAATAGAAACCATTTTTAGAAGACAAATAATTAAATACCTCTGGTAATCCAGCAAAACAAATTGCACTGTGTGTTTCTTAACAGTTGTGAGTTGCCAGATATAATTTTTTACTTAAAAAAATAATCACAATTTAATTAAACAATTTATTATATTTAACAATGGTATTTATTTTATACTCAACAATTGTATTTAAGTAACATTCTTGGGCTACTACTTCCTTTCACGGACTTTGCCTCAGGATGCATCCTTATATTAGCATTTCCCATGCTTATGGGGTAGATCTTCAGGTCATTAAGTGTTTTTAATGTTTCTTAATCCCTTTTTAGCCCTTCTACTTTGCTTTTTATCTGATTTTTTAACTAAATGTTTTAAATAGAATTCTTGCATAAGCGTAAAAAAATTTGTCAAGCTTTGTGACTAGTAGAGTACTTTCAGTTGCTTCATAATTTTTTTTAATAAATTCATTATTTGAAAAAAAAATATTTCTGGGTTCTTCACAATGACTACTTTGTAGCTAATACAAAAATGCAGAGAATGAGTGGGATCATTCAGGATCACCAAGTTCACAGAAATCATTCTGTGCATTTTTGTAACGTGGTGATCCTGGATGTTCGTTAATAGGGAACATAAAGACCAGAATTGTTTCAATGGGCTATATGTAAAATGGATCTCTAGGTTACAGTGAGAAAATAATAGCAATATTATTTCATCACAAAAGGAAATACCACTGTAGGAAACGAGAAATCACGCAGACAAATAATAAGTCAATGCAGGAATGCTTCACTGTAGTGGAATGATGAGGCTGAATACATTTTTTAAATGTTTCTTCTTTTTTTTTTATTTGAATGTTGTGGTTACTGTTTCACAGTCAATACCACAGAAAAGACTGTACAGGTGGTACCTGTATATAATTTTGAAATGCAAGCATTCACCATTTACTTTTCAGACTTGAAAACATGAAAAAAAAGTGTCTCCGAAAGGAGCAGGGGTTTTCCTGGTTACATGTAGGATTATCATGGCAACTTGAATAACAAAATTAATTTTAATGATGAACAAATGTAGTGCAATTTTTGTTGGTTCACAATGTGCAGACTGATTGTAAATTAAAATATATCATGGCAGTAATTTCCAGGAGAGTTCAGTTTGCAGTTTTGTGTTCAGTTTCTTCTGTATTTAGATCAATAGCATCTGAGAAATGGAGAGAGCAAAAACGGCAATTGCCTGTCAGTCTCACCTCAGAACCTCTAGCCAGTGTCTGAAACAGTCTGCTGCTCTGCTAGCATTTACAGGACTTTGTGTAATATTTGGCATTATAACAGCTTAGTTTGGATCGTCATTTTCAGAAGTTTATCGTAGCACTTGTGAAAAGATCTCAGCTGACAGATCTGTACAGTGAAGCCTTCTGTTAACTGGTCCACAGAAAACTTGCAGCAGCTGGTCCAAGATCTCTGCACATCAGAACCACTACCCTACAGAACTGCCTGGGGGAGCAGGAGGAAGAATCTAATTTCTCTGCCTGTAGCGTCGCTGGGGTTAAAGTTACTGATAGTCACCGTTGTGGAAAAATTTTCAGCGTGCATAACAGGATAGCAAAGTGCTGTAGCAAAAGATACCAGAAATGGTATATACCTTAACAAACCTGCTTTTTAAGTGAAAGTAGTTTGGCCTCAGTGTGTACAGTAGTAAATGACAGCACAAGACTGCTACAAGAATGTTGTAGTTAGCAGAAAGCTGGATGGATGGATACACGGATTTTTAAAGCCCAGGGAATTCCGAGTTAAGGTTAAATTCACAAGTCATTGAACACTTGAAAGTCTGAAAATTCATAGTTAAGGTCCACAGACTTACCTGGCTTGTTCCCATGGATGATAGCAGCCTCCCCAAATTCTTTTCTATCTATGTTGTAGTAAATGGTATTTTTTTATCAAGCATTTTTAAAATCTTTTTAAGAAGTCAGCAGATTTGAAAAAAAATGTTGCACTTGTACTTCCACAGAATATCCAGGAAGGGATCAAAGTGGGGGGGAGGTGTTTCTATTTCTGTCTGACTCTTCTCTGTCCCTGAGCTGCTGATGAGCTAAAATTAGAATGTCAGGATGGGTTGCTGGGAACTAATCACTGCTAAACTCTGGTTCTCTGTGTTTAGCTTTGACTGATACGTCCATTTAATCATGATGTATCTCACTTTTGTCATGTTTTTGCTGTGACATGGTGGAAACTGAGGAAGGAATATGGGTTTTCTTTGCTTGTCTTTGAATTCCTTGGAAGGCACAGAATATTGTAATAATTATAAAATTCTCTTTTCTACTTAAAAACAAGCTTAGGGAAAATTATATCTTAGCACTTGATTTGAAACTTGACTTAGGGGTGTGGGGGAGTGAGGCCAAACTTGAGAATAAGGGCAAAATTACTGATAATCATGGAAGTTGCAGATGAGGCATTATTAACGTATCCTCTCCAGGAATAGATATGATCTATTGTGTTTTGCAAACACAACTGTTATCATTGCATAAATAATTTATGCAGTTTAGTGGTGAGCTTTTCATTTCCAATACCTGTGTGCTGTTGGAGAATTACTAAGCCTGCATATCTCATACAAATCCCAAAGTAACAGGGGCACTGCAAAGTACAGAGCAGAGCTTCCAGAAGCTTAAACACTGTCAAACTTCACTGATGCCCTTTCCAGTCATGTGCATCCTGCTAGCTTTGCTTCTGGATACAAGTCAAATATAGCTGCCTGTAGAAGTAATGCAGAAATACATTTCCAGTGTTTGTTTTTAATTCTCCTTGTGACCTGGACAGCTTATGAACAAATTTGGAAGCCTAATTAAAATAGTGAATTGAAAGCTGTCACTAGATTTGAACACAGAGTGAAGAGGTAGTGACACTTTTCTGATGTAAAAATATAGCAAGTTGGGAATCAGAGTGAAAAATAAAATCCTCTCTTTATTTGACGGTTCCCAGGGATTAAAACGAGCACACAGTGGAAATGTTTGGAGAAGTCTCAGTTTTCCATTCCTCCTTCTAGTCTATTGCAAACGCTATTATACGAGAACTGCAGGTAATATTGGCTCTAGGAAACAAATGGCTGACAGTTTTCCAAGCTAGCAGCAGAGTATCCCTTACACTCCTGCTGGCTGGTGAAGAAGACCAAAGTGTTTTTAATAGCTTGCAGAGATAGCACTGTTTTGATTTAGAATCAGCACAGAGTATGCCATTCCCGGCTTATCTACATCAAGCATCTGTTTTAAGATTACAGTTCTTTCTATAGAGGTGCAAAAATGTGTTGATGTGTTGTAAGTTAAAGCGAAATGGAGCTCACAGCGTGCTCACGCAGGACACTGTTCCCACCAAAGCCAAAAGCGAAGCCTGCTGTCACTTTGTATATGCGAGGGATTCAGTCCCAGCTTCCAAAATAAATATCATGAAAAGACAAGGGAGAGAATGTAAGGGCAGCGTAATAGCCAAGTCCTGAATCGAGTCACTAAGAACAGAGAGTCAACCTCTGACCCTGGCCAGCCAGGTGACTGTTTGCCTGGGGGTAAGCAGTTCTTACCTGGGTTTAAGCCTAGAGAGCCTTCTCCTATGCCACTTCTTTTGAGGAAAAGGAGGTGTGGATGTCAGTGTTCAACTCTGTAGCTGAGGTGAAGTAAAAACAGGCCCGCCATGAAGCAGCTGGTTTGGTTATGAGAGAACATATACAAACTAAGACAACCCACAACCACCAACCTCTTCAGGTTGTCTCCCAGGGGTGTCTATGTATTCATACTTTTTTTGCAAAACAAGGATTTCTTATTTAATACCATCCACATAATATATGCAGAAACATGCATATGCACAATTTACTATATGCTGAGGAAGGAAATGTTTGGTTTGTACTTTGTAATATCAGAGATCAACAACCATCTTCTACTGCGGTTATAAACACTAATTAAGGTTTTCCACTGCCTGATACTAGCTAGGACCTTCCATGCTTACCTTTTTACTGGCATGTTGCAATGCAATTGGTGTTTCTCTTATGATGCTGTAACAGAGTCAAGGCTTTGAATTGGCTAAAAGTTATCTTGAGGAAAAGGTTATTCGTTTTTTATTCTTATAAACTCTGGTTAAATTTAATAGCAATTAAGAGCCTAGTGATTCATCTGTAATATTGCTTTAGAAATAACCAGTGTGTTACAGTTCCATATCCCATGACCTCTATATTTTCCATTTCCATTTTTGTAGTCTTGAGTACCAAGAAGACAACTGGAAATGCAGGGAAAATTTCTCAGAGTAACTGTGTTCACCTCTGTTGCAGAGTTGTAGGAATGTTGGAGGGATTTAGTAGTGCTTTTCAATCAATGCAGAAATAATCATCTTAGTGCGATCCAATTTGATTACCTGCATTTGTATTCTACTGTGATTTGAGAATATCTGCAGAGTTTTTGTAGGAGACCAAGGTAAGCAATAATGCGCCCTTTGTTAAGAGACTGTAATTTACATGGATCGGTTTCAGTGCGATCAGTTTAAATAGGAAGGTGCTAGCAGGTATTACCTGTCAGTTGTAGTATATTACATAAATATGCATAGTACAGAGATAATAGAAATGAAATCTCACATATTTTTCTTTCTTTAGTCTTAATGCCTAAAGATACTGAAAGTAAAATCCCCCCAAAATGCACTGTAGTCTTTCTCCAGTTCACAACTGAGCGATTTGTTCTGCTCCAGCTAGGCCTAGACGAGCAACCTAGTTATGTGTTATATATATCTTGGACTGAATTCCATGTGAGCCTTAAAACCCTGTTATCTTTTTCCTCGTGTGACTGAAGGTCTATGAACAATGATGGAATTTGAAGAGAAGAGCTGGCAAAGTAGTACCAGCTCATAGCTTGGTAAGGTGCTGCTGAGCAATCTCTGTCTCAGACATCAGCATTACACCCAGGAGCTCCCTTTGCTTTGGATTCCCCTTTTGTTGCAGTTGGGAGTAATGGCTGCTCCTCGGGTTTCAGTACCTCCAATGTGGCAAGTTAGGCCTCTTGTGAAGAGTGAGCGAATGAGTATGAAGAGACAGCTATTATTGATGGTAGCCACAAGTGAAGTGACTTTTCTGGTGACTGTGGCCCCAGTCATGGTTTCTGAAAAGCCTGACATAGGATAAGTATTATTTTCCTCTACAGCAAACAAGACCTTTTTTCCTCCATAATTGATACAGAGGACCATAATTGAGAGAGATTAACATATTTATTGACTGAAATAACAGAAATTTGGGGAAAATATGTTGTGAATAACATTCCTTTATTACTTTCTTGACTGAAAACTCTACATAAGAAACTTCATTCAGGCTTGAAAAATAGCAGGTGCTCGTACTGAGGCTGCCACGAATGTTTGGAGAGACCTGCCTGTTCTGATAGAGCAGTACAGAAGGGAGGAAAGCAAACCGTGTCCATCAGCAAGGTGACAGGAAAGGAAAGGCGGCCTTCCCACTATTAGGTTCACAGTGGTTTGTTTCTTGAGGCTTGTTTAATATAAATTTGGGGGTTCCACAGTCCTCCTGATGTGTATGCCATGATTAATTGCATAATCTAAAGTTTTAAGCCACGTAGTATATGGAATGGCAAAGCTCTTACAAAAGAATGAGCAGCAATATCTAAAACCCATCTTAATTACATTGTTTGAATCAAAAACACTTGCATGTGAGCATTAGCTGGATAATACAGCAAATTGCTGCTCTCTGTAAGTGTTAAACCAACCCTAGGATATCTTGCACTGTTATGAAATTTTGTGATTTATACTGGCTATTAAGAAATATTAAAAATCTCCAACTATGCAAAAGTGCACTATAGCTGGAGGGGATCTGGAGATACTCATATTGTGAAGTGATCCTTTATGAGAAAAGCTCTTCTTTACTTGACAGTTGCGTTATTCACTCTATGATATGCTTCCAAAATATTTCAAGTTGTGGATTAGTTCCATTGTTTTAATTACTAAATGCAGGCTTTTTTAATCAACCATGCTTCTAATGCCTGAGGAATTTGCCCAATCCTCTGGTAAATGTTAAGTCTTTGTTAGTGAAAGGCATTTGAAGAATAGCTCAGTAGTCTGACGGCTAAAGAAAATCCATATAAAACAAAGATATATTTTCATTTTTCTAGTTCTGCATATGAAAAAAAATGCTGATATGCCATAAACTATGTAGCCTTCTGCCATTTTTCTAACCCTTGGGGAATGGCAGTGCAGAATGGACACTTGTTCAGTTACTAAAACTTCTTTTCAGCCTCACAAAGACTTGGCTTCCCAACCTGATGAAAACATTCTTAGGAGTTTATATATAGCACTGATTCTTTGAGCAGTATTGTTTGGTGACAATGATAACATTGTTGATTTAGTTTCTCAAAAGCTCTCTTCACAGCAGTAGTTGAATAGTAGCAGACTAAATGCCACAGTACAGTCTTATGTATTGTACCATTTTCTCCTGCACCCATAGGCAAAGAAGATGCAGGTGTTGGTTTCTCTCACCAAATGCATATTGTTTCATAATATCCATGGCCATAAAAGTATTATCGCATGAAATACACCTTCACAAAGTGTGAATACAGCTTCATGATATGTAACATAGAAGGAAAACAGTGGGGTTTTTTGTGGTTTTTTTTTTTCAGAGCAAACTCCCAGCTGTTATCAATTAACTCAGATTTGGTGAAGTCTTTTGTCATATGCCACCATATGATTTAAGGGAAACATTTTGGCGCAGTCATTTTATCCTGGCTCAGGATTCATCTATGTAGGTAATTTGACAGCTTCTTCAGTGATATGAAGTCAATACAGAAGCTGAGCACTCTTCCTCCTACCCCATCAGGGTGCTCTCATTTAGAAGTAGACTTCTTTTCACTGCAGTTGAAAACAGTATTTGAAGGTGCTTTTAAGGATTTTTGTTTTGTTTTGTTTTCAACTTCAAACATTAAGCCTAAGCTTCCAGAGTGCCTCTGGACAGATAAGCAAAGAGAGTCCTTGACTTGCTCAAGAAGTTTAACTGCATATTTTCTTGGTATAGATTCATGGTAACAACTCATTCACAGAACAGTAATTCATAAATCAGGAGATCTCTAGGTTTCTGATTTACTGTTTAGCACCCGTTCTTGTAAAGCTGCCATTTTGCTTACTCACAGTTGTGAGAAAACCCCATTCTTCCAGCCCTCATTTTACACTGCGCTCACAGATGTAGTATAACCTCATGTAATTGATACAGTCTCTTGTGACATGCTGTAATATAATAGGCCAGCTGGTGAAAGTGAAATAATGAAGAAATGTAAGTAACTGTTGATGTCAGGGTAGGAATGATGTGAATGTTGTGTTCTGGCCAAATCCCAAATTAGAGCCGAAATCACAATCAGCTGAGATAGGTATGGTTTGAAGCAGCATTCAAAATGTTAGTGTGCTGTAGCAATGTGCAAAAAAACCTCACTAGCTCACTAACTTTCAGAGGACCTGAGGATTCTCAGCACCTCTGAATGAGGCCCCTTCCTGAAGAATAATTCAGGGTGAAGTCAGAATGCATGAGAAAAGCTACTTTGCAGAAATCCCTCAGCAGGAACAGTGGTGCAGTTTACATCAGTGTCAGCCATACCTTCTCATAAATCCAATTATGTTAAAACTCAGGCTCTTGAGGATGTGGGTACATTCTTACAGCATTGCTCCAGAAACATTCAGCCAAATCATAGCGATAAAACACATGAGTTGGGCTTGCTTGATTGTATTGAAAGATGCAGGATGTGCACTGGCTAAAAATCACTGTAAGATGCTTATCACACTTGACCTCTTGAGAACAGAGCTATACTTGTATGTACAGCTGGTCAAAATTCCTGTTTTATAAATGTTGACTTGAGCACAAAAAATATTAGTGTTTCTTGTCCAGAATATTCTTGAAAAAAAAGGAGGAGAGGAGATTTTATTATCTAAATGAAGAAATGTTTGAAGAAAACTTCAAGAAAAAGAGCCATGCTCCACAAAAAGCAGATTTCTCCCCCTCCCCCCTTGCCTTTCAATTGCGAGCATTCCTGCTTAATTAAAAATTCTCTTTTTTGTCTTTGCTCTTGGTTTTTTTTATGATGTTCTGACTTGGAACATGCCAAGTTCCTTGCCTAGCCCACTGATGTTACCAGCACTGGAAGTTAGAGCATCCCACTGGGCACAGTAACTTCTGCTATTTTTCCCTTGGTCTTTAGAAACAACGCTGAGACATGGAATGGTTGAGATTTTAGAGCTTCTTTGGCCTCACTCCTCTGCTAGTATTCTAATGGAGCAACTTGACGTTTTACATACAAATTTAGCATCAGTCTTGCATTATGGAAAATTCTCTAAGAGGCTGCTGAGATTCTCTTACGTTGGTGAACAAGTTGAAAATCTGACACAGAATGTTTGGTGGTAATCCAAGTATGAGTGAGCCTAGGAATGTTACTTGGAGTTTAGAATTTTGGGTTCAACAAATACAGGCTCTGTCTCTTTAACACTCATTTTGTTCAGACTACTGAAGACTAGACAGTTTTTACTTTGGTACCAAATTGATCTTGTCAGTGGAAATAACCAATGCTCAACATGTTCAAATAGGCTTTAGCTTCCACAGATAAAACTTTGTAAGCATTAAGAAAACAAAATTCTAAGTCAGCTGTGGAGTATCCAAAGCACAACTTTGCATACAACTGGTATAAATGTCATTTGCCACATTCCTGCACTTCCAAATGGAATAAGATGGGCAGCAAAGGGCAGAAATCTCTTTAAAAGGGATGTTGGAACAGAAATTTTTTTTCGGATGGAAAAGACAAGTGAATGGTGAGGCACCCAAAGCTGCATTCTTGTGGCCAAGGCTGAGGGAGAATACAAAGACACCTTAGGGCAAAGAACAATCTCCAATTAGTGGCTACTTTATAAGGGAAAAGTTTTTTAGATGCTAATATTACTAGAACAGGGGAAATAAATGAGAGCATTGAAATTAATATAGACCAGCTTCAGAAAGTTTCATCTGATGATGTTGAGATGGTAACGTTAGCTGGAAGAACCTAGCAAGCCTTTATTTCCATAGAAAATACCTATTTAGTTTTGAGGAACCGATTATTCACTTTGATTTACCAAAACTATGTACTTACCTCAGCTCTGCAGTCAGTAGGGAGGTAAAGTGGACTCAGTGCTGTACTAGGGAAGAAAACTGGCTTCACCACAGACAGTTGGTGTGCTCCTGAACATGATGTGTCCCTGTTCATGTTGTTCATAACCAAGTGACTTGTTCTCAGTCAGTTCTGTAGAGATAACAAGGAGAAAGTAGATGGAGATGTTGAAAATTATGAAGATGACCTGAAGCATCCATGTGTTCTTTTATCTTCATGTCACATGAATTCCAAAAATGTGAAAGGAGAAAAATAGACTGAAATGGGGAGGGGAAGGAAAAAGGCAACTGCACATAAATTTCTAAAGAAATTTAACACACTGAAGATGAGATAATTTGGGAAAATTCTATTTCAATTGATGCTGAAATTTTGATTTGTATTTTATTCATAGCTATCAAACAATTGCTTGGCCATCCTTATTAGAAAGCTATAAAAGCAACTCAGTTTCTGAATTGAGATAGGAAAAAATTCAAGAAAAAAAAAAATTCACCCTAAAATTGTCGTATGGTCTGCATGTGACCCTAGTGTAAATCCTCAAAGAATTTCAGTTTGAAATACAATATGGTAGAGAACAAAATGAAATACAAGAATTCTTCAGTTCTAATGATGTGCCTTTAAGGGAAAATGGCTCAGCTTACACAACTCATTACCTTTTCTGTGTAATGAAAGAAGTATTTACCTACCTCAAAGGAATTTATGAATTGGATCCCGAGTCTGATTTTTATGGTCACATAAATGGTAATTTTACCAATGAACATTTCGGCTGGTAAAAGGACAGAGGAAATTTTTTTTTTTTTTTTTCAAAATAGAGATCTTCTGTAAGTGCAAAGCAGCAAGCACTAGTATTTCCTTAATATTTGACACCACATAAAATTGTGAACAGATCCCCACCTCTCCAGATTCCTGAGCCACTATTAACAATAATGATACAAATAAAAGCTGTTTTGTTTTGTATCATGTTTGGAATCAGTAGATTGGGCTATTAGCTCCATCTGGAAAATTTAAAAACATATAATCTTAGTGTAGCAATACTGGTTTTGAACTACCCTGACAATACTGTCTGGACTCTCTTGGAGAGAGTCCAGCAGAGGGAACAAAGATGATAAAAGGCCTGAAGCATCTTCCCTATGAGGAGAGGCTGAGAGACTTGAGTCTCTTCAGCCTGGAGAAGAGAAGGCTGAGAGGGGATCTGATCAGTGTTTATAAATATCTAAACTGTGGGAGGAAATTGGACAAGACCAAACTCTTTTTGGTGGCGAGTAGAGAGAGAACAAGGGGCAATGGCCAAAAACTAGAACACAGGAAGTTCAGCTCAAACATGAGAAAGAACTTCTTCATGGTGAGGGTGACAGAGCACTGGCACAGGCTACCCAGAGAGGTTGTGGAGTTTCCTTCTTTGGAGATATTGAAGACACGTCTGAATGCCTACCTGTGCAGTCTAGTGTAGGGCACTAGGGGGATTGGACTCGACGATCTCTAGAGGTCCCTTCCAATCCCTAACAATCTGTGATTCTGTGATTTGAAACAGAATTTGCCTAGAAATGCAATGCAAAGACATCCAAATGGAAGTTTGCATCTAAAGAACCGAAATAATTAATATGATGAGGTTCTGAGTTCCTTATCCCCTGGAAGTGAATAGCAAAGCTCCTTGCTGAGTTGAAGGGTGGCTTCAAACATCTGTCTGTGTTTGGCATGTTAGAAAAAAATGATAATTTGACACATCCTCAAGCCTTAGGAATCTGAATTATCAGGTCCTTGTCAATTTGCTGCTTCCTCCCTTTCCTGCAAACCTTTTTATTTCTGGTTCTTTGTTGCAGGCCATGCTTGCTTTGCTGTGCTTGTTCTTTAGATGTTTAGGATGGCACAAAACAGACCGTCACTCTGTGCTTGGAGGGGCTAGTTGTGTGTCTTGAAATGGTTAACTCGAGATATATAATACCACTGCTCTGCCTCAAAGACAACTTTTGCTGTTACAGAAACTGTTTTCTGCCTAATGTCTTGGCATATTCCCTGCTCATGCAAATGTTAAGATTTGAAATTTAAAATGCTTCATTGCCCCAGACTTTCTGCCACTGGCAAAGGAGGGAAGACAGTGTCAGTAACCTTAGTGCTTTTTTCAGTCAGGCTTTGTCAGCAAATCCAAACAAAATCACATAGGTCTCTATATAAAAAACTTTATGAGATTGCTGATTCCCTCTCAAATCAGTCTCAGTGCTAAAGGAAATTATTTGATTGCTTTGCACATTATGAACTATTATGAAGGGTCTTTGCAAAAGTTCCTAACTTCCTATGTATTTGGGTGTACAAGTCATGGCCATAGCTCTCTTCCCTGCTTTTACTCTCTAATACATAACCTGGTGCTACCAGACTGTACTAGGCCAGCAGTTCTGATACAGGATGAGTCCAGGTAGCTGTGCTATGACTTCAAGGAGGCCAGAGGTCTGCCCTAAAATTTTCTTAATCAAGAAGTCCAAAGTGCAAATAAACACAACGCAATCCCGTTCTCATATAAGCAGTTGAAATGCAGTTGATGGCTGCTTCAGTTTTTGACTTCTTAATCACTTACACCATTGCCCTTGATTGGAGATGCAAAAGCTTAAGTACCTTTGAAACAGCTGTAGCTTCTGTCCTTATGTCAGAAGATAAAAATATTCTGAACTTTGTGTTTAATTCTGTTTGGTTGCATTAAAATTAGTGCTGAAACTAGGGATTCTGGTTTTCAGGTTACTAATAAAAAAAATAATCTGATAAAATTATATCAGCTATAAGTTTCCTAGAGTGAAAATAAACATAGTTGAATGGCAGAAAGTGACACATTGCCTTTAAAAATCTTTTCTGGAACTTACATTCTGTTCACTCTTTCTGACACATGGCACATATATCTCTTCCTGTTCATGTTCTCTGTGGTTCATGTGTGCATTGGTAAAAGTAGTATCATAGAATGGTTTGGGTTAGAAGAGACCTTAAAGATCATCTAGTTCCAACCCCCCTTCCATGGGCAGGGACACCCTACACTAGACCAGGTTGCTCAAAGCCCCATCCAGCCTGGCCTTGATCTCTTCCAGGGATGGGGCATCCATAGCTTCTCTGGGCAGCCTGTTCCAGTGCCTCCCCATTCTCTGAGAGAAGAATTCTTTCCCTAATATCTAATCTAAATCCCCCCTCTTTTAGTTTAAACCCATTCCCTTGTGTCCTATCACTATGCTCCCTGATAAACAGCCCCTCTCCAGCTTTCCTATAGGCCTCTTCAGGTACTGGAAGTCTGCTAGATGGTCTCCTTGGAGCCTTCTCTTCTCCAGGCTCAACAAGCCCTACTCTCTCCGCCTGTCTTCATAACAGTTTTTTATTTGAGTTCTAAACTCCATGTGGGACCATATGAAACGAATTCTAAATGAAGTAATGGCAAAGTTTGTGTATGTTTTCCTACTGCCTTCCTGTCTGTCTTGTAAAACAGCTCAGTTTTGCTTAGGTTTACATGGCTACCATTCAAATCATCATGTAAAAATCAGTTTTCTAAGAATTTACGAAGTACTAACCATTTGTAAAAACAGACACTAAGGATTCAATAATTATACCACTGATTGAAAAGAAATATCTCTCCTGAAGCTGTAAATAACTCATTTTATGTTATATGCCTGGAAAGAGTATAGTCTGTCTTTTTTTTAGAGGAAAAGAGTTGGAGTTTATTCTAAATGTTACAAAGTCAAGAACAGAAAATACAATTAAAAATGACATTTTGATCATAATCCCCCTTTCAGATATGGTATGTAAAATGAAATGTGTATTTAGTAATGGATCATTTCACAGAAGGGCTTAAAATGTCATTGCTAACCATATTTTCTAACTTTGCTCTGTGTGTGTAGATAACCACTTGTTCTGTTTGCCACCCACACGCTTGTAAAGCTTGAAGTCCCCTTCTCCAGGTGAAAGGATAATCTGGTGGTTAGACTGAAATTTGAATTTGATGAGCAGCTTGGCCATAGACCTATATCTGGTGACCTGCCACAAATCCCTTGTTGCTATATGCAAACAAAAGGCAGTAAATGCTGCAATGTTTAGGTCTCTTCTGGTGGTGTCTTCCTTGTGCAGACTTACTGGGTCTAGTTGAGCTTGTGCGACACCTTACCTAGAGAGAGCCACCTCAAAATGTGGGAACATTCAGTCTGGGGAATCAGGCTAACTCATGTCTGAAGTAAAACACACAAAATTACTTGCACAGGATCCTCAGTACTTAACTGCTTGATCTGTTTTTATTCCGCTGCACTTGCTAGTGTGACTGACTCCTGGCTATGTTTCAGCATCCTGTTTCCCAGATTGTATGAGCCCATCTGCTTGCTAGACCAGTCCTGAGATTTCACCTGAAACAGAATAACTAGGTGTCTTTCTGAACAAAATTAGCAGTTCCATAGGGTCTGAACAGCGACCATTCCACTGGGCATGAGGGTCCTCTGGTACTGGTCCTCCAACTAATCTGGTCATCCACTGGAATTCCAGAAAGCATCCTATTGGCACATGACCTCCTACAATAGCATAGATAGATTAATGCTTAGAGAACCTTTAAAAGGTTTCTAAGATATCTCAACCCAAAAGACGAACCATGAGGAACCTGGATGAGAGATGGGATTTTTACACCAATGTTCCTCAAGCTATGCCAGATGAGATGAGAGTTCATGACTGATGTTGGCCATCCCTTTAGATGTAGCATGGTTGCATCTAGAGGAGTTATTTAAAAATAACATTGAAACTAAATGTAATCTATATTAAGGTCCAAGGAGCGAAACTGCCATGTAGAGCACTGGGCAGACAAATATTGTGCATGGCATGAGCCATGTGCTAGAAATGCCTTTGACAAAGGAAAGGTGAAGGTATATGGAACAGCTGTGGAGACAGGGTTTGCATTTAGTGGTGTGCGGTGTGGAATTGACTGGCTGGTGCCAAGTATGGCTACGTGGACCCCTTGGCCAAGGGGCTCACCCATAGGTGAAAAATGACAAAAAGGGGAAACTTTGTGTATTTGAGTTCCCTAGTGACAGAATTAATATTTCACTATCAAGTAATTCAGAGGCACCTGGGCATTTTAAGAGAGCTGTGTAAGCAAGTACTAGATACACAGTGGGTTCCCATTGGCCCTTGAGTCAGCAAGGCACGTGTTTCATTCTGCTAAACAAGGATGGAATAAAACAAGAGCATAAGGTCAAGGTCTCCATTTTGTTACTTTTTTCTCTTTGCTTTGGCCCTGACAACATCTGCTGTGCTGCATCATCCTGCTAAGCACATCAGAACAGTCAAAACGACACAAACCAGTTGTCATTTCGTACTAATTTCCTGACAGGAATGAAGCTAAATTGGTTAGATTTTTATTTTTTTTTAAAGAACATCAGCATTTGGCAAATAAGGATGCATAAAAATAATTGAATATACTATACATTTCACTAGAGCAGGCATGAATAGTTTCTGCACCAAATTACATATGTGGATCCCACTGTTTCATCTGAGATCATCTCTGCAGGGATGACTATGGAAATGCAAATTTATGATGCTGCTGAGTCCTTGCAGATTTTATACTATATGTCAATAATTCGCTTAAGAATCTTGGAATGGTTTGCTTGCTTTCTTAATGTTTAACGATTCAAACGTTCTGCTCTCCAAATTACATAAAATTATTTAAATCATAATGGTCTTTTCAGTATCTGCTCTGGGCCTCTTCCTGCTCGCTGCAGGAGGTTCCAGCTTTCCCTATTTCTGCTTTGTGCGATGTATGAGTACGTCCATCGCTTCATCTAAAATGTGAAGGGGACTTTGTGCCAGCGCTCTTTCAAAAAAATGACAAAATGTTAATTCTTCACATATTTTTTTATTTTACCAAAACCAGAGTTAGCACAGGTGACAGTATTGTTGTTCATGCAAAATACTACAGTTATTCTGTCATCTATTGTTTTTGCAAAATTTCCTTCAAAATCACTGCAAGCTATGCTTTTGTAATGACTGATGAAGCATTCTCTCCACAGAGGTGTTAGATATCTTGTTAGACAGACTGATAGATTTGTTGAAAGATAGCTGAGTTTTTGCCTGTGAGCTGTTTTCACCTTGTCTCACACAGACTGTCACAGGCAGATTGACTCAAAGTCTGTAAATATCCAAAACTGGCAAACTCCTAATTGCATTAATCCTTGCAGTAATAAAAAAAGCTGCAAATGACCAAGACTGGTCTGCTAAAAGTTTGGGGAAAAAAATTAAATCTTTTCATAGTATTGTCCTGCTCTCTTCTATTGGAAAAATCCTAGTTTTCTGTAAGCATCAAAGGGAAGAAAACTTACTTTCCTACAAATTTCTTTGGTGATTGACTTCACAGCCTAAGACATAAGGTCTTGCTCAAGTCTTACCAAGAGTGGGGTCATTTAGAGGTGCTTTTGATATTTTAGAATTTCTGGTATCTAATAAGGACTGTGCCTTTTTCCTTCATGCGAGGCACTGGTAGCCTGACTCTGCCCAGCCTTCGTGGAACTGCTAGGAACTTCATGTCTCTGAGACTGCCTTCACTCTGCCATGCTTGGTTGTGCATATTGTTTGGAACTGGATGAACAGATAAGCGCAGCACTTAACTAGCCTCATGTGACTGTGTGCTTCTTACCTTACTAACAAGGGTAGAAAACACTGCTGCTTGTAGCTAGGGTGGTCAGACTCACATTTCCAACACAACTGATTTTCAGGGGATCCTTAACTTCGTTCCAGTTTACTGTAAGACCCTGATACATACCTCTCCATCTGTCAAAATTCAATTGTAGAACAAATTTAGGGGTGTTTAAAAAAAATCAGTAATTTTGGAAAGTAAACTGCACTTGGATGAATTCTCTTAATAGAAAATGGTTTTTCTCTTATCTCTGCTCTTTAACTCTGTTTCTGTGGGCAGTGTTTTTTTAGCAGTCACTGTGAAAGGGATAGCACATTTCTGTGGCAGCACTGAAGGTGCTTTGAGCTTGAAACTAGTGGTACTCCTTGAAATGAGATACTCATGGGAAATGTGCTTGGAGGCCTGACTGACTGAAGCATGTTGCTCTGGGCTCCATTAGCTGCGGCCATGTTTTGTCATAGGTCAAAGAACAAGAGGAAGTCTAGTACAACAGAATTTCTAGCCACCCCAAGGATAGAGTGGGTTGGATGTTCTCCAGTCAAACCATTTTTTATTTTTTTTTTTGTCAGAAAGTGGTGACTCATCACATCTGGAGTGATTTGTGGCACTCTGTCAGTTTTAGGAAACTGACAGTGAGCTGTAAGGAAGTTTTCATCATTCCATGCTTGTTTTCCTGGCAGGAGGTTGTAGACCCCAGCAACAGTCGCTTGTTCAGCACCATGGGACTTCTATGGTTTTTATAGTTGCCAGAAACTCTCACAGGTATTTGGAGGCCAGAAGCCCAAGGAGCCTTTGGTCCACTTGGAGTCTGGCCCACTGTTGTGCAGCTGAGAGCTCATGCTGGGGGCCTCTCTCACGTAGGCATTAGAGATGGTGTTGAAATTTTCCAGATATAAACTGCTTTTTCTTTTTTCTTTTTTTTTTAAAATAGCTATTTGTATCCATACAAGTAATTTACAGATACTTTGAGTTAAAAAGAAAGTCAACACATTTATTTCTTAAATTGACCTAAATTTACAGTTTTAAAAACACACACACACACAAAATACCCAAACCGAGAAACTGTCACAAATTTTCAAACTCCCAACATCTCATTCTGCCCAGAACAATCTTCTTTTCATGTTTGGGAGAAAGAAAGGCTGGGACGTTGCTTTCTGGTTTTTTGATGGTGGCTCATGTGAAAAGCAGCACTTAAGCCAACTAAAAAACCTGCTCTGTGTAAAAACCCAACTCTGGACACCTTTGCCAATGAGCTGGAACACTGATTCCCACGCTCCCAGCCTGCTGCCTCACCCATGGACTCTCGGGGCTTTGCCATTTCTTCCTCTTGCTGTTACCTGTAGGATATGGACTTTAAGCAAGAGTCTGTCATGGTCTCAATTTTCAGCTTCTTCAATGCTTTTGAAAAATCAAGTCATTTTAGCTATCTGGAAACGAAATATTTGAGGACTTTTAACTTCCATGGGAAACTCCTTAAATTTCTATTTTTTTAGTCCAAAGAAGGAGGCAAAAAAGTCTAGAATTTCCTAGAGAGAAGAAATGTCGACTTTTAATGTGATGTTCTCAGGAATATCCTTGCTAGAGGCCACAGCATCGCAGCCTTAGGAACGAAGGGAGCTGGCTAGATTAGCTGGAGGCAAGCTGAAGTGTCTGTTTTCTGTGGTGTCATTTTATTTTTATCCAGGAACAGCGGAGTGCTAATGTCTTGACAGCCAAACTCACAATGAGCTCTAGCTGTAGTGAATGTAGGGATGCACTTGCCTGCACATCATGTGCGTCTTGGATGCCGTCATCCGTACTGCCAAACCTTGCCCGCATGTGCTGTTTGCACATCGGGATTTTTTTCAACTGTTACTTCTATTAAGAAATAGCCCTCAGAAATTACAGAAAAGAATTTATAGAAATCTCATCTCTGCCACCCCCTCCCCAACATCCTGTTGTCACCTTTTCTTTCCATAAATGGCTGGAAATAATTAGAGCTTAACAAATCCAAAATTATCTGTTTATCAGTGAGCTCATCAATAGCGCTTGTTAGCAGGGGGATGTTGATTAGCCAATCACCCACAGTTTCTCTCCTTTCTTGATCTTGGGAAATGATCCTGGTGAGATTAAAATGAATGACATTGAATATGCTATTTTCTAAAGAAGAACCTTTTGGTTCCATGGAAGGAGAGCCGCCTCTTTCACTCTGCTGCCAAAGCTTTTCCTCTACACTTTCAAATTAGTATGAGTCATTTTTGCAGAGCTGAATATCTGTCTGCTAGTGAGGCTGCAGGTGGCGGGTGTTATTCCCAAAGTCCTCTTCACATTCTGTGCTTGCTGTTGTGTTCCCCCAGCACTGCTCCTGCTTACCAGATTGAGACACGCATCCTGTTCTTCCGAGGCCCTTGTTACAGGGAAGCATTGATCCTGGTCTTGTACAGCAACCTCTGACGCTAAAGGTGTCTGCATGTTCTCTTTGAAGCAACTCCAAGCTTGAAGGCAGAGGCCACAGTTTGCGTTAGAACAGGTGAAACACTTGGAACAGAAAAAAGTCTTCACGTATGCAAACCTTCCTCCTGGTCTGAAGGAGAAGCAGCAGGCAGGCTGATGCTAATATTGCTTAGCCATGATGCCTACAAAAATGCCACTACTATTGTATGGTAATGCTTTCTATTTTCTATTTCTGTGGCACTTTTACAGAAAGGTGGGGAGGGGCACTTTAAATTTTTAGTATTCTGCACAAGAAACAGTTCCCCAAACTGAAATAATTTTGTTTGGCATTTTTCCTAGACTTGTGCTTGCGCAAATCTGACTCCAAGATCACTTAACAGGGTCACAAAAGTATTTATCAGCAGACATCTTTAAGATTTGCCTTCCTCTCATTCGCCTTGTTTCAGTTGCCAGGCCATATTCCCTCAGCCCTGGAGAGTTTTGTTTTCCTTCCAGCCTGAAGACTGGTTCTCTGCTGTCTATTCATATCCATACTAAAGCCTTTATGTTTTCAAAATATTAGGACCGAGCATGAGACTATTCAGTTTGTAAATAAGAGCAAAATCTATTAGGCAAGCAAGGAAGCAAGAATTCATCATTTCAATCCCAGCTTAGAAACAGTGGGTACAAAAAGCTGCTTGAAACTGTATCCTGCATTAAAATGAAAATAGAGCCTGTCATTTGCTCACTGGAATTTTTTTTCTTTTTTTTGCTTATGTAAGAAGTGGGTTTCAATGTATGTGTCATATTAATGATGTCTGAACTTCAGCCATTTTAAGGCTTGCCCCTTAATTTCATGAAGTATCTTGGTTCTGTCTGGAGGTAGAGGAACAGAGGCAGGAAGCTCCTGAGAGTAATTCAGCCCACATCTTTTATAGAAGGATGAATAGTCCTGTGTGATTGCCTTGGATTGCCTTTCTTCAAGATAGCTTAAGTTAGGTGAGATGAGCCGCATTTCCCAAAGTGAAACCCTCGATTTTCCCCTGTCCTTTCTTCCTATTAATTGATCTGATTTTCTCAGACGCACTAAAAGAAAATACGTGGATATAGAATCAGTTGGAAGGATCCCTGCAGGATGATGCCTCTCTTAAAATAAAGAGGGGGGGGCGGGGGAGACAACACAAGCTCCAGTGGTATTGAATTGAGTTCCATAAGAGTTCTCTACATGTGGCAGAAATAAAATGCCAAGCATTTATCCCTCTATTGCACAGGGCCCTGGAGGTGCAGTAAGCAACACTTTATACAGCCAAAGCGCCGTTGTAGGAGACGTGCTGTAAAGCAGAGCCAGACTCAGTGGCTGTACAATCCCCTGTTTGTGGTAACTTTGATAAAGAGGGGAAAGTGGGGATCATTGTTCCACAAGGAGGTTTGGATAGTTGAATCCTGGGCACCCTAGTGGTAAAGGCAATGTGGCTGGAGCAATTTATATTTGATTTAAAGCCTAGAAGACCGTGAGCGTTCTCCATGCTGATGGAACCAGTGGGGCACAGGGAGTCTAGTATTCTGCAGATTCAGCCCCTTATTTGCAGTTCTAATTTATAACGAAAATTATATGAGATAAACTTCCTTTTCAAGGCCAGAGAAATTTGACCAGAACAGTCCACTTTGCGGGGAGGTCTTTAGGATCAGGCCACAGCATGGTAAATATTTAACTTAAAGTGAACTGAGGAGCGGTGGCTCTTCAGGCTGTATGGTGATCCTCTATGTAGAGTCCCTCCATGGGGCACTCTCTCCAATGTGGATCATATTGCCACCTAGCCACAGGTCTCTGCAAAAATGTTACTAGTCAATATGTACTATCAACCTTTCTTGGAGGAAAATGTAGTCTTGCAGATCCCATCAAAAGAACCTTTCCTTCAGCCTTTGTCAGAACTGGGGAGTGACTCATTTAAGTACTGATAGTAGAGCCTCCTCTGCATCTCACAGGCATCTAACCACTTTCTAGGAGCCTCAAAACCCACAGAAGTAATTTCTGGGTAAACCTTAATCTGGGTATTTTGAAACAGATGTTTTTCCCCAAAATAAAGGTGCCATTTCTCATTGGTTATTCTACTCTACCTTTCGTCATTCTCTTTTCCTTAGAAAAGGCTGTAATTGCAATAATTAAATTGACACTTTTAAGACTAAATTTACCTGGAGCCACTTCTACAAATATGAAGTCATTGGACTTTGGTCTTTGCTTTAGATTTTGCCAGAAAGTCACTTCTCCTTACAGTCACCTCCATTCAGCCAAAAAGAAAACTATCATAAAAATATTATGCAGTTCAATAGAATGAATGGAAAATGTATCAGTTTGGGGCCAAATCTCATCTTCAGTGATTACCTCATGCCACTCTATCCACTCTAATGGATTTGATGTGAAAACAGATGGAGCTAACAGAAGCTCAACCTATGCTTTCAAGCCAAGACTCCAGGCAACAAATCCAGAGCAAGTTGGTTTAATGTATACTGATAAGGCCAATGTCTTGGCAGAAAAATTCAGTAGTGTGCTTAAGTGAGCAAGTCAAGTAGGCTAATACGTGCGTGGTTGCAGGACAAACAATTGCACCTTATACTGGCAAAGTATGATTAGTAAGAATAAGAAATTCAGATTCTGGTAAATGAACATTAATGTTTGCTACACCCAGTAGTTGTGCAGCACCAGAAATGGAAGAAAAATGTTACCCCTGACATGCTCAATGCTAGTCTTGTTAAATTTCAAGTGCTTTGACCCCATGAAACATGCAAATATAGCTAACTGCCAGCATCTGAGTAGTCACGTGGAATTATTAGATCCATTGCATTTTCTTCAAATGGATAATCGAGTCTAAACTTGCATCTTCTTTACTATCTAACACTTTGCACCTAACTAAGGTTCTGTGAAAGTGGTTA
Organism: Psophia crepitans; assembly: GCA_013399095.1. NCBI lineage: Eukaryota > Metazoa > Chordata > Aves > Gruiformes > Psophiidae > Psophia > Psophia crepitans. The sequence goes on along the minus strand of VWZZ01003428.1, from coordinate 316,052 downwards.
AGCACTTCCAGAAGGCCATTCACTGAATACAGGCGGTGAACATGCTCCTAATTCCACACCCTCACTTAAATCCCTGAATTTGGATGGAAATAATGCCAACCATAGTCTTTTCAGGAGGATGACAAAAGCCAGTTACATGTAGTCAAGAGGCAAATCTGATGGTGCCCAAAATAGATGTGGAAAGCACAATGATATATCATCGATGCATGTGATGTGCCCTTGAAATTTCTCATCCAGGAACACGATCTATTTCTGAAGAGGGGAACGGTGCTGGGAAGCAAGGCTGCAAAACTGTGTGGCGAAAAGAAGCAGTTAAACTGCTGTGTGTCCTGAAAGGCGTTTGGGAAAGAATGAAATGGGAAGGCACCACTCAGGGCTACCTTAGCGTTAAGTTTGTAGTTTTACGATTGCAAAAGGAAGGAAAATAGACTCTGTAAATCTCTTCGCTATTACGGGAACACATGTAAGAGGAGGTCAGTTTTCTGGAAGCTGGTCATTTGAAAGTTATTCTGATCTGCGCCTTCTTATTTGAACTTTACTTCCTGAAATGCATGAAGTTGGTTTCCTAAATAGAAGCTCCAAAAAGCTGATGTCACTTGATTCTTTTCATTGGTAGATCTATTGTTGCATAATCATCATAGAAGCATTTAATTGGGAAGGGACCCTTGGAAATCAACTGATTAAACTACTGCTCAAAGAAGACTAATGAAAAAGTTCGAAATTTCTAACTTCAAAATCTTTGCTGGCAGTGGCATAAACCACATTCTTTGATTTCAGTCGCCGTGGTTAGTATAGAGACTGAGGAAAGGGAGAGAGATTTTAAACCACCTTTTTGATTTTCCTGTATTTTTGTGCTCTTAGGTCTGCCTGGCTCTGACTGTAAATTGAGACCTCTCTAAAGTATGTTTTGTTAATGGGCCGTGAGAAAGAAAATACAGTTTTAGCATTCCCTACTCTGCCTGTGTCTTTTGTTCCCATTTTAGAGGAGTGCCATTACAGTGGGAGCTGAGAGAAGAGTTGGAACAGGGTCATTCCCACAACTTGTGCTGATGGGGGAGGCTCCTTCGCCTAGTCCCACTGTACCTTTCATGCTGAAAGATCAAATGCAAACCTTTCTTACATCTTTTGCTGTACTCAGAGAAATAGTACAAAGGACCTATGCCTTTACGTTTCAAATAACCATGTTTGCTAATACACAGGGCCCAGCTGCATCTGCAGGGAGCTGGAATCCATCGACATCTGCTGGATTTCAAATTGGCACTTTATGCATCTCTCCAAAAACCAGTCAGAGGCGTGTAAAGAAATGAGATATAGTTTCCAGCTCAGAATTTCCCTGTAATTAGAAATATTTCAAGTCCTCTTTTTCTATTTCAGTAATCTGAAATGGAAAAACTCATCATAAGCAAAAGGCAAGCAATTTTCAATCTACATGTGAGACATCATTTATCATTAGGAGCTATGAGAGCATGACCATTAATTTTTTTCCCAGGTCTTTCATGTCTTGTATTTTTTAACTCACTTTTGTATTACGTTTTTGAATGATAAAGTGTTCAATTCACTGCTTAGGGATTGTTCTCAAACTCTTTAATATAAACCACATCTATACAATATTGAAGGATCTGACTTAAATTAAATCTACAGAAGAAGGGATATTCAAAGTTCTCTGTTTTTATGAGTGTATCATTCATCTTCATCTGTCATGTCGGTGTCTCTCTGTACTGTAAGACTGTGCACTTGTCTTGTCCATTCTAAATTGCTTAGATATCCTTGAAAAACGAGAAAAAATAGCAGCAGCAGTAAGCATTTTGTCATCAGCTTCATGGAGCCCAGAATTCAGCTTTTGATGCAAGGAGTGCTACTTACATGGAAGTCTCTGCTCAGTCACTGCAGAAAATTAAATATCAGGTGTGAGAGACTATGGAAACGATGCTCACCTTTAGTTATGCAAGTGTTAATCAAAACTGAGCTCCATGGATTTAAAAGGAGGTGCAGCAAGGTCGATCAGCTGCCAGACAAGAACCAGGTTCATTAAGTGCTAGGGGAGTGACTTCCACTGATTTTCCAGACGTTGCATTTTCCCGTATCATTGCAGGGTGCATGGGAAGCAATAAGCCGCAGTAAATAACAGAAGAGGATATGATACAGCAGCGGAGGGGTGTGTGTGTAACTGTAACCTTCTCGTGAGCTGTTTTCCTGCTACGCATTGCTTTCCCCTGCAGTTGGTTTGCCAGCCCACAGAATGTCAAGCTATTGCGAGACACGCTGTTTTAGCACATCTGTCAATTCTCCAACCACTGTTTACTTGATGCGCTGTATACGTGCAACCTGGCTTACACATACCATCTAAGAAGGCACGTATATAGGCATATGAACCTGAAATGTTGTTCATGGAGACTTTCAGTGGTCTGGCCGCTTTAGAAACACAGCAAATCATCCATGCAACAAATTGTGTAGGAATTTGCTCTTGAAAACACTTTTTGGTACCAGAGTTTCAGTTCTAAAATTAGTCTGTGATTAAAAGTAGGTTTATACGATGTCTGCTACTCAGAGTAGTTGCACAGCGTATACGCTCTAGAGAACATTTACATGCTTTTGATGCAGTTTAGAAACAGTTTGTCAGAACAAAATATAATCTGGTACAACTCGACACTAGCAACCTGATAGTTTTTAGAGTTTAATTACTTCTTGCCTTTCTTAAAGTAGAAAAACTTGACTCGCTTCACAATGCCTTCTCTCATGGAGAAATGCTATCATACATAGGTAATATTGCCGCAGCTTACAGTTACAGGAGCATGCATAGATATACTTCAACAGTATCCTTAAAAAATTCATCCTTAAAAAATTCTCTGTCTTATGAGCCCTTTTAAATTAATTTACTACTTTTTATTATAGGGACTGTATTTATTAAGAACTTTTATCAAGAGTTTTAGACTTTTTAGTTAAATAAATAAAAATATATCATTTTCTTCATATTTGTGCTACTGTACCTCCATTGCTTTCAGTGCTTCAGCAGCCAGTGTAATTCAGACACTCGTTTGACTTTTTGTATCTATATTCCTAATGAAGTGAATATGAAATTTCATTTCCATTTCCCTTATTCCCAGGCAAGCTGTCATGAGTAAATAAGTTCAGGGCAATACCGTTTGCTCATGGCGTATCTAAGAAACCCAAAATCTTGGATTCCAAATGAAAAATATCAATAACCACAGATCCTCACACTGTCCTGCAGTGGGCACGTGTGGGTTTGTTTTTAACATTCTGGTCTGGACACGTGCAGCACCTCTCTCTGTAACAGCTTTCAAGATTCCAAGCCTCCAGCAAGCAGAAAAGCCCGACTGCAGAGCTGTGTCCTTGCTGCCCAGCTGGGGAAAACGCTGCTTGACTTCACCATCTGCCTCCCCCCAGTGCTTCTAAGAACACCGTGCAGTGGGGTGACTAACTGGTGAAACGCTCTTCTGGGAAGAGTTAACACAAAATACAAGGAACCTGAAAAGAATGAACTCACTGTGTGGTTGCGGGG